>CM037936.1:10454684-10993170 GCA_021346845.1 Apeltes quadracus | reverse complement strand
CCCAGTCCAACTGTTCCACGGCCTCCGACCCCGCAAGGCGTCGTACAAGGGTCGCATGAGTTGGGCCGCATGGGGGAGGAAACGGTGTAGAAGTTCACCATGCCCAGAACTCCTGCAGGGACTCACATGTGCGCGGGGCGTGGGACACCAGGCAACGGCCTCCACTTGGCAGGGAGAGGGACGGCCCCCTGCGGGGTGACGTGGTGGCCGAGAAAAGTGATGGACGACCGGCCAAACTCGCACTTGGCGGGGTTGATGATGAGACCGTGCTCACTAAGCCGGCCGAACAGCTGTCGGAGATGCGTCAGGTGGTCGCCTGCGGACGCGCTGGCCACCAGAATGTCATCCAAGTAAACAAACAGGAATGGCATGTCCCGTAGTCCATGAGGCGCTGAAACGTCTGCGCCGCACCCTTGAGGCCGAAAGGCATCGGTAGGAATTCAAAAAGGCCAAAGGGCGTGATGACTGCCGTTTTGGGAACATCCTGCGGGCGGACGGGCACCTGGTGGTAACCGCGCACCAGATCCACCTTTGAAAAGGCCGTGGCACCAGCTAGGTGGGCGGAGAAGTCTTGGATGTGCGGCACCGGGTAACGGTCGGGGGTGGTGGCGTTGTTCAGGCGACGGAAATCACCGCAGGGACGCCAACCACCATCAGCCTTGGTCACCATGTGCAGGGGGGACGCCCACGGGCTGTTGGAGCGGCGCACGATGCCGAGGTGCTTCATGGTGGTGAACTCCTCCTTGGCAATCGCAAGCTTGGCCGAGTCGAGGCGCCGTGCTCGTGCATAGACTGGGGGGCCAATCGTGGTGATGTAGTGCTCCACGCCATGCTTGGCCACCGCCGATGAAAACGTGGGCGTAGTGACATCCGGGAACTCAACAGGCGTTGATACAGGTCGCCGGAGGCCAGCGTGTTCAACAGACAAACCGCCCCCACCCCCCCCAACGTACAGGGGTACGAAGCAAAAGAGAGGGCGTCGATCAGGCGGCGGTTTGTAACATCTACTAACAGTCTGTAAGCACAGAGGAAATCCGCCCCCAGGAGCGGCGTAGACACAGCGGCCATGACGAAGTCCCAACCGAAACGTTGGCCGCCCAAACACACTTCCACATAACTTGGGCCATAGGTACGAATGGGCGTGCCGTTGGCGGCATCCATTGGAGGGCCATGCCCGCCAGCCATGGTGTCCGCAGGCTTCGCCGGCAGGATGCTGCGCTGAACCCCAGAATCGACCAGCAGCAGCCGGCCGGACAAGGTATCCGTAACGAACAACAGCTTGCAGTCACGGCCAGCGCCCATAGCTGCTAATGAGCGCCGGCCCTGGCTTTTCCCTGGAGTCCAAAACTGCAAGGCTGGCGACACTGCTTGGCCTTGGCCCCAAGTCGTCGTCGAGGCATCCAAGGCCGATACGACGTGGAAATACTTTGTAACATCCTGCGTTATTCCTCTCAGCTGGAAATAAGCCTCGATGTGTTGAAACCACGGCCGCGGGCTGTGCTGCCAAAAGTCTGGTAACTTAACAGTGGCAGCGTAGATAGCACCGACATTAGCCGCGTCGCTAACAGCGGCCGACGCAGCAGCCGCCGCATTCTCACCACCGTCGTCGTTCGACATGGTTCAGTCGTGTTCAACTCACGTCGGGTCACCAATGTGGAGTGTAGTAAGCGAGGAGACAAGAGATGGAGATGCGTCAAGTCAGCTTACGCTCCACTTTATTACATTCTTCCAAACTAAACTAACTGTCGAGTAAACTGCCAAACTGAACGAACTGAACAAACTGTTGAGTCAACTGCCAAACGGAACCAACTCGAGTCAACTGCCAAACTGACATAACTGGTGAATGTCTGTCATTTGTGGGTCACCACAGAGTAACGTTTTTTGTCCCCGAAGACAACCTAGAGAGTGACGTCGTAGGTTTATTCATTTATTGATCAGATACTTTTTTGCCCCGTGCATTGTCAATGGCGCTTTTGATCGCCTCTTTACGCACATATTTGTCACGTATTTCCCTTCACAACTTTGTCCCCCCCTCGACCGGCAAACTGACATTTGCGAAGATCTACGTCCATGAATTGGAGGCCATCCGCGCGTCCTTAAAGTCCACCAATGTTGTACAAGTGATCATATTTACGGATTTCTTCCGACAGAAGCTCTTCAATCTGATTAATTCTCTCGTAAAATATCTTCATTTTAATAATGGAAGAATTATATTAAACCGGATATGTGAGCGTTGCGGCTTCCGTTGGCTTGCGTAGGTTTCGACGCGCGCCTAGAAAAATTAGGCGACGCACACAAGCACGCAAGAGGGGGTAGAAAGGTGTGCAAGGGGCTGTTGCATCTGCGTGTCCTTGTGTTTCTCTGAAAACGCAGAAAACGCATAAACTAGGCTTAAGTGTTACCATAAGTAGCCATGCACTGTTCCATGCGCCGTGTAGGTGTTACTAAGGTCCTTAAAGAGACACTCAACATCAACGTATGGACAGTGTGGATATTGAAACCCTGCTTTTCATTCTGCTGGCAGCACATCTTTAAACCGGCAGCAACATCCAGTAAACTTTACCTGTATTCAATGTGTTTTACTGCTGTGACATGATGTGCTTTAAACTCGTCCTCTGCTTCAGGGGACCATCTCAACACCAATATTACCCAGTACTTTATTTTGGGACTAGAAATGTCACGTTCCAGAGTTTGGCATTGAACTTCCAGAGAGAACTGGGAACAACTTCTTTTCGCAGGAATAATCAGATTTATTATGTTGCAGCTTGAGGGTAGACTACATAAATATAAAATCATAGCATTTATTAGCAAAAATAACTTTTTAAAGTAAGGCATCAAAAAGCATTTTTTACTATTGGCATTACCTACCATGTTCTTACAAGCACACTATGTCTACTCCTTATGAGGCCTGGAAATGCCAGCATGGTGACTGAGAAAAAGCATTACAAAAAAATCAATGCTGTACAAAATTGCCTAAATCTTTTTTGTACAGCCAACGAAACCGCCAACGTGGGAGAACGGGACCGAGTCAGAGAATGAGATTAAATCTCTGGCCCCACTTTTGCAGCACGGAAGAACATATCATGTTTTGGCAAATAACTTCTTTGATCAACTTATCACACTATGCCAACTGGGGTTAAAAAATAAGGCTGTGGCGTTCCTCCGAGGGTTCCCGCGTACTGCCCTTTTCTCCGGATGCATTTAGTCAGAACCCAAACAAGCTGCCGAGAAGAAATGGTCAAATCTAAATGTAAATGGTTGTGAAGTTGTAATGGAAACATTAAGAACGGTTTTCCTTCATGGACTGCGGTGTGAAAAATCTTGCTTCTGGTGCTTTTCAAAGGATATGGATTTTTTTCTTCTAGTTCTTTTCATGGCTTGCCAAATGACATATAAAGAAAATTTGGAACAAACAGTTTCTCCCGAGGAAACTTCTGAAGTTAATGCAGAGCAGATTAGATTGGGAAACTGAGCTGCTAGCGTAAACATAATGAACTTTTTGGTGATTAATTATACAGCAGCGCAAACGATCAATTTCGGATGATTACACGAAGGAAACGGCTGCAAGGAGAAAACACAGTGGAGCCCACTCTGAGTGAGGCATTCTGGGTCAAGACACCATCGACCCTCTGTGAAGTCACGTCACGTACGCAACACCACTCAATGTACTTGTTCATACAGAGACACACACTATCCCACGTGCACAACGCAGACAAAGCACACACATACACACACACACACGCTCCAGCCAGTTGTTGATAATACAGCCTCATTTGTCTCCGAGCTTATGCGACAGCGCCAAATGACACGCAGAATTGTGTCGGTGGAGCGGTGACGCAAGACGAGCAAAGACGAGTGCCAGCCTGCACCAGTGTGTGTGTGTGTGTGTGTGTGTGATGAGAGTGTGAGTTGATGGCTCAGCCAGATTCAAGTATGCGTGTGTGCGTTCAGAAGTTGTGTGTGTCAAAGTTCAGGTTGAGGATGAGCCATCGGCTGCAGACAAGCCCACTCAAGCCCCCACCCTCCCCCATCCACCCCCACTCACCCTCCTCTGTCTAACATGCAATCGGCCTCTTCGCCTCGGGAGGTGAGAAGCCGCTAATTTTGTGCGGCCCGCGGACGAGTGCCGAATGCGGCCCGGATCATATGGACACGCGCGCGTATACGCGGAGGTGCGCCGGTCAACAGGAGCCCCCCCGTCAGCCCGGCTCCCGACAGAGGAGGACAGGGGTTATGTGGCCCTCACAAGGAAAGGTTTGGGGACCACTGATGTAGCCGGAGCTAATAATACACACTCGCTGCTCGCTGACTTTCTATTCAACTTTCGGGCCTGGTTATAATTTGGTGACGCAGTGCCTTTTCATGGTTTGTGTATTAATAGACTCCACCATCGTGGCTTAGTCACATCAGAGCTTAAAGAGTGTGCACTTCAGTCTCAACAAAGGTTAAATTAGCCAAGAGACAGCACACAGGAGCTCCACAGGATTAGTTTGTGCACAAAAAACTTTTATTTACTATTTTCTGCAGTACTTTACATTTATCTGGCACATGATGAGATGTAGCAAGTAAGTAAGTAGATAGCCACATTTTTTTTGAAGTTACATTTAATAAGCTTGTGAGGACAGGACACTGATATTGTAAAAAAAAAAATGTCAAACTTGTTGGCGTCACCTGATTGAAAGTCTCCCAATGACATAGATGTGATGAACCACTGATCCAGCTGTCAGGTCACCGCACAAGAAAAGAAAACCATCAACCCTGAATACGGAATCTGGCGAATCAGGGTCAAAGACTGATTATCTGTACATAAAAATGTGCCATCCAACACTTTGACAAGTTGTTTGGAATTTTACTGCCACCTGGGCTCAGGGCGTTTAAGCTGCCACTAACCACTCTTCTCGCTCTGTGCTCCTCAGGTATAATCCTGTTTCGTTTGTTCCTTTATAGTTTCTTAGTTTCCGCACACACACGCACACACCTTACATTATGACATTCTCACACGTCATGCTTTTGTTTCTTTCTTTAAAGCTAATGGTTTTGATTTACAATAAATATCTTTTGGCCATCATCATCAATAGGCGCCCTCTCGTTGCACGCAACCCAAGCTTTCACTATCACGGCTCACCTCGTGGGGCTTCAGCAGCCCGACACAGGAAACCACACACGCTGGGGCCGCTAAACACTAAGATAGAAACAAGGCACTAATATACAGGCAGATAAAACACAATTATCCTTTACCACACTCACACAGAGCAATCACATTTTTATTTGATGTAAACCCAATGAGTGAGGCTAGTGCTTTGCCACCATTTGATGCCACATTCAGAATAATGGTCATGTTTTAACTTTGGTTTACAGGTTGATTGAATGGATACCCAACGACTTGGTGGATGTAAAGTCCAACCAGGTCAACGATGAGGACAGGGCCTCCCCACCATCATCATCATCCTCCTCCAGCTCCTCCTCGTACATCAACACCATCTTCAGATGATGATCACTCCCTACAGGTTTCCTGGAGTGCAGGGGCAGTAGTAGAGTTTTCATTTGTATTTAATGAGCATATTAAATTATGTCTCCTCCACCCCCTCACATGGTTTAACACCACACTGAGCGGCACCACTTCGCTGTAGGTGATGCCAACTGGTGACACCTCATCATCTATACCACGTGCCTCATTTCAATAAAGGCAACCCCCCCCCGGCCTTAAAAAGTGAGTGGCAGATAGTCAGGGGTAACTATTCGGAGTGTCACACAGCCTCCCAGTTAGCTTGTTCATCACTTCCAAACAGGACAACACGTCAGGCAGAATGGACACCCTCGCGTCTGTCTCCTACTCGGGGGGGCCGTGGCCCCGGTGAATGGATGGCACTCAGGGCTAGCCTTGCTTGCTGCTAACTTAGCCCACGTTAGCTTAGCTCTGCGTTTCTGGCGCAGATTGAATAGCAGCCCAACTCCTGAAGAGCAACTTCAACCGGCCGACCCCCCCTTACCTCCTCCCCCGCAGACAGCCCCGACCAGCGTCTGCACATCAGCTAGCAAAAGCAGATCATTCCCCCAGCCGCCCACGTCTACAGTAATATGAATTTAAAATACATGCACAGGAATACCTGTAGCGGGGGAAAGAGTAGTCCTAGGCAGCCCCTACCTGTGCACGCAGTCACTGACGTCTCTGCTTGCGTCTTGTAGTCGGCGGTTGTGTCGCTAGACGTCCAGTCCCGCTGCTTTAGTGGTTCCCCGAAGCAAATTAAACGCTCAGCCTCGCTCCTGCACCGGGCGGTTAAGGGCGCCGCTTTGGCGACACCTGCAGGCCTCATTCCTCATAGCAGAGGCGGCATTTCAAATTTAGTTTTTCAGATCAGTAGACATGAAAATTTAAAATCAATTGAATAGAACCTTAAACTGAATGTGTTGGTCTGTGCCCTTATGTGGGGATGAACTTCATGACATACCAGGCAGGAGCAATGTCATGAACACAACTCTAACTCTAACAACCGGTGTGCACCCCCTTCAATCGGCCTGTAGTGTATAGTTATATTTGTGCCACAATCCTGAGCGCGTAATTTTAAGTTTTGAGCACAGAGAACTATATTTTGGCAAAGAAAAACATATTCCGTGCGCGCAGTTTACTCAGGTGCCCTCTCCACAGCAGCAACTGCTGCGCGCAGGCAGCCGTTGCTGCGCTCTCTCTACCTCTTCACTCACGCGCTCGCTCGACGTTTCACTCACGCGCTCGCTCGACGTTTCACTCACGCGCTCGCTCGACGTTTCACTCACGCGCTCGCTCGACGTTTCACTCACGCGCTCGCTCGACGTTTCACTCACGCGCTCGCTCGACGTTTCACTCACGCGCTCGCTCGACGTTTCACTCACGCGCTCGCTCGACTTGCAGCAGCGTTACAATTGTGCCACAAAACCAACCAATCACAGAATTAAAGAAGACACTTTTTTATCTTTGAGGGTGGTGTGGAGGTCCGGGTTTGGGCTGCGGGTCTGTGTGAAGCGATACTTTTTGGGGCAGTGTGTCCAATGCAGGTGCCTCTTTTAGCCTAAAGGCTGTAAACTTCAACAACTCGCTGTAAGCTTCCGCGATGCTGTAGAAGTTCTACTAGCAATTTCATTGGAGACAAACAGCCAATCACAATTGACCTTTAATTCTCCGATTGGTTGGTTTTGTGGCACAAATGTAACGCTGCTGCAAGTCGAGCGAGCGCGTGAGTGAAACATCGAGCGAGCGAAGAGTGAAGAGGTGGAGAGAGCGCAGCAACGGCTGCCTGCGCGCACAAAACGAGTTTGTTGAGAGGGCACCTGAGTAAACTGCGCGCACGGAATGTGTTTTTCTTTGCTAAAATATAGTTCTTTGTGCTCAAAACTTAAAATTACGCGCTCAGGATTGTGGCACAAATATAACGGCATAATATGGGCCCTCTGAGCGCTTTACCGGAGCACGACTGCTGACTAAGGGCTTTTGCATTTTATGCAGTGCAGGCCCAAAAACTCTGGAACTGCTGATATCAGGTCTGTTTAACATACCACTATGTGCTATTCTTAATAATAATAATCTCAAACACGGTATTTTCTCTGTGATGTGCTATTTAATTGCAAATGAGATTTTTTTTATTGACTTAATTAATATTTTATTGTAGTTGCATTCAACATTAATAATCGTTAAATCCAGTTATCACAAAACTTTATTTAAACGTACATACAATATATTACATTATTTCTTATGCAAAGCAATGTGCAAATTTGTTGTGATATGGGGTTTCAACCCGATAACTTGTACAACAGGGTCCACTAGTGTTTTCCCACTTACGTTTTGGTCCCGGACAGGTTAACAACACATCCTCGATGAAGTTAACTGCATCTCCCCCTCCCCCCCCCCCCCCATGTTATTACTGTTCTAAAACTAATTATGGATGTGAATCCAATACCACCCCACCCACCCCAAGCAATTTTGGCCATTTGCCCCAGAGCCAAAAGAGGAAGCAAGGGGGTAATTTTCGGTGGCTGGAATGGTGATTACAGCGCTGTGCCATGGTAACCATACTGAGCGGGCCTGGTGAGCTGCCGAACAAAAGCCCACCAGAGGGAGACTCTTTCAGCCTGTAATAACAATCATTAACCATCCCGACGTAGCGCACAGATCCAGACAAAATGGAGCACATCTGGACTGCTGGCCCCGGAGGTGGAGGGAAGTCATCACATGGCACCGCCAACAAAGGGCCACTGTGCAGGGCGCCGCCATAAGATGAGTAGCCATTACGGGAAACCACACTGGGGCTGAAGATTAGGGAAAAGTTCTAAAATGTACAAACCAAATCTGGATTAAATAAATCCTCAGTTCTGAGAAATGTGACGGCGGTGCAGACTAATTGTCGATTTATTTGTCTTCTACAGGCCAGCTGAGGACACCTCCAGATGTAGCCGGGCTGGTCATCTCCACTCCATCAGCCACTTAGCAGATGAGACGAGGATGGATTTTGGGCTTTATTTGATCCACAGCAGCTCCTCTTGTCCTTGCCGTTATGAGGGAGGGAGGGTGGGGGGGTGTCTCAAGGCAATGCCTCAGCGGTCAGCTGGATAACCAGAGTTCCACCTGCTTCTGCCTGGACGAGCAGCAGGCCAGCGTGTCTGCCTGCTGTACCAGGCTTGAACTGGACGGGGAGCTTCAGGTAGTGCTGAGCCCTAAAAAGGATTCAAGGTGAATGTTGAGCTCCATTGTGTGACATGGACACCCGAAACATGGGAAATAGTTGTTGGGCTTGCACTGAGTAAATGAGGACATGCTGGATCAGGTGACCTACTTATATCTACGGTGTGAAAGACTAATTTCTCTGAAAATTTTGAATTTCCCATTAATAATTTCTAGATGTCGTCGTCGCCGCCCCCTCCGACTCTGATAAGCTTAATTTCTCGGGTGTAACGATTCGTTTTAACAACGATTCGATTTGTCTCACGATTTGTGGTTGTCAATACGATTCAAGGACGATATTGGTTCATTTAGAACGATACGATCCGAAACGATTCAGTGACTTGAAATTGATTCAGTAACTTTTTAGCCAAAAATTCAACCAGTGTGACTGAAATAAATACTTGGATACTGAACAGTGCAGATGAAGTTTCCTAGATTCCTGTTGTTTCTTGTAATGGAGTCAGGTATCAATTAATTATGAATATAAATAAACAGGTAAACAACAATGAATGGCAAATGCATTCACATTTTATTTGAATAAAGTGCAAACACTGCTGTAGCAGTGTAGCAGAAAAAAAACCTGTATTACTGATATACACAAAAAACACCCCTGCAATAATGGTTTCCCCCTACCAACCCCCGCAAAACCCCTCTATTTTAACCCCTGTGGAACATCCCCTCGGCTTTGCGTGAAACCCGGAAGTTGAATCGGGGCTCTGGACAGCGGGACCTGCATACTGCGTGAGCACGTCACGGTTCAGTCCACGACAGCCTTTATCATTAAAAGTGCTAAGAAAGAAGTCTGACGTGCTTAAATCCCAAGGGTTATTTCCTATTATCGATACAATCGATTTATTACATTTTAAAACAATGTTAGATCGATGCATGTCGTCCATAAGGCCAACTCGCCGAGCACAGATCGATGTAGTTGGATCGGCGGAATATAAATCAATACATCGATGTAATAGCTGGAACGTATACCTCTAATTATTTCCCATTGAAAGTTGCTGTAAAGTCATTACCCCTTCGGAACCCTAGTCTTAATTAAATTGAAATGTTTAACTTGATGTCAATGTGTTACACCGATTAAGAAAACATTAAAAGTGGCATCTGTTCTGGACAACAAGAAATAACCTAAAAAACACACAAATCTTGAACTCCAATCAACATGCATGTATTAAATAGACGTTGGGAGGGGCGGAGAGTACATGACAAGATCCACAACATGCCAGGGGACTCACAACCCCACTTGCTGTAGAGCTGGCTCAAGGGAGTGTTTTGTCTAGGAAGTTGGGATCTCAACAACAGGAAAACGGTTGCTGTGCCCATTCTGAACCTCCCTCATCGGCAGTCACGACTAGTACCTGGTGGCCAGGCAACCACCCTCCCCCCAAAGGGAGAAACAGCAGTACTCTCTAGTGTGTCGCGCGCATAGCAACGACCTAACCCTGCGTGTTACAGCACAGAGTACGTCTCACACTAGACTGATACGTGAGAGAAATTGGTTAAGAGCCCTAAAAACCCACAAATGGAGGCACGGTTATCTCCCCAATGTAGCACCCAGCTACAAGAGTGTGGGAAGAGAGTGTGTCTGGGGGGGGAAGAGGGAGGGGGGGGTAGACTCACCTCAGGGAATATTTGGAATGCTTGATGTGGAAGGGCTCCGCAGGGTTTACAAATTTCAGCTGCAAGTCAATTAGAGACGCCACACATCAAATACCAAATCCATGCAAAGCCTAATGACAATTGTTAGGGGTTATTATATTCATTAGTACCAAAAAAAAACCTCAACAGTCGTGCAATCTGTACTGGCGACATTTAATATAATGGAACAAGTGATTTAGCTCATTTTGCTTTAACTCAGCATGTCATTATGTGGAATAGAAACTACTTCATGTGTATACAGCTCTTAAGTACGGGGCTAAACGTGGATTTCCCTGATAATAGGCCTCACCTCATGTGTGTCGGGCGAGTTGTTTCGGATGTTGACCTTCAGGGTGCTGGATTGACCCGTCCGCGTGGTCGGGAAGGTGTACAGGTCCTGAGGAGCGTACACACCCCTCCGCACAGCACTCTCCTCCTGACTGAGATACAAAATATGGATTAACGGGAAGACAGACCAGGTACTGATGATGAGGCATTCACTATAAATACCACTAACGCTTCAAACAATGGCCAGTATAAAATAAGGACCAGACATCAACGACTGATTTATTGACCGATGCTGGACTAAGTTCCCCTCATGAAGACTGACGACAAGTCCCATCTCCCCTACCCCCACATTACAACATGCAAGTGGCCATATCGGTCAACTTGACTCTAAATGGACAATTTGATAAATGAGCATCATGCTGTAAGGGGATGAATCATGTGACCCTCGTCTCACCTGGTTTTGCCCAGCGCGGCATCGCCTCTCTTCCTGGTCTTGACCGTGGCCTCGGTCTTCACCAGGGAGCAGTCTCCTTCCTGTGGTCCTTCCACTGGGCCACACTTCACTCCCTTTAGACACAGACACATCTTAAGAACCCGGCTTTCAAGTCAAATTAAAATGAAAAACAATTCTGACCACAATTCTGCTAATAATCTGCAGATATACTAAATGTAAAATACAGCACACCCATTTCCATTCCCCACCGGACTGACAGGCGCATGTAGAAATCAAACCCTGCAAAACGTAGCAGTTAACACCACCACAGGGTTCTGCACTCACTTTAACAAAGCATCTAAGAAATACGGCAACAACAAAGGCCCCACTTAACCTGCTTTATGTGGAGACATCTATCGCCCCACCCCCACTCGCCGTGTGTGTGTGCGTGCTCTTAAGTGAACTGGGTCTGTCATAACACTTCACATTAAAGCGAAGCCTGCGGGCCCCCGCTGAGGAGGGGGTGGGCTCCTCATCGTCCCACTTCGCTCATTTTTTAATTCTGTCAAGAATACTACAAAGCCACAGTCAAGGTGCTACGCTGATATGTGTGCTGCTGGTTTGGTACTAAAACAAGTTGAATAGTCACTAAAAGGTTCAACAGATAAATATGCTCAATAAATGTTGGCATCGCAGAGATTTGGAACTCTTCTGCTTCACACTGCAAATTTACCAAGAATGTCGACATGGTTGAAGTCGGTAGGCTTTGTTGTGGGATTTCAGGGTCAATCCTCAGTAGAATCGACAGCTGAGTTTGGGTGTACCTTAAGGGGAACTCGAGACACAACGTCCACCCTTGCCCTCCACACTATTGATGTCATGCGGGCGGCTACCTTGGTTAGTCAGTTTGTGTCCATGTGAGACTTTACCATTTTTAAAAAGGATACATTTCAATTAACCAAAGGTACGCAGTGGCACAAATGAACAGCGTTTGACCAACCATGCCGATGCTCTGTTCGCCGCAGCTAATGTTTTTGTTAAAGGTTAGTTGAAGAAAACGTAGCTAGCTGCCAAGATAAACTGGAGGACATATTAATTGAGTGTTGGATTAAATTGAATTTGGTGTCTGTGCCGGTTTTGCTTCCGTGGTTGCACGCTAGAAGCAAACTGGGTGCCTGCCGACAGTTATTGCCGACTGTAGCTATTAGCCCCTCTCTGGACAAGAACCTCATGCAACCACACTTTACAAAATAAAAACTATCCATTAAACAACAAACAAAAAAATAAATAAATAAACATTAAAATGTTGTGTTACGTTTCACATGTTATTTAACATCTTTTGCCAGGGTAACTCCTCTCTGCAGTACGAATAAATTAGTCCTCACGGTTCCACATAGCTGAAAGCGGATCCTGTCTTTCTGCTGGGGTTCAGACACAGGGTGGCACTCCAGGTCCCAAAACTGGGCATAGTCCCCCCTGTCCCGGGGCAGAAACGTAAAAGGCACCTGGGAATGCAAGCGAGTGATTAGAGCGATCATCACCATCCATTTCACCGTAGCAAGGATCGTTATACTCTGACAGACCCATAGGAATATCCAATGGTTTTACTGCTTGCAATATACAGCAACTACAACTCAGTGTTAAAAGTTTTATACGCCATCACTTTGTTATTTGTTTGTAATGAACACCAAAAGTATTAAAAGGTGAAATGTACTCAGAATGTTGAAAAAGGTCACTAGTATTTGAAAACCTAGATTAACATTTCAGAAGCAGTCTGATACGTGGAAAGTGGCCCACACTATAAAAAATTCACAAGATGAAACAAAGTCACTAGAGAAAGAAAAAAAAGGTACCATACAGTTTAATTTGGAAATTGACATTAATAAACCAACAATGAATTAAGATTCACGCCACAGAACCCACCCCTGTAAAAATGTCATCATGGTTAATAAAGTATATACGCTGGTATATATGTACGTGTACTTTCACAGTTCATCTAGAACAGTCATTAAAACTTAAACCAGATACCCTGAAAATGATAACATAAAATGTGTGGATTCGTTAGTCTTGACTTGATCCATGGAGCATGAGATAATGTTCCCTGGAATGAGCATGCCTACCTGCATCTTCTCATCAGGTCCCAGAGTGCCGGAGGTCCTGCAGCATCTGAAGGCGGTGTAAGTGGCCCGGTAGACGTCTCCAGTGCTGTCAACGCCCTGAAAAGAAAGAAAAAGAAAGAAAGAAAGAAAGAAAGAGAGAGACAGACACTGACATCACTTCTCAAAAACGAGTGAAGCTACCAAATAAACCTGTTACAAAGGGATTCAAGAGAGAACAGCTTGGCTGAACTTACAAGGTTAAAAACTAAATTAAAAAAGAAGTCATTCAAAAAGATTTCAGAGGAAGGCTGATATTACTTTTTACTATTTAAAATAAAAATAAAAAAAAAAATGATGTGACTGAATTGACAGAAGAAAGTACCTTGACATACGGAGGAGCAAATGACGACAAGTACCACCTCACTTCCCCGTCCCCGTTCTGAGCCTCCAGCTGGGCCTCTGAAGTAGAGGAGCAGAGTGTTTGTCTACCACAGAATGAGACGCACATATACACGTGGGCGCGCGCATACACACACAACAAAGCTAGTTATTTATATACAAGTATCCCTTCTTGCAATGGTTTGTCCTTTTTTCATTCATTTGGTGTGGGGGAGTGTGGCCTCAAGTTACAGAAAGTGGCGAACTCTTGGCTAAGTGGGACCACAACAGTCTGAGGTTTTATGCTCTAGATCAAAATGACCAAACATGACCAGAGAGACTTGGTCCTCTCCCTCCATACCTGAGGTTTCCCCCGAGGGCGTGGTGGGAAACATAATGGTCTTGTTGCTGATCTCCACCAGGGCATGAGGGGCCAGCGAGGGCCTGGCAGCGAGCCGAGCCACAGGCAGCACTGGGGTGGCAGCCTGAGGGGCCAGGGCTGACAGGGTGGTGTCTGCTGGGGCTGCAGACACATCCAGGACCAGGTCCCCGCGAATCTGGACCTTAATCAACTGAACCAGTAAAAAAAAAAAAGTTAGTGTTGTGGTTGTGAGACCTTCTGAATGCATAGACAGTATCAGTGACAGTAGCACCAGAACAGGTGCAAAGCAGCGAGCTGCTGTGGACGGGGAAGCAAAATAAAAATAGTAATTTAAAGGGGACTTTATGGAACTTCAATATACAAATTTACTTTTTTAATTGTGTGAAAGTCTTTTGTTGCGAGGATCCAGAAGATATAAAAAAGAAAAATATTCATCTAAGAAATTACGATACAAAAATCAAACCATAAAGATGGTCTTACTTTGTTATTCTGCAACTTGGTGAATATGAACACACTCTTTAAAACAACACACAATCCAACCAAGCCACAATGAAGAAGCAATTTTGGGTTTTTTCTCAGGGAAAAAATGCTTTTGTCAGTAGTCTTGTAGCTTTAAAGTGAAAGAAGGATAAACCTTTGATCACCGGTAAGGGTAAAGCAGAGAGTACAGTACACAGAAGGACATCGTTTCTCCAAACTCACATTCTAATGGAGCCAATACAGCGGCTCCGCTTTAGAAAAGCAGAGTGTCCCGTACCTTCTGTTGACTGTCACACTGGACATAAATCTGTCCGCTCCATGGCAGCAGGGTGGATTTAGTTGCCAGTGACGGGTTGGGGCTGATCAAAATCTGCAAGTGGCACCTTTTTTTAACAAGACACAAGTGTACTCCTTAAAAATCATATTCACACAGTCATATATGGATGACATTAGACTGGACTAACTGTTCATTTAGCGTAGCCATGACGACACACAATAGAGCAGCAGCCAGTGTTTCCTTACTGGGGCTCGATGAGGCCATGCTGAGGGGTGATGGTGAGGCAGTGAGCGGGCCAGGACAAATCAAAGCTCAGCTCTCTGGATGTGTTGTTCCGGATCTGAACCTGACTGGTCGTGGTTGTGCCGCCTTAAAAAGAAAAAATGTTTCGCCATTCACTTAAGGGCCAGTGGAAACTCACCATGTGTAGAGAATCCAAAGCCAAGGTGATCAAATTGCACATGTTATGCTTTAGAAATGTAGATTCTACTCACTGATGGTGGGAGCTGCTAGGACAAGTTGTTCTGGGTGGACGGTCCAGGACTCAGACCGCCTGTGTAATGGCTCTGCAGCCTGAAGAAAAAAAGGCATTCTGCATTAAAACTATTTTCTTTGTTTATCTAATGCAGTGGAACACATTTTTTCATCTCCTCCAGTAGAACTCATAACTCAACACAATGAAACCATTAAAGGCCATTACAGAGGGGCTTCTGGTACCTTTAAGGAGGGCTCCGCTGCTCTCAGGGCCGGACCTTGGGGACCTTTGACTGGCAGCACGTCCAGAGACACATTGTTGTTTGTCAAGTTGCTGGAAATTAAACAATATCAGAGTGTACATTCTTATGTAATAATCTGCCCACTATGAAAAATCTTGACAGCCCCACAGATTTCTACTTAAATCAATGTGCGTATCAAACACAACTCTTCCACATTTGTTTTAACCTTGCCTCGTATGTGGAGAACACTTTTTTTCATTATGCTTCAGTGTTCACTCGATATGGTTAGTTTGTTTTTGAAGTAGCGAGTATACGACCAGGTAAACAAGACGTGGATAAAGCGCCACATTTAGTGGATAGCTTAGTAAAACCGTACCCAACCTGTTCACAGTGGTTAGAAGCAGCCCACAGACCTCCTTTCATCAAGACTCTTCTCAACCTTTTCTCACAGATGTCAAGGTAACAAATGGCACATCATCGACACACTTGTCTGGTATGCCTTGAAAAGTAAGCTGTCCTCCAAAACCATGCGTCTCCACAAACATCGGTAGAACAGGCGAGATTCATCACAGTGCTGATGAAAACTAATGCACGGGTCTGTTGGGTCGTAGAAGGAAGTCAGATGGTACCCGTGTGTCGCCGACCGGAGTCTGGAAGAGGGCAGCATCTCGGTGAGGTTACTCTGCTCACACTCTGGGCTCCTCCTGCTTCCCATCAGAGACACCACCACCTTGCTCATATTCCCGTAAAACAGGTGAGCTTCATTGGGCCGCTGGGGCAGGTCGTAGCCTACAGAAGAGGTGAATAAAGATGCAGCGATCATGTGAATATCTTTAGAAGTGTTCTGCAACAGCTCTGCAGTACCTTTAAAACAACACTAGTGTACACTGGACTAAATATAGAAGCTTTGAAGAACTTACTGCAGAGTACAAATCCCTTTTCCATAAATAATCAGCATGATAAAACCCGTTTTCCTCTAAAATGGAGAATATTTTTTAACTAGCATTTCATGGACTTTTTACCCTCTGTGACGTTTTCCTCTTCCAAGAAGGTCTCATTGAAGTTAATGTTTTTCAGCAGACTGTTTTCAGACAGAGCCTTCCGCACAGCCTCTGGTTTGATCTGAAGCAATCTGAAAAGACAGAAGCACAAGATTTATCAACTACAATACATTAGTGCTTTTAAAGATCGCCATTAATATCTAGTCCAGCATACAAACCATCTAAAAGACACGTGTATCAAACAAATGCCACTTTGTGCCTTACATGGCTGACCATACACATGCCCCATTTTCGAAATCTTCTTGTGTGGAAATTAGAAAATGAAAGATTTGCTGGTCAGATGAATGTCAATAGAATCAGCTTAGAGCAGCTTACATTTGAAGAAAAAAAAAAATGCTAAACTTGGTTTAGTTATATAAGCAACCACACTATAGTCTAAAAAGGTTTTTACTGAGGGACTTTTTGATATTTTAAGTAGATCTTCTCTTACCACATGTCTGAATCAAGACTGGTTATTGATGCTAAATGGCCAAAAATCAGGAAATTGAATAGCGCATGAAAGACACGTTTAGCCTGCCGTGTCTCCGCTTCCTTTACATTTACTGCAGACAACAGTGGGTAACAGACAACTGTCCTTTCTGGATATTGAATAGATGTCAATTTAGGGTTCAAATTTAATCATCAGCTATAATTGCCTAATAATTGCCACAGAACACTATCATTTTAATAGCAAACAGTCTCACTTTCTATACTGCTGCCTGGAGACCTCATCTCCACAAAACAAACAGACAGTAGCCAGCAGGGCGTCGGCCGACTGACACAGGGTCTGTTCTCTGTGAGTGGACTTCATTAGCACAGTGATCACCTGGAAACACACAGAGTATTAGCGACACGGCACATAAGAACAGAGGATAACTAAAGAAAAAGGACCAACTACAGCTACTCGACTGAATGAAGGGGGCAGTGTCTACTCACATCATCCTAACTGCTCTCCTACCTCTTGTGTCCTTTCCTTCAGTACAAACTGTGAAGGGGCCAGGCTGATGACAGAGGGCTCCAGGACCGATCGCGTCTGCACATTGGAGAAGGCCACGGCTTTGATGTACGCTGCTCTGGAGCCCGTGTTCCTCACACACAGGCACGCTTTGCTGACATGGCCGACGGCGACGTCGCTCAGCGTCGCCACGTAGCCGTCCGCCTGTTTCCTCTGGTCCTCCAGGATGATGTTGCTAGTCCCGCCATAGCCCGACAGTGGAATCTGAGGAGGGTAAAATATAGAAGCCCTTTTTAACTCAAGCCTTTCTATCGATATTGGATAAAACGTAAATAACAAGGCGCGTCAAAGAAAGGACAGAAGTGAGGAAATTGCTGAGACAGCCGACTCCAGAGAAAAAGCAGCCGCATCCTTACTGTGAATTTGACCCCGGGCTGAGAGGGCCGCACTCCAGACTGTTTGATCTCCAGCTTGGCCAGCATGCACGCCACCCTGGTGGGAGCAAAGAGCAGGTGGACGGCGACGTCTTCTCTGGGACGAATGGACAGCTCCCCGTGTCGGGTCAGACGCTCTTCAACACTGAACATGCTCTGCAGCTGAGGGACAAAAACTAACTTTATACAATTTGCTTTTTCACATAAGGATTTCAGAATTGCAGATTCTGTTTTACTCCATGGATCAATAACAAAGGTTTCAGTAGAAATGGTGAAAAGTATTCAGCCTTTTTAGGGGAACTCCACAGATACAAATCGAAGTCCGTTTAAAGGGTTTTGCTCTTGCTAGGTGAAGCCTTTGGTGAGGGAATAAAATCGATAGAAGTCGGGTCATTTCTCTGTAAGTAACTATTTTAAGGCTCTTCCGCGTTAGAGAACAGGAGGTGAACGTGCATTTGTGCCCAGCTGGTTGTTAACTAGTCTTGAAGACTTAAAGAAATGACAAAAAATGAAAGAAGTATGGAGACTTATGTAGGCCACTCTTCCACTCTACATGGATCTGTGCGGTGAGAAACAAAAAAATAAATAAATAAAAAGTCCTAATTTAGAAAACTCATGACACAAATGCTCAACAACAAAGCACCAGGCACTGTAGGCATACAGCTAAACTCTGCATGGGTTTCCCAGCATGGTGTCAAAGCAGAAAAATACACTACGTGAGGATGCTCACAACGAGGAGGAATATTCAACAGACCTGAAAACAGTCCTGGTCTTGACCACGAATCAGCAGCCGCAGCTGCTGTGTGGCGGTGGTCGAGTTGTTCCGTAGAACCAGCTTCTGTTGGCTGGAAAATAATGGCAACGGTTTGTTATTGGACCAGAGTTTGGTGTCGCACCCGATGCTTTTGACACACTATGATTTGAGTCTTTATAGAATTTAAGGCAGCCTCATCCAGTTAAACTTTGAAAGAATGCATCCATTCTACAAGGGATTTAGCCTTCTTACCGCTGCTGAGTATAAACAAAGTGAGCCGTATGTTGGAATAGCTTCAGAGAAATAACACTTCCTGTAGAGACCCCCTGTCCCTTGTCATGAATAATATTATAAAAGCTTTAATAAAAGGCCCATTGGGCCTCAAGTTTTTTTTTATTGATTACTTTCCAATGAATAATTGGCAACTTAAAAAACCTACCACCAAGAAAAAGTGAAATGAATGAGGAACAGAAAAGGGGCTTACACAGCTCGTCCCAGGGTGACACCTCCCCAGGCAACGAACTGCTTGTTGGAGAGAATTGGTGGAACGTCACTTGCCAGGCCAGGACCAAAGACAGCAGCAAGGGGAATGGCAGGTTTCCCAGAGTCCTCGGTGACCACGTCTCCTCTCAGGGTCACCTCATACTGAGGACCCGATGGCAACACCAAGATGGTGAGAAGGCTGCAACACAACCGAGTTCGGACCAATTATGTATGGAGTGGAGCGCTACACTGGATATGTGACAGGGTTTGAGGGAATATGTTCAACACCCTAACACACAACAGGCAATCAATAGAATTCCCTTAGTTGGAATCGATCAGTTTTGGGGGAAACAGCAGAACAGTTAGTTATTTTTCATAGAGTATGAACTTGAGGGACTCAAAAATATATACCAAACACTCTTGAGTTTGGAATTTTGCCTGTCACCATCTTGGGGAAATGTTGCAATTAACTCATGAACTGAAAAAACGATGAAAGTGTTAAAGTTCTAAGACAAAAACATAGTCACACTAGACCGTGGCAATGATCCGTCAGTCATAAAAATTTCCCCGGCTCCTCCTAAAGCATACTCTAACTCTTAATATAGCATTATTTAGTGAGTGGACGCCATCCTTTCAGGCCCTTCAGCATTGGCTTCACTATTGGGAGTTTGGCTCCTGGCTTTGTTCTGTGGTGGCAGTGAAATTGAATCAGTTTATCCTGTATGTCTCAATCATTGGACTTCTGTGCTGCTGGTTACTTCAATGGAAATACCTTTCTCGACACTTCCTGCCGCCCTGTGCTTTGAAGGACACCACGATGCTTTGCTCCTGTCCCACCCGCAGAGACAGTTCATCAGGCGTCACAGAGAAACTCTCTTCAGCATCACTGCCCTTTATAGGGGAAGGAAAGACATACAATGAGACGGACCATAAGTGAGAAGACCGCAAACCTATGGACAAGCCGCCAAAAGAAAAGACACAACCACCATGGTTCAGGGGAGGTCAATGGAATCTGATCGAAACATGCAAACTACTTTAATCTCGTTTTAAGGAATGCATCACTTCCTGCTCACTTCCAAGAAACGTCTTCAACTTCTACTTTCTAAAAGTAAAGTTTGATAAAAGTTAATATCCATTTCCTGTGTCTTCCTAGTTGGTTTTTAAACAAAACAATGAACAACATTGTGGAAAAAGCGGAGATTTTATTTTCGGCCATATCGTCCAGGACTAAAAGAGAGAACAATAAAAAATGGAGGGAAATATCCCTGTGTGCCCACTGTGCCACAGTCTGAGAGGCTTACCCAAATCTAATAAGAAAAGTAAAGGTCAGAATCACCTTGAGCTTCAGCTGCACGTCAATGTTTCCTGCGTTCTTTAATGGCAAAGTCTGTTGACTGGATTTACCCGCTGGAGCCGACAGGCTGACAGTCTAGACAAAAAGAAACGAAACATGATGATTTACCTCAAACGTTAATGACGGATGATAAATACAATTCAAGATCCGCATCCCATCATGTTGTTAACCGTTGCAAAACATCTACATCTTTTGCTGCGTGTGATTTTTTTTTAATTCTTATTTTTGATTAAATGGCAGTGGTACCGCGGGTCGACCCCTGATAAGCAGATGTTTAAAGTAGTCCTAATTTGTCATCTGGCTGCTGCGATGTAAACATAGATCCTTTCTCAGCTTCTAAATTGACTGGCTAGCTAACCTATTAGGACCACTGCGGTCAACACAAATAGAGGGAAAACTAATCACAATACATTTGAATTCTTGACGGGGATCAAATCCGCTTCAGCAAAAAAAAAAAAGAATACGTGTAAAGCTGCGTAAATGTTTTTTTACAATCATATACAGACCGCTGGTTCATGAGCCAGATCGGCCATTTACAGATCGTTTTTGTTTCACACATCAGCCACCCCAAAAGAACAAAGCTTACTTTGGTGGTCACTGTGAATGACAATGGTCCCAGAGTATCCTCATTCGTTTTGCTTAACCTACCCTTTTCTAAACATAGATTGTGCTGGTAGTTGGTAAGTTACTGCAAATTGCTGCACTTTCTCCCTAATATAGAGACTTTCTAGTCACGTGGCAGAAATACGTATTTCACATGTACTTGTATGCAGTCTGAAAACAAGACAAGGAAAGCCATTTGGTCGTGCAACTACCTGCAGGTCTTTAGGAGCATGGACCCTTGCCGTTCCAGACCTGGCCCTGAGGGGAATACTCCTGATCACATGACTGGGACCAGGAGAGTCCACTTCAATGTCCACCCGAGCACTGTACTCGTCAGCTGGACCAAGCTCCCCTAACACGTAGAAAGACAGGTTGGGGTTTAGCAGGAAATGACTTATGATGGGATGTTCTTTACCACAGCAAAAGAAAGTTAGTGGATGGACTTTGCCTTAACAAAGCCTGTGTTGGTGGGAGGTTGCTTACCTGAAGAAACAATGTACTTCTGAGGTGCATTGAAGTGAACCCAGACTATGAAGCCTTGGGGATTCTGAAAAATAAAAAATTAACACTATATATGACAATACTGATAAAAAACCATGTCTTAATGTTCTGCCAATCAAAAAAACATTTTGGTGAAACACCACAATCCCCTCACCAAACTTTAGAACCACACAACAAGAAGAAATATTATGAGACCCGAGGTAAAGGGAACTTGTAAGGCACTTGCTAACCTCTCCGTAGCTGGCATGCATCACGTGATTCATCACCGACTGAGAGGACACAGGCGTCATGTGTCCAGCCTGCAGCGCCGTCTCTGAGGTTGTGGAAACAGGCTGCGTGGAGAAGGTGAAGCATCCCCAAGCTGTAGCGTTCTGGAGAAATGAGGCCAAATGTGAACCATTCAGATGCTTCTTTTTCAGCACACTGCCAGGTATGTCCAGCTATGCATAGCGAAACTATTTTATTTCCCCAGAGTAAAGATTTATGTTGGATGAAAAAACAATTTAACCCAGTGATAACCTAGAATATGTGGAGATTAGAGATGCACCTAATGATTGGCAGAGGATGACTTATTTCTTTGACAAAAGACAAGCCTGCCATTTGACGCAGACACTTATTACATTGTACTACAATACAAACAAGAAGGGAGATGTTTTCACAGATGCAGGGAATTATGATTTGTTCTACATTCCAACACTATGTGGAAGCGGCTTAAAAACCACACACACACAATTTTTAAATCAAGGCAGAGGTTTTTTCCAGACCCAAAGAATTCTGTGACTATTAGTTCTTAGAGAGAAGATTGGAATCGGCGGGTTGGACATGGGCTAAGAACAAGGCACTGTTGACTCACAGCGCTGATGACCAGCCGGATGGGCACGGTGGCACGAGTCCTACTGAGCAGTTTGAGAGGAAGGGATTTGGCGCTGCCTGCAGGAAGGTCCCCAAAATCCAGACAGCCAGATTCTACCTGGGAATCAAAACAGAGTTGAGAGCCTGCCTTGGGTAGAATGCATCATGTTGACAAGTCATTCATGGGTCGTTGAGCAGTGGACCTCACCTCTAGAGCAGGATTCTCTGCTTTCGCAAACAGCACCACCCTTTTAGCGAATATGTTGGCTCTGGCAGCCAACTCCGTCTCTGCCGACGCCGGCCAGGAGCAAACGCTGAAAACACACTGGTACACGCCAGCCTGTGGAGGGATGAACAACACCTTCTGCTCCTCTGTACTCTTGGGGGCAATGATCGTCTTGTTCTTCACTATAAGCCACTGGTACGGGAGGCTGTCCACCTGGAGGAGTTGGCGTTAAGGACAAATAAGAAGGGGGATCGTCAAGTGTGTGTTTGTCAGATGCAGTTACCAGATATAAAAAATAAAAAAAACACTGGGGAAGATACTTTCTGTGTGTGCTTTGATTAATCACCACACCATCCTTTCTGCTCACCTTCTCTCCATCGATGGCCAGGCTGGTGACTGTGATAGACACCTGCTGCCATCTCTCGGAGGGGTTGAAGAGACTGAGGGAGGTCTGCGAGGCGATTCCAACACAGCAGGTATGAGGGAACCGCAGCTCCTCTGGCACCACCACTTGGCCTGAGGACGAAAGTGGAACAGTGGGAGCTTTACTGCCTAACGCAAAGACGAGCGATTTTATCGCAGTATTTACAAATTAAAAGTTAAAATTGTTGTGTCAATTCTCTGACCCGCATAAGAAAATGTTTCTCTTGTATGTGAGAAAATGCTCAGATGTATGATATCAGAAACAACAATGAACCAGTGTATTAAAATGGGTAGTGGAAGCAAGCTCTCATATAAACACCATATCCACGGCTACCTCTCAGCTCCTCGAGGGCACCTGCCACCAGCGGCTCTGCACCATACTGAATGTAAGGTTTCCCCATCATGTTCAAGTCCTGCTGGCCCTGATGCGGTCTGGGGAGGAGATGGGACCCAGCAGATACGGGAATCCCCAGCTGACCTGATGCGGGGTGGATGTGTCTCCCTGTGGGGTCACTGTTAGGTATGCCTGAGGAAAAAACAACTATTATCGATGTGGTACAGGTGAGAGACAAATCACCCGGTATCTATATTCCAGTTGAGAGAAAATCCACATGCCTGTGGAGGCTACACTGAAGACCCCATTTTCTGTCGCTCCCACGTGGTAGCCACCCGAATGTAATGGATTTTCAGGTCCCAAATACTGCTGAGCCGTCTGGGAGTTGAAGAAGGGGCGCCCTGCGAGGAGGGCCTGCATATCTGCTTGGTGGGGAAGGTCAATCCTTGGACATTGGGGCTTAAAGCTGGGGATGGGCACATAGTGAAGTCCTTCTGACGAGTAGGCCGGAGGCATGCAGAGCCCGCCGGCATACACAGATGAGGACGCCGTGACAGCGGTTCCCCACTGCTGCGAGCTCTGCTGGAGGTTCACGTTACTGCAGTAACCAGAGTCCACTTTGGTGATCTGCCTGGCATTGGAGAGGTGCTTGTGGTGGAGCTCCCCGGGTCCGTCCTCGTGGCAGTGGTAGTTACATTCACTCTGGCTGCGCGTGCAGCTCAGACCGGACGCAGTGCGGGCGGGCTCTGGGCTTTTACACGGCTGTGCCGGTAGCGGGTCCAGACTTTTAGAATGCTGCGGTTGCACTTGGTCCAGGCTTTTTGACTGGCTGATAATGTCATGGTCAGACGGAGAATCTGGTCCAACGGGTGGAGTTGGACTGAATCTAATGATGGTGGTGCTCAGTGCCATGGTGCAGTTAGTCTGAATGGGAACAAAGAGAACAACCTATAACGCCTAATAGAAAGAAACTAAAATCATTGTTCCAATAAGGCAAGAGTGGCAGAAAACCTCTGCTTTCATCCTTTAAGGTTTACGCTTGATAAGCATCTCGCCTCAGAGCTCCAGACTTCAACTCATCAATACACCTGTTCAACAAAAAGGCACCTGTACTTTTCCAATACTTTAGAAAAGAGTTTTATTAATCTGCTCATTGTTGAGCCTTGTTTGACACACATCTTAAAAAAAAGGATTACCAACTAACTATGAATGACGGATGTCTTTGTTCTTTAAAAGACGCTCAGGAATATGGTTTGTGATGTATTCAAGTGATAATTTAGATTATGTTGTGCTTGAAAGATTTAGTTGTGTTTAAAACAGAAAAACAATTTATATCCAGTAGGCAACTACTTTGTGACAAAAGATATCCAATATGAGTTTTATTTGGAGTAGATGTTTCAGTATAAAAAAAAAAAAAAAAAAAAAAAAGTTTGATACCCATGCAACAACAACGGAACTTTCTGTGCCGATGCAGCTGGTATTAGGACACGTCAAACTTCTACCTATCGTACCTGTTGCCTGTCAGGCGTAGGTAGGACAGTGCCGTCGTTCATTGAGATGTAGGTCAGCCGACTGAGACTCGGACTGGAGCAGGTTGACTCAGGAGAGAGGTCAACACCTGGACGGTTCTTTGCCGGATCACCGCTGGTCAGAAGAGAACAAAAAAAAAAAAAGGAAAAAAAAAAAGACATGAACAGTGTCTCCAAATCCCAACAAACTTAAATCGCAGCAGATTAATGAGACAGTTACTCTTGTAAAGTTCTTCCATTTGGCTAAAATTAAAATTGAAGCCACATTAAACCTGTTGCTGCATTAGAACGATGTGTGATAGAGTACCTATCAGCACAGGGAATGGAGGTCTGACTTGGAGAGGAGTGAGTGAGCGGGGAGGTGGATGGTCTGAAGCTGGATTGGATCTCCTCCACAAAGAAATCCTTCGGCAGTTCTGGAGGAACAAAGTTATTGTTACAAACAATGTTATTGTAGACACACGCTACTAAAGGCTGTGTATTGTTAAGACTCTGGAGACATAATAATATCACATGTGCGATAAGTAAGTTGCCGGTGCAATTTGCACCATTTCTCTCCAAGAAATTTGACTTGGAGGCAAAGCGTCCTGAGATAAATGTTTGTTTACCCCCCACTCCCTTTATAACATTCTCTTTTCAGGCAATTTTTCATTGCAAACTTGATCACTCAGAGTGCACCAAGATACCCAATTTTTAAAAAGCACACAACTGTTGCACGTGTGCCGTCACACGCTCGGTGGTTTCTGCTCTTTACTCACCACTGTCCACTGGCGAGGAGACAACCTGTTGTTCCAGAGAGCCACGAGGTGGAAGAGCAGCCGTGATATTCCTGGGTGGTGCGGCTTTCTTCTCTGGAGGGTGACTGTGTCTATCCTGCTGGCCTGCACTCCTCCCTCTCTGTGGCGGGGAAGAGGAGCCTTTAAAACAAGGCAGGCTCGCCTTACCATTCTTCGAGCATGGTGGGGTTTTTGGCAACACAGATGAGACAGCAGATCCCTTATCACTCTTCTGTGATGTTTCTGAGCAAGACTTGTTTGTGAATGCGTGTGGGTTCCGTTCTCCTGGCTTTACACCATTTTCGGCGAGGGTCCTGCCTGAGGAAGCACACAAGTTCTTGCTTGCTGTCATTTTGTCTGCAGGAGGGGAAGCAGTAGAGGCCTGCCCTGAGCCCACAGACCTTCTGGCAGAGCTGAAAGATGTACTATGGCGAGGAATAGAGCTTCTTCTTGACTGACCCTTAGGACCTGGAGATACCGAGGAGCTCGATTCCACTCTTATCTCTCCTCCTCCATCTTCTGTTTCTGCTCTCGACGGCGTCTGTAGAGTCACTCTTTCTGCCCGCTGAGTTGAGCTCCCATGCTCCTCAGGACGTCCTGCCTCGGGGTTCTTGTGACAGCTGCTGAGGTCGTTGCCCCAGCCGGTGAGGTCAAAGGTGGTCTGCGCCACAGAGGCGTCGCTGCTGCCCGACGCGTCGGCCCTTTTCAGGTATTTTTCAATGTCAAAGGCACTCAGCTCTCCCACACAGGTGGTCCTCTGCAGTGCGTCCAGCATGCCGCTCTGTTCTGGCTCAGGGAGGATCTGTGTAGGGGGGCGGAATATGTTTTATAGTTTTGTTTAGTTTGAAAGTGGATGGAAGGATTTAGGCAATTTTTATTTATTTATTTTATATATATATATATATATATATATATATATATATATAATAATCTCAAATGATTACAATTTTTTAAAATCAAATTAATCAGAGTTTTCAGTGGTTGATGATTTCAATTAATCATGATTAATTGAAATCATAAATAACGTTAGCTAGTTGTAGTGGGGGCATATCCAACAAGCTATTAAACAAGCTGGGTAACATTATATTACACTAGCATAGTGGACTTTTTTGTCATGACTAATTAATTAATTAGTCAGCATCAATTGTATTTGAGAAAATAAAAACTATCTGAGGTTTAATGTGAATAAAATAGCCTTAGACCGCCTACGTTCCTCTCACTACCGATGTGACTGAGTCGAGTGCAGATCGCATAGCGCTAGCAAGCAGTGGAACAAACCACTGTGAGGCAAGGGAGGGGGTGGGGGGGACTCAAAAATTCTCTTAACTTAAAAGCATTTTGGGGGTTTGTATAGTTTTACTTCTTACACAGCTATTCTAAGTATACATCATTATGGTATTTACAATACACACCATTGTTTTAATGATATTTCATGGGGGGGGGGGACAACCCTCAGATGGGGGGGGGGGGGGGGGGGGGTCCTGACCCCCCCTGGTATTTACGCCCTCGTCACACACACACGCGGAAGGGGGAGAGAGCGATACCGTTTCTCTTCAGGAGACTTGTTTAAATGAGAAATATGCTATATACATGTCACTAGATTTGTCTCTAGTCACTTTTGACGGAAAAGTCGCCAGGAGGAGGATTTGTTTGTTATAATCAGGGTGCAATTTGTGGGGGGCATGGGGGGGTGGGGGGGGGGATTTCCCCCCCTCTGGTTTTCCTATCCCCCCCTCTGCTAAATTATTTTAATCGCCGGGGGGACAAGGATTCCCCCCCCTTGATAGCGATGAATGCAACTTAACTTAAACTCTTGAAATCTAACGATCTTCCGTGTCAATTTCTGAACGTCATCCAACACAAACACATTGTAACATGTTAGTCTTCGCAGGGTGCGCGTGCGACGCGGATCAGTTTCCCCTCTTTGTGCGCTGCTCGGCGCTTAATTCTGCTTCCTCCTCGTAGCCAAACCGTCCGTGCGCGTGAAAGTGAGCATCAAGCCAGTTGGACTTTAGATCCCATCAGGGAATTGCGCTGAGGGGTGGAAGGGGGGTCTCCGTAACAGAGAATAGGAACCAGCTCTTTAATAATACGAGCAGCTCGGAGCTGCATTACTGTGAGTAATGGCCTATTACTTTTGTATTGGTTTTGCATATTAACATGCTTTAGACATATTTTATTTGTTATTTATACTAGTAGCCTACTGTGATGGTTTTCCACGTCCCAGATTTTTTGGTGCCCCCCCAGGCATTTGGTTCCCTATGCGCAGTGCGTGATGTGCGTGTGCGCACATCACGCTAAATTAACATTAAAAGTTTTGTCATGTTGTGATGGGGACTAATCCACGGACCCGAAAAAGGGCCTGTCTACCCTTTGCGTTCTAGTCCTAGTTATGCATGCTAAAAGTCCAATGTCCAAAAAAAAAAAGAAAAAACATCACCCTCCCCCTCTGCTTTTTTTGTCAAATCGCACCCTGATTATAATAGTCCAACCACAACCACAATTTGGACACCTTCCTGACCTGAATAATTTGTCACACTGCGCATGTTAAAAATGCGTTAAAATTAACGACAAATTAACGCCGTTAGTGCAACTAGTAACTTAACTCTGGTAATGACCCAATCAAAGAATAGACAAAGAAAATAGAAGCTCAGCCGTACAGGTTCAGCAGAGTGTGGTTCCTTTGTGCTGTGGACGGCAGGTCCAACCGACTCGGGCCGGTTCCTCGCTCTGCTCCTCTTGGTCAGCTCCACGATCATGGCGGCCAGCTGCGATGGGTCGGTGCTGATGGAGGCGTCCGCGATGGCGGAGGCAATGGTGCTGATACTTAGCATCAGGCTGCTGCTGTTATCGTTGGGGGACACGCAGCTCTGGTTGCCATGGCTCGAATCAGAAGCGGAGGTGTTACTGTGGTCAGGCAGTGCAGGTCTGTTAGCGTGATCCTAAAGAGAAGGGATTTCATGTCAGAAAGCCATACATGGAGGCTGTGAAACATCAACATGTTGAAAAAAGGGGCTGTACCTCCTGTATACGTGGTTCTGGATCATTAATCCCTTTCGGTGAGATCCTTTCACCCGGTCCCTCAAGAGTTTTGTCCAGATCCTCTGCAAGGAGACGAACATGAGTAACAGCATAGTTGAATAAATACATTCAAATACAGGCTTTAGTGCACAGGCCTAAGAAAAGACTCTTGAGCCTGAGCGATACTGTGAACACACCTGGGTTGAGGGTTTTGTCTGCTTCACTGAGTTCCATGGGGTCAACGTGAGGAGAAGTGCCACTAGCCGAGAACTCTGAGGGGTGAATGAGGGGAAACGGCTCCCTCTTCTCTGGGGAGGTGATGACGTAGCCGAAGGACGGCTAGGGGATCAAAGACAGAGCTACAGTATCGATACAAGCAGCAATCTGCTTCAGCCGTGCCGTAATTATTCTAATTATACTCACTCGTTTGACCCAATCGTCATCAGCGGTGCTGCCAAGGCAGCCTAGGGCTTCAGAGCGCTGTTCAAAAAACTGCCCTAATGTCAGTCGCAGGTAGCTGTGGTCTCCCTGCTTAAACGGTGAGGAGACTTGGGAGGCCCTCATAAGGATGTGGCTGTTGGTGGGGGCCTTCCAAGAGGAGTCGCTGTGGAAGGTGCTGTTGCTGCTGGCTGGTTCAATCTGCTCCTCCTGCGAGAACACCAACACTCGCAATCAAGCACAAAAAAGCTGTGCTTCACAAAAGAACTGTTAAGGAGTCTGTTAGTAACAGGACACCAGACTGTTGGGTACCTGCATGAATTGGTGCTCCTTCTCAAATTCCTCTTGATCCTTAACTAACTTTTCCATAGCGTCACCTGCAAAAAGGGGAAAGCTTAAAAGTTGAAGCATTCTGGACCAACAGCAGCACTGCTTCAGAGCCATCGCACAGCAAATGCAATAGAGCAGTGGCCTGTATACGTACTGGCAGGAACAAAGTCCTCAGTCTTAAACTGGGAAATATTGTCTGAGGTCTTCCCGTCAAGCTCTTTCTCAAAGGAGGAGTAGTAAGCAAGGTCGGTCACCCACTGCCCTTCTTCATTCTGGTACACCACACTAGGAGGGCCGTTGGCCCCTGAAGAAAAAGAAAAAAAGCAAGGAAGTGATAAATTAGCTCCTTTTTCTAAATCATATACAAGGTTTGGTCATACATTTTACTGGTGGTCAGGAGGCCTCTTACCATTAAAAAAAATGATATATATATATATATATTTTAACACGTTAATTAAAAAAGGAAACATTTTCAAATCAGACGATAAAAACCATAAAGTGTAGTTTATAATGTAACAAGCTGGTCTTTCACCCACAACACCTGCACTGACATTAAGACATTCATGAAATTAACCAACAATATCTAATGCTGACATTCTTACTGTGTTTGTCCGGCATCCCTTCGTTTCTTTATTGTGTGCCAGAGTAAATTTGTAACTATAAACAACTTATATTCTACCTTGTTGTTGTATGTGTTTTAATTAAACTCCTCCCCGGATCCAGTTAGATGATCTTGTTGCAGCCCATCGTCTGTCAGACTCGCTAGTGACAATTTATGTGGATGAAGAGCATTTTTCACACAGCCCTTATAAAGTGTTTAATGAGCAGGGATACACGCCTCAAATGCACCAACATGTGGGGTTCATCCTTCAGCACACCTGGGTTAGAGCACATTTGAGCAAATGCATCTAGACGGTGTTCACTGCACGTCCTCTACGCTCTCCATTATCTCTGACACATTTCTAATATTTTTTTTAATTAGGCTGGTTTAGACTGTTTTGTACATCTGCACTCAACTCCTTTCTTTCCCTATAACATTAGGCAGAGAATGCTGCAGCACTAGGCCTGTGGTCGATCAGTTTTAAACAGCAGCTCTAAAAAGGGTCAGAGAAAAAGCCAACCTTGTTGAAACTCTGTCTCCAGGTTTTCTGGACAGTGGTTCCAAACATCCTCGGAATCCTCCGGGTCCTGGTGGATGCTCTGGGAGAAATACTTGGGTTCCAGTGAGGTGGACAGGGGATGGTTGCCATCCTCACTGGTGCTGTCTGAGGCCTCTGCAGCTGTCAATTCACCACAAGGCCCGCCCCTCAGGCCCAAGGAAGGCCGGGAACCGTCAGGCTCATCTATTTCATCATCGCCATCATTGCATTCTGGCATTAGCACCTAAGGGTGGGTTTGTGTAAAAATGACTGTTTAGATACTTGTCTCAACTCAAATTTAAAAACATGTTTAAATGTGCAATGTGACATGTATTGAACCTGAGAGGGGTGGAAGCTCCCCTGGGTGCCTTGAAGGTGGGAAAATGTTAGATTTGTCAAGTCCTGAGGTTTCCTAAGTCCAGGTCCACCCGGGCTCTCCAAGGCCTCCTGCAATTCAAAACCACATCAGTATTTGGCCTTTTCAGCTTTAACCTGAACACATAGTTATAGTCCAGTGCTTGTGTTAAATCCATAGCCAACCAACCGTTTATCTCTTTTTTCCCTACTGACCTCATCGAAGTATCAACACCAAGTAATAAAATTAAAGAATTTCCATATGATAAAATCAATAAAGGACAGATAAAAAATGACCCGTAAGTGGGCTTGTTGCAGCAACATTTTCGGTTATGGTGCCTCTATACTCACCAGTGCCTCCTGTCGGTCTAGGACCATGCTCCAGTTAACCGGGGGAAGCCTCTGAGCTCCCATTGATGGCCTAAAAGAAGAGCTGGCCTCTCCTATTCCTACAGGTCCCACACGGTGACCCATCTGCAAAACATTGGGTCAGTATTTAACCGCTCAGCTCAAACAGTAAAAAACTATGGATGGAACCATTGCTGTACCAATAAGATAACAGTTTGAAGGTATGTGAGTTGTATAATAATACATCTTTAAAATGATTTAAAGTGTAGGGCTGTAGTCAACCAAAGAAATGCTTAGTCGACCAAAGTCTTGTCCTTAGTCGACGATCAGTCGACTAAACCAGCGGTCCCCGACCACATTCCTAACCGGGCCGTAGCCTACGACACGAGATAAAAAAATGCAGGCAAACTAAAAAAACGGCGCGCCGGCAGTCAGAGTAAATGAGGAGGTTCGGAGGTGAGTGGAGCTCGCTTCTTTAATAAAGAAGCGACCTCTGAACTTCAGCTCGCGGACGTTAAAGCGCTTTTTTTTTTAAGCGCGGAGACGTAACGGACTCCGACAGCGAGAGGAAGTTCTTCGCCGCGGTTCCCGAGTGTTCTACGCGGTGCGCCGTTACAAAACAGCCTAAATTAAAGCATTTAAAGTTGGGGATAAAACATAGGCTGATTATATTTAGATTACAGTAATATATAACTGCTTATAAAAGGAATAAATATCAAGGAGTAAATCAATTTAAAAATAAATTGGTGTAAAAAAAAAAAAAAAATTGAATGTCAGTCGACCAAGACGGCATCCAACCGATTAGTCGACTAAACGACTAAAGTTGACAGCCCTATTAAAGTGTGTAAGAAGTATCTGATAAATTAAAACACCCATGTACCTTGCCACTCAAACGAGCAACCTCTTTTCGCCATGTGAGGCAGCCAGAAGTCATCCTCATTCTTACCTCAGTATGTCTGGAGGGGCCACTTCTTCCAGGTCCTGGCAGATTCAGCTCACCGTTCTCGTTCTCATCCTCACCAGCAGCACTGCTACCCACGATCCCCAGCCCACGCAGGACATCATAAGTGGTCTGGGCGACGCTGGTCGGAAGGGGGATGGTCGAAACTCCTCCGTCGTTTCCACTGTCCTCGCTCCCGCTGCTCCCATCCCCACCGCCCCCTGGAATCACGCAATGACACAACGAATGGCGATCACAGAAAGAAACAAAACAGGAAAAAAAGTTCCCTAAAAGCAGCTCCCTATTTAATACATAAAGTAAGCAGGATAAACAGCCATGAAAGGAGGGGCGGTGCTGGACAGTCGTTGAAGTCGTTACCTGTGACCGGAGGGTTAATGACTTGTCCCTCAGCAGATCGCCTGTGTTCGATTCCAGACTGAGACGGACCGCCGCGGCCGCTGGAAGCCTCGTCATCAGAACTGCCGCCCTCTAAGCCTGGCCTGAAACTGGGACGGTTACTCTCTCCGACCTGTATACACATGTGGGAGTAAACAAAAGTTGCATCAAGGTAAACCGAGCTACTGTAAGTGGTAATCTTGTTGTTCAGTTTCTGACCAGTTGTCTGGAGGTGCTGGGTAGCAGCCGTGTCCTGGTGTTACTGCTGCTCCTTGTGATGGAGTCCAGCTCATCCTCTGTGTCCTCATCGCTGGCAGGGCACGAGTCCATCCCTGTAGCAGCCAGACGCACATCTGGCATCTGGAAGTCATCCTGAACACCAAAGATTAAAGTAAGAGGTTACAAAGAAATGGAGGCATCTTTTTGAAGGGGAAAACTTTGTTGTTTGCTTTTGAGTTAAACATACGATTTCACACAAAAAATGACTGATTAAAAAGGAGATTGAGTCTCAAGGAGTCATTTGGAATCCACACAAAACAGTAAAAGGTGCAACTGTGCTCACCTGATTGTAGTCATACTGGTCTGGTTCTGTAGAACTTGGGTTTGACATATTGTCAGTGATACCGACCAGTCCCTATGGGCAAAGAATTATAGTAGATTAGCCGGAACGTGGATGGATTAGTCAAGCAAATGCTAGTTGAATTTTTGCCTGGTGTAAGGTGTAAGACAGAAAGAATTCCAAAGGCGACTTACCGCTGCAGGAATCTCTTGGCCCTCCACTTTGCCTCTTTGCATGGAAGGAGGCACCAGATTATTAAAATACTGCTCGAGCTCATCGTCAGGCAAGCTGTTTGAGTCAATGTCATCATCTGGAAATCAAACGCACGTTGACAATATGTCTGCATGGCATGTTTAAAAATAATTATTTATTTTCAAATCAAGGACAGATGAACCTGTGATGTCGCTGTTCATGCTGTCCATGGACATAAGCTTCTCGTTCACCAGGAAGCTAGAGTTGGTACTGAAACGGTCACTGTCCTCTCCATCACACTGCACATGGTCCTCCTCGGCTGCGGCTGGTAAGGGCTGAGACAGTGTGAACGGCCCGGGAAAAGCGAACGGATTCCCAGGGGCCTGATTACAATATCGTAAAAAATAAAATCAGCATTCTTTCACCAGAATCATTGATTGAAATCCAAACAGTCAGCCACCGTTTAAAACCACATTTGAAATCTTTGTGTGTCCTGCAGGGAGCTGGGGTGGAGGTAGACTAATCAAAGAGGAAATATGCCCAATTATAAAAATACAAAAAGACACACTAAAAATTAAGCAGCATGAATTAGTTTTCAATTGTGACATAAAGAGCAATCACAGATAAAATAAGTAAACTGGTCAAAAGCCATTGAAAAGTTTACCTTTACAGCTGATAAATCTTTATATCCACAATGAGCAAACGTCAGAAGGCCTGAGGACAAATCTGTCAGAAGAGACAGAAAAAAGGAAACTATCATTCAATGTAAATGTATTAAAATGTATGCTTTCGCAGTTGACACCAGAAACATTCTAAAGGGACTCCTTTGTATTTCCTGTGATTGTGAATCAGCTGACAGCAAGTAAACATGGAACACAGTTCTTGACCAACGACGTGCGTAGACATTTACCGGTCCCAAGCTCCGTGGGCCGGCTGTGGACTGATCCCATCTGCTCAGCAGGGAGCCCCAGCATTGCGCCTCGGGTGTGAGATGTGCTTTCATCCAAATTAATCTTTACCAGCATGTCTGAAAGACGGTGGGCTGCAATAAAGTCATCCGCATTGTCCCTGTAATGCAGGTGGGGACGTAAATCATTAGGATGAATAATTACAGGGAAAAGTATTCATAAATATAGTTTAGACATTATGAATGTCCACCCTCTTGTAGCTTACATAACTGTAAAAGTACAACAGATAAATGAATATTTGAAAGCACACGCGCTAGATTTTATAACATGACTTATGTACAATTCTATGGACTAGAACATACAAGCTTTTTTCTTCTTCACTGACAACATTGCAAACATCTATCTGCAGTGTGAAATACATGTATTTATATACTCACAAGTCATCTTTGAAGCTGAGGGCAAATTTGGGCTGTTCTCGAACACATGATTGCGAGTCGGCCTCCCGGTATGAAGCCTCAACAAGATCTTCTCTGTAAAGCAAGAGCACATGCTGATACAAAGCAACAGATTGGTAACATGCGAAACATATCCACATCACAGTTCAGTAAGTGATTCAGAATGACATGTAGCAACAGAACGCTGACTCACTGTGAGCGGCCTGCAGCCATATGTATCCGTAAGTTCTACATTTGGCGATTATGTCTGTATTATGTATGGAGTTGTCAGTGTTTTGTCATTACAAGTTCCTATACCTTCTATTTTCAACCTATAAATAGCCCCCGCTCCGCCCCTATAGCATTTGAAGCCTTGATTAGTGAAACCAAAAAACCTCTAAAACAGGAATCTGAATCCTTCCAGCATCCATTCACACACAAGACAAAACCGATCGATGCATGAGAGCATTTTCCACAGAAAGCCACATATGTTTCAAGCGTCAGCATGCTCCCACCTGTTGTCGGGCACGGGTTTAATTTTAGCCACCGTGGAGGCAGCCACAGGCAGTCCCGGGCCCGAACCCAGCGTCACGTTCCCCAGCGTGGCGCGGCCCGCGGTGCTGTCCAGCGACCTGCACAGGAAGCTGGGGAAGGCTTCATCCTCCAACTTGTAGAAACTCTCCGCCATGCTTTGGAAAGGAGCACGGTCACAGGCAGGTGGAGCTGGGCTTGTTTAGGAGGAAGACCATCTGTTGTGTTTAAATAAGGGCATAAAAAGGGGCCGGTGGGAAATGATGTGGGAAGTCAGAACAGGTCCGAAACAATAACGTGCACAGAGCGCTGCAGAGACGGAACCGCTCACATGACGTCGTTTAGCGCTAATATTATTCTGGAATATTTCCGTGGATGTTGTTTCAACGGGTACAAAGTTTGGCCTAAAGGGTAGAACACCGTTAGCTAGAAAGCAGTTAACGTTAACGCGCGAACTTAACGTTAGTTTCGTTAGGTCAGCATACTTTTAGCTAGCTCGGTACTCTTGGTTGAGGCTTTTTTTTCCCCCAAATTATCAACACGCTCTTAATGTGAGCTAACGAACGTCATCTTCGTTTACCAAGTTAGAGACATGTGTTGAAACACAGGTTACAGGCCGACACGGATAAGTTCACTTGATGCGTTTGCTACTCTAACCTCAAAGCCATGGTCCATTTCGTCTGTATTTAATTACCGATGGCGCTAACAAATGATAACGTTTAACGTTACGTTAGTTGGACTTCAACTCACGTCCGACACTCAAGCAGACCGCCGAGAGTACAGTTCTCGCCTGTCTTGAGTTATATCTCCAAAAAGTAGTGCGAACACGCTGCCAGGCGTATTCCGTTACCAAAAAAACTTCTTAACCACTGAAATTTGTCATTATTTCTTAAAAAGAAATAAAAAAGGAAAAAGGAAACACAACAAACAACCCGGTGAACTATTCGCAGCGCCTAAGAACCACAGGAAGCCCGCGTTAGCGTCCATGTCGCTTAGGCGGGACTTAACCAAATTAAACCACTTTGATTGGACAAACAACAAAGGAGGAGGAGACTGTATTTCCCGACAGGGTGGGATTCACGTCATTCCGTTGGACCTTTAGACACTTCGGACGTTTTGGGACTCGGCCCATTCATAGTGTTTGTCCTTATCAGATGAATGATAGAAAGAGGGTGGAGTTACTTAAGTTTAGACTTCAGCCATAACGTAATGGCAATATGGAATACAAAAACATACTACAAACTGTAAGAAATCATAAAAATTAGAATGAAACATTAGAAAAATGAGTTTGTGCATCAGGGACATAACAACAAAGGCATACAGTATATTATCTACCGGCAGTGTGTCTGAGTCCCTTAAGGCAGCTGCAAAGAGTCTTAGTTAGCAGACAGCTGCCTCCCGAGCATTCCGGGTTTGTAGTCATCAATACGAGTGAGCCATGAAATGAGATGTTATACTTCCAGTCAAAACAAATGGCAAAGCATGTATTTCCCTTAATTCATAGTGAAGCTGCGACAAGAAATCGACAGGGGTCAGCAACTCAAAAGCCCTGGAATTGGTTGGGACCAGTTTGCTTCCACAGAGACACTTCAGAAGGGCCAATCATACCTGCAAACAGAACTGGATGTTCCAGATTGTTTCAGGTTTTTATGAAAAGACTACATCCAACTCACGATTATCATTGATAAAGTATCAAAATTAACAGGGAACACAGGGTACTAGTGAGCCCTCCTACATGCTAGTCACGCACTTGTGAATGAATGCTGCCTTTTCATCTGCACGGAAGGGAGAAAAAAGACCAAAATAACTTTTTTTGGACCAACTATTTTCATTACATGTGATGTTTATTCTGACTTGCAACTTGTGTCAGTGCCGAGCAATAACACTTAATCTACTTCTTCCAGAGGACAGCAATGACCTCTGGAAGAAGTTTTGCCTTTTAATTGCAGATTCCATATAATTAATATAATATAATTATTATCCATATAATTATTAATTAAAGAAATTAGAATACAAAAGTGGATACAGGGAATGTTTAGTTGATTGCTCACATACCAACATTGAAATGTTTATCAAGACGGCTTCACCGACTGCAAATTTCACAAAAACACCATGATGGAAAAAATAAACACTTGGAAAAAAACAATCTTTATTCAAAATGAATGGCACATGTGGGATTCCACCCACCTCCACTAACCAAATCCCTTATTTAAGCTAAATCACAGTCCTTCAGCCTCTGGTAAAGGCAACAGTGCTCTGGAGTGGAGTCTGTGGGGAAGAGACTGAGTGGGCTCAGCATCACAATGCTCTACGAGAGAGGAGGGAGGCAGCAGGTGACCATACCTGGTCCCCGCTCTGGGAGGTTCCAGAGGCGGGAAGAAATACCTGAAGCAACACAAAAAAAATGGATGGAGACGAAGACGAGAAAAACGCAAACAGGGAGGAGACAAGGGCGATGGAATGGGGACGGTGGGGGACACATCAGAGAAACAAAGAGGAAGGTGCGAAAAAGAGAACCGTGCAGGTTTCAATTCTGTCACAGTGGCCCTCGAGCAGGAAGTTCTCAGCTAACGTGACATGTTGTCAAAGGCATGGGCACAAAGGCAAGTGGCAGCTGCTGCAGAAGAGACATTAGTAATACACAGGATGCTGGTTTGTCTTTGGAGAGGTCAGCTGCCGCAGGGGGGGGGCAAAGGGAGCTGTCTTGCCAACCCTGCATGCAACAAGCAGTACAATACGACATTACTCATCACAAACGGAACACAAGAAAATGCAGTCATTTAAAAGACACTAATCTGGGTTTCACAGCATCTGGGTTGCTTGTGTTTAAGAAGGTTAGCGGGGACTTGAGTAAAACTGCAAAGCTGTTAAATACAGAGGCTTTGTAAAATTAAGAGGATCGTTAAAGTTGAACATAAATACAGCCACATACAGACTATGATTAGCCAATACTTTGGAACCCATTTAATATACACATCAACTATTAATTGTAACTCTAGCAGATAAAGAGACAGAAAGCCACCGGACGTATCAGAGGAGCAATAACCAAGAGTTGGTTTGCTTTCTTATGAGTTTAACGTGTCATTTGTAAAAGAAGCACTGTCATCTCTTCTCATTGGACAAGTTACATCATGTAGCTAAAAGTTAGTGGCTGTATTCATACTGCTGGTTATATGGGTTAGTTAATGAGATTCATTCAAGCAGTCTTTGCTCAGCAAAGAGTTTGGCATTTCTTGCTTAAGGATGCATTCAAATTGAAAAAGTGAACTGATGAGAAGAATTACTGAGCTCATCTCAAAATGCCAGTTGAGACGTAGGCACCACAATCTAATCAGATTTTTCAGTATATACAAAACGATTGTTACCCGGCACCAACACGCTCTGCTGCATATCCCAAAACAACACATCAAATAATCGTCACATATCATATTTATATAAAAGCGTTTTATTTATTTTATTATTTTCATTCAATGAATATTGTTAGCGCCAACACTGACAATGCAAGTTGGAAACTCTTGTATGCATGTGTACAAGTCAAGAGAAAATTGCTTAATAAAAAATAAAAAAAATAAAACAAAAAAAACTCCAAAGCACATCCAACTCTGCTGGCTGGGAGGCCAAGCTCTTTGCATGAGCTCATCATTTGGTCAGTGTGGGGGCCCCGAAGGTTTGTCAGTGAGCGGCTACAGTCCCGGTCAGTGTGAGGCACGACAAGCTGTCAGTTGTGACCGGCTCGGCTCGGGCTGGGTGAGTGGCGGCGGACACACCACACCACCTACCTTCCTGCAGACATCCCGTTCAGGGTGCTCTGAGACGTCTGGACCGAGGAGCCCACCGCGGTGCTCATGGCTGTGGGCTGACCGGAGGAGCCGGTGAGCGGGCTGCCGTCTCCCTTTAGGATGCCCGTGCACTTCCAGTTGTCCATGTAGTTGGCTGCGGGAGGTTAAAGTAAAAAATGTCATCGGCCAAAGTCACTATAAGCCTGAGAGTTCACCTCAACCTGCATTGTAAACACGTCGCTCTAGCGTGTCCAAACCAAAAAAGGAAGGCCGGTGAGTCGCCAGCAAGCTCAGCTAACATCAGACTATTACCTTTCCAGAGGCGCACACAACCGTCATCTCCAGAAGAGGCGAGCAAGGTGCTGGTGATGTTCCAGCTAACACGCCACACCTGGGAATTATGGTTGTCAAACTGAGCCACAATCTGCACCTCCAACTTGGTGGGTCCCGTCGAGCTGCTCTCCTTCCTGTCCGATGGATCACAAAAGGAATTACTCAGTGGCCGGTTGTTATTTGGAAACTTTTCACAAACGTCCAGGGCATGCAGATCTGTTAAAGCGGACATCCACGGGGAATTGGTCACCTCATAGGAACAAGCTTAAAGATTCGGACGTCTTTCGTAGCGATGGCGAGCACGTGGAATGATCTCCCCAGGTTTGGGGCAAATGCAATGTCATGGACAGCGTCGGTGACCGTCATCAGAGTCTCTGCTTTAGCGTATTTCCTTTACAACATTGATTGAGACAACATCTTAACAATCATTGACTCTTTAGGTGGGGATGTTTTGCTTATCAAAAAGGACAACACATCTGAATGACCTACCTTGTGTTTTCATTATACTCATAGATCTGAACTTTACCCCCGTACGTCACGTTGCTGTCGTCGCTCCCCACTGCGAACATTGGCGGGTGGGCCCGAGAGCTGGGTGAGGGAGGGGAATCACACAGGTCAAGTGTCAAAAGGATCACGGGGGTGGGGGTGGGTGGGAAAAAAATCCAGGAATATTAAAAGTTGGAAACTTTGCATGGGAATTAATAGGAATATACCGAAGTTACGGGAAATAAACTAAAAATGTGAGAGTAATTGAATTGTATTTGCTTTGTCATATTTGACAAAAACATTTTGTTTTGTCATAAGCAAAGACGCATGCAAACATTTCTAATACCATTTTTTTTTAATTGGGCTTCCACGACACCTTCCTTTTCCGAAGCGCGCTCGCCGTCCGCTGGGGGGGGGGGGGGGGGGGACATTTATCCTAAATTCCCAAGCTTAATGGCCCTTTACAACCATAATTTGGATTGATTACATTTGTTGCAGTTTTGTGTGGGTTACAAGTTTGAATAACACTTTTTGACTTAGAAAGAACAACAAGGCACCGACAGTGGCATCGACAGGGTTCAATACTAATGCTTTAGGTCAGAAATGTACTTCCCTAAAGTCATTTTGAATTAGTTTTCTTAAAAGGCACATTATGCAACATTTTTCAGTTAATTAATATGTTCCATACCGTTTTGGATGATTAAATGAGTCATTTCAGGTCGAACAAATGTTTTCTAGGGGAAATACCGCACTTGCAATTACAGGAGTGTCGGGTCGCCCCCACAGAGTCTTGCTTTACGGCATGAGAGGGGAGGCTGCGGGCTTCAGCTATACACTCTTGGGCTTGTAGCGCAGTGGCGATATTTGTGCAGTTATCATGGCGGAACCAGCGACAAAACAGCAAAAGCCCATGTCGGAGCAGGCAAGAAGGAGGAAAAGGGCTCTGGACAGAGAGAGGACTCGTACACGGGTGAACATCGGGCAAGCCTTTTCTGAATGACGAGAGCTAAAAGAGGTAGAAGGCTGCAAGGCTGATGCGGACCTCGCGTTTCTGCTGATGCGATTGTAAGTAATATTGGAATGGTTGGTAGCGGTCCATAAACTCTGCATTCACCCGCGCTGAAAACTCTGCGTAAACTCTGCATTCACCCGCGCCGTACCGGACAGTACCAGCTTACTTTCACCTCTGCTTGACGGAGAACAGCTGAGCGTCTTTACGACAGTGCACTTTTATTTTCGGCCTCTGGGGGGAGCCTCGCTGGAAAAAATCAACCCCGGTTGCATAGTACACCTTTAAGGTATTAGCAGTTATCCAAAAGCAACAAGGACCAAAGTTAGTTGCAACGTTGAATTAACAGTAGTTGTAAATCTGGAGCTTTGCATGACCCACATCGTCCAGCTCCAAAGTAAGCCTGTAATTCAGATTGCATAGATCGTCTTCACGGGGGCCTTTCTTGCAAATGCCTGATCAATCCTGATTTTAACTGCAAAGCAAGGTACATTATAGGTACCACACACACACACACACACACACACACACACACACAGTAAAACTGTGGTCTAACCTAGAGGGGTTCCAAGAGATGCAGCTGCAGCTGAGCTTGCAGGAGATCTCGTGCTGCAGGGACCACTGACTCAGGTTCATCACGTCGGGGGCCTCGTAGATCCTCACCACGCCGTCCGCAGAGCAGGTGGTCAGCATCAGGCCCATATGTTTAGGGGCGAACTTCACGTCGGTCACTGAGGTTCTGCTGTCCACTAGCGTGGTTCTCTTTATCTAAAAACAGAACAATGTAGGAATTGTTGCGTCAGATGGAACGGTTGACCCAGCCCGACAGTAACCCTGGCTCTAGGCTACTTTTAGCATCAAAAATAGGGACAACAAAGGGCAAATATGCACCTCAAAATGCATATTTGTTTTCTAATACTTGGGCAATTAGCTATTCTTTAAATATTGTTGTTAAAATAACAGCCGTAAATAGAGCTGGGTGATCAGAATCATCCATCACGATACACGTCATTATACATACATCAGAAAGGGGTAGAAAGCTTCTGGTGTTGCAATAAATATTATTACAAAAACAAATGGTATATTTGTAACCGGTTCTTGCATGACTGTGTGATTTTAAAGTATATTCATGCGTTTCTTCATGTAATTAAGAACGTAGATAAAAGTAAATGGTTCTATTCAACTTTAGATAAAAGGAACTTCAGCTATACGCTATGTTTACATGCACGCTTGAAAATAGAGTTTGATAAGAGCCGTATTGCAAGCGAGCACTGACCCAGTGGCTCAGTCCCCTCTGTTTGTCGTTGGACTCCCCTACAATCTCTTCCCACACAGCAGCTGTCCTGTCGAAGGAGCAGGAGGCCAGAACCTGCCCAAATTCTGGATGAGCCCAGGTCACTCTCCACACCGATCCGCTGTGTGTCTGCACAAAGGAGAACACTTCTTTTATCAACTTAGTAAAGCACAGCACTAGTTCGATTTCAATCTATAACGTTAAATCAAACACCCAGAACCGAGACAGCAGGACATAACATGGATAGGCTGCTTTGCATACACGCTAGCTAATAAACTCATAGTTTGAATCAAGCAGCACGGACTTACCTTCCAGCTGGCCGTGCAATGCCACTCTCCATTCTCGCTTTTATCCCAAACCTGAGAGGAAGAAAAAACGTGAGAAACAATGTTGGGAAATACTGCTGCGATGATGGGACAGGGGCTTTCCTAAGGTTTACGATTAATGGTAACAATAGCAACAAAATAATACTTTGTGACAGGTAAATGGCAGTTGCAACGTTACTTAAAATGCACGGGGAATGTGAGTTGACTGTACCTTGTTTACATTAGCTACACAGCTGTTACAGTATGAACGTTAGCTAAAGCACAACTAGCGCTGACTTAGCATGTGTGCTAAATGCGAACTAGTCACATTCAACAAGGTGAAGTTTGATGCGACAGTAAGTAAGTAACTCAACAACATTTTAAGCATGTCAACGTATGCCAGCAAGCGGTGGTAAAGGGGACAGTTAAACGAGCTGGCAGTAGCAGCTAAAGCTAGCATTAGCAAGCTGAATACAACGTCACATTAACACGTTACCTTGACACTTTGGTCACTGGAGCAAGTTGCCATTCTGCGGCCGTGGAAATCATACGACACATCGTGGATTAGATCTTTATGATCTGCTGCAATACTACGTGCTACAAACATGATTAGAACTGGCTTGCAGCAAAGTAGCTGGCTACTAGCGGGCCTGTCATGTGTTTCTACGTTAACGTTACGTGCGCGCGCGTGTGTGTGTGTCTGAATAGCGTTTGGCGGGTCTTCGTCTTGTGCGCATGTGTGGGCGCACGACGCGACTCCACCAGAGGGGGGCGCAATCAAACCAGGTATAGATTGTTTTGAGTCACTTTATGATAAGCGTCCTGCATTGTATAACTGAATGGAAACTAGATCATTTTGGAAAATGCAATTGCAAAGCTGACGGCGAACAAAGCTGATTAGGATTCTGATTTCAATAATTTCACTCCAAAAATGTACACTTTGGCTCCACTTTCAGGTAAACTGCCCTTCACCGTTCGCTGGGGTTGCCAGGTTTTGTGTAATACACTTGTATTCACTTAGTGAACTTTTAGACAAGAGAGTTGTCTCAGAAATATAGAAAAAATAGAAGAAAAGAAATTAGACGTTAATTTGGCATCGTGTAGTATTTTATTTGTCATTCTGATCATGCCTTTTGTATAATGTGAGAAAAAATCAGTTATAACTAGCGTTCCTTATTCAATAGCTTACGTAAGGGGATGTATTGACATGTGTGTCGATATGTAAAATAAAATAAAACACAATAATTTGAATACAGCAATAGGGTATTACGTCTTTTTATTTTGGTACGGTGACAAAAAACTCAACTGGCAACCCAAATCATCGTCAACTGCACGAGCAGCAGACACCCCGCAGGGATCCCAGCGTTACACACACTGCTGTTCAGATGGCTGACAGAAAGGAGTAACTTCGTGAACTGTGCTGCAAACACTCTGAGATCATCCACAAAGTGTCCCAGGGCTCGAGACACGACACAATGGAGGAAGAATTTGAAGATATCGATTCATCGGGGGGATGGCAAAACCTTTTCAATGTAAGTCGGGTCCCTGGGCCTCTCGTGTTTCTATGACGATCGGTTGCTAACCTGATGTGACTTGGCTAGCTAATTGGATAGCTCAAACGTTAGACTATTTCCCCAGTGTTTGGTTTACTTTCACCCTCTAATCGACTCCGTTACTTGGGGAAACTTCACCGCATTATGGAGAGGTTATGTGTGGAGTGGTGCACGTATTGAGGGCGCATGAGAAACTAGCAGTCCGGGCTAATAGTCCCGGACTTCCGTAGCTAGAACGCTTGTAATGTTATCAGGAAGGCGTGCAGCACAGTGGAGCTCGTTGAGCTAACACTAGCTAATGCTAGGTGACGCGGGGCAGACGTCAGCTGCAGCTTCTGAGAACTCATCAGGACTTCCAGAGAAAAGCGCATGTGCCTCACCACCAGCTGTCTCGGGGAGCCTTGCGTTTTTATTATGTCTCTTCCGGTGGTGGAACTTTGACTACGGCTGTGTAATAATCGCTACTAACCAGGGGACGGGTCGTTGGAGAGGTTTTGTAGTTGACAGTTCATAATGCTGTCCTGGTTGTCCTGGTTGGTTACAGAGCCAGTAAACAATTGCACGATTAAAGACGATTATCAATTCAGTGGAATGCTACAGCCGGATAAACTCTCCGGGGAAAATGTATTTTGATGGAGTGCGAATTAAATCAAAGGTCTCAAACTACGCAGAGTGTAATATGACAAGTATAATTGCTTTTCTTGTTGAAACTATTCCGGATTCTGACAAAATGTAATTATTTGTAGTTAAATATCTACTGTATAACAGTAAAATATTGACATAAGTAACTGTCTTTCATTCTGTATCTACAGCTTATGTTAATTCATCATAATCAAAATGAATTGTTTGAAAAGCTCACAGCTCATGTTATTTCTCATACCCTAGGTCATTTAAAATGCTTTACCTTCACGATTTACATGATATATTTTATTCAGGTTTAATATATCATATTATAACTCAGTTAAAATCAATATCTATCTTCTCTGATGAGTAGCGTACCCGGGATCATTTCATACATGACATCATCGGCTCGGATTCTCAACGTCCGTATTGTACTAAAGAGCTTTTCCTCATTGTGTAGTGTGCATGTTGGCTCTACCACTGGCCTCCACTTCGGTCAGGCAGTCGGTGCATGTCATACATGTGCACCGCTTTGTTTCACATCGTGTCCCACCAGTGTGATACTCCTAACTTCCCACTTCCTTTTTTCGATTGGTCTCTTGCAGGAGATCCGTAACCAAGCCAGTGAATTTCCCTACAAAGTGGCGAAACTTCCAGCCAATCGGAACTTGAACCGCTACAGAGACGTCAGCCCATGTGAGTCATTTCGTTGATGAGAATCTCTTCCCCCCCCCCCCCCCCCTGCGAGGGTCAGCAGAGTACATTTGTGATTTGTAATTGGCTCGTTGTTGTTTCCACCTGGTTTCAGACGACCACAGTCGGGTTAAACTCGAAAACTCTGAAAATGACTACATCAACGCCAGTTCAGTGATGGTGGAAGAAGCCCAGCGAGCTTATATTCTCTGTCAGGTACGACTCAGGTTGCATAAGTACATCTTTAGTAAACCTGTGGATACATTTAAGAATATTATGCAGGTTTTTTGGTGAGCTTTTGACAATGATGTGATTTGTTTTTCTTCTGTAAATGTCTTTCTTTTGCATTTGCAGGGCCCTTTGAGGAACACCTGTGGTCATTTCTGGCTGATGATTTGGGAGCAGTGTTCCAAAGCTGTTATAATGCTCAACAGAGTCATTGAAAAGGGATCTGTGAGTAGATTTCAGCACCTGCTGCTCTTTGGTCGTATTCACTGTAAATGTTGCTGCTGCACAGCACTTTGCATCCATTGTATTTGCTGTATTAAATGTTATGTTTATATGTAAAATTGTATGTTTTTTTCAAACTCTTGTTTTTGTTAAAATTGTCTTTCAATGGATTTAAATAACCTGCTAAGTGGACGTGAAAGGTTGAAAATATAGGAGCTGCTATTTCAAATGAATGCATTCCACAACATTCTGCACCTTCCAACTAAACAAAACTGTTGACTAATCTGCCTCCTACTTCTCTTTAAAAGTTCCTTTTTAGCGTGCTTGTGCTGATGGTTTTTTAGAATTTCTGCATTGTACTTGTGAAAGCTTGATAAATCAAGACAATTCACAGACCTTGTGTAAACGCTTTGATGTAGGGACCATTCTTTCAACCATAGCAGACATCTCTACCACCGATCTATATATTAGCCATAGCTAACTTGCAACTAACACCAAAACAATCTAGTATTTTAAACAGCACTACAGACAAGAGGGAGAAATATAGATAAAGCCCTTTCAACACTGTTTTCAGCCAACAAAAGTTCCTTCAAAATGATTAAATGGTCTCATCACAGTTATGGTGCTCCGTGGGAACTACTTATTTATAACTTGTGGTAAACAAGTTGCCAAGAATTTCAGCACTATTGACTGTGAGGACCCTGCAGGGAAGTTATGTGATCCCCAGTGCTCGTTCCTTCACATCGGTGGTGAAGAAACAAAGTCAGATATCAAAGTGCTTTCATCCCACAAGACTTCATCCTTCTGAGGCGCGCAGAGAGCGGATGGCCTTCCTTATCCTGGACCGTTACTTCATTCTTTTGTGTCAACAGGAGAAGTGTGCACAATACTGGCCCACCTCAGAGGAGCTGCAGATGTCCTTCACAGACACAGGGTTCGTGGTCCGACTGCTTTCAGAGGAGGACCGATCCTACTACACAATCCGAGTGCTGCAACTGCAGAACACAGTGGTGAGCACCAGAGGCCAACTATCGCTTAATAACGACTGTTCTAATGCAGAGATGTTTGTAGAGGAGTATTTGTTGGAGGCTGTGTGGTTCTGGTATTGCAGCGGGTAACGGTATCTAAGAATAGGTTCCCCCCATTGCTTTGCTTTACTCTTTAAAACCTGACCCAACATCCCGCTCCGCTGCAGATGGGGGAGACCAGGGAGATCTACCACTTTCACTACACCACGTGGCCTGACTTTGGCGTGCCGGAATCCCCAGCCTCCTTCCTCAACTTCCTCTTCAAGGTGCGGCAGTCGGGCTCGCTGGGACCGGAGCACGGGCCCTCGGTGGTGCACTGCAGCGCCGGGATCGGACGCTCAGGGACCTTCGCCCTGGTGGACACCTGCCTGGTGTTGGTGAGGACCGATGCATGTTCATATTCTGCAGTATTTATACATGTACCCCCCCATCCCCTCCCTCAAGCTGTGAACAGAGGTTGTTGCATGTTAGTGGGATTATACTCGTTAAATGCAGAGATCTACTTTAAGGTTTTTGTGTATCAGCACTGGAACTTGACACCGGAGATTCATGTGTTCAAGAAGTCTGTAATGTTAGAACTAAAAAGATTGTTATCAGATTTAGTTACAAATCCTTTTGAAAGAGTTCTCTGATGTGAAAAGGGACCCTGGAAGAAGTAGACACATGCAGAACAGTAGAACTTTGGGTGTGAATGGAGGAAGTGGAGCGAGACTAGACTGTGTAGTACTCTCATCCTTCTACTGAAGTAAAAGCAGAACGATAATGTCCCAGTGTTTCCCCGTGGTTTACAACTTCGGGGTGCGGGGGGTGTATTAGTCGGTAAAACAGGGTAGTGACCTTGGTGCTCTCTGCCCCGCTGCTGCGAGCGCCACACAGACATATTTGCGACATATTAATGTCAGTGTGGAACTGCCGTGCATGGTAAAAAACCCAAAAACAAATTACTTTTTGGAATTGCACACTTTTTTTGGGTGGGTTTTAATGGGGAGGGGACACTGTGTCCCGTTGTAAGCGAAGGTCCTGCTTTCAAACCCCCCACTAGAGCCTCTCCTCTCCGAATCTTTATTCTCACCACGTCCATGTGTTTGGCAGATGGCGAGGAGGAAGAACCAGTCGTCAGTGTCCATACAGAAGGTCCTGCTGGACATGAGGGAATACCGCATGGGCCTCATCCAGACCCCTGACCAGCTTCGCTTCTCCTACATGGCCGTCATCGAGGGAGCCAAGCTCATCCCCACGGAAACCCAGCAGCTCGTCGTGCCAGGCTTTAGAAACTCTTCTGGAGCTGGATGGGAAGATTGGACCTCTAGGGTATACACATTGTTATATTAGGACATGTTGCACCAATTGTCGGCCCAACTATTATAACTATTTTTCTTTGAGGAGGAGAAAATTCCCCTCTAGTAAGACCAGCTGACTTCCTGTAGAGCAGTACGGAGCAGCCCGAAGGCGACGGGTCCCTTCCTCTCGTATAGTGCTCTGACATTCGGTCTAACAAGTGAACACTACAAACAGACGTTTGTTTTTAATTGGGCTACAGAGCCCTGCTTAATTTAGAATCTGGATTTACTTATTTTAAACTTCAGTTTTGTTACACTCTGACTGGAAACTATTATTAAATGAGGTGAATTCTTGTGGTTACAACTGTGCCGAACAAAGGGCGTCGTCGCAGTATTACTTTTTCCGATAAAAAAAAAAAAAAGATTTACTGGAGATTTACTGATCACTGCTGAGGCGTTGAATCTTGGCTGGTCCAAAATATTCTTTCAACTCCCCAGAATCCGTCCGCCTCTCCTTCAGAAGTCTGCGTCTCTGTGTCTCCTCTCTAGGACATGCAGAAAGAGTCATCCAGAGACAATGTGGAGGAGGAGCTAGATCTGCCCCTTCCTCCTCCTCCACCACCACAAACTCCCCCCCGGCCGCACCTCAACGACAGCGTGCCCAACGGTCAGCCCGGAACCTGTCCGGAAATCCAGGCTGCCTCGGGCGACACTGCGTCGGCGAGGGAGCCTGACGACCCGCAGCACGACGTGGCCGAGGACTCGGGGCAGTAAGTGGCGGGCTCCTTGTCGGGTCATCTCAGCAGTAAAATGTTCCTTTTCTGACTTCTGAACAAATCTTTCTGTAATAATTAAACCCAGTGTCACTTACCCGCTGACCGGCTCTTATTTCAGAGTCCGAAAGCGACACCGCGAGGAGAGAATCGCCAGCACCTCGCAGAAAGTCCAGCAGATGAAACAGAGACTGAGCCACTCGGAGAGGAAGCGAGACTCGTGGCTGTACTGGAGACCCATTCTGCTCAACGTGGGCGCCGGAGCGGCCGTGGCTGTCGGCCTGTTTGTGTGCTGGATATACTCTCAGTGAACACACCAAAACAGACTCCTTATTTGCACCAGTACCGGGTGTGTGGTACCTCCCTAAGTAGATGTAGATGCATAGCTGAGGGTATTTATTTCTTAGGGTCAGAAATTGTGGGAGCGCTAGATCAAAAAATGAGGTGTGAGGGTGTATATTTTTCATGTTAAGATCTTAACAAACAAACAAAAATTAGTAACATCTCAGGATATTGGTGCCAGCACGACGATTTCATTTCCTTCTTACCAGTCGATGAATGTACTGTATCATAACGAACCGCTTTGAGAGGAACCCTACCAAAAGTTCAGTGCAAAGCAAGAGAAAAAAAAGAAGAATTCTGCCGCGTGTCGTTTGTTCCTTATTTGTAACGTTCAGGTGCATGTTGGTCATCCGTAGACACCTAAACATTTCAAATAAGTTGTTTTAGTTGACGGTCCATTTCACCATCAGACCCCAGAGCTTAGAGCCAAATCGTTTTTCTGTGCATATTCTGCACATATTTAGAGGTTTTTCACTTGTTCTTCCACTCACGTTTAGCAGGGCATCCTGATACTACCAGATCTATATTTTTGTGTGACTGGATACTTTATTGTGCTTATTAAGAGAAGCCCTGCTGATGTTTCTAACCTCTTTTTTTTTCTTCTTCTTTTATCTGAGCACCTCTTTTCATAAGCTTTGAGTGTTGAGTTCGACGTAAAGGTTGGTCACTGCTTTGTGCGCGTGTTTACCCACTGGAGGGGTTTATGTGTGTACTTTTTTATTTCTTTAGGAAAACCAAAGCAAAGGTATCCGTAACAGCCAGGGAAGCTGTTCAGTTAATGAAATATTGTCGTGCAATGTATTTTCTGTTGGAATCTCTCGGATATAACTGACACAAATATTACCTGTGACTTGTAGTTTGAACACAAAGAAGTGGCGAGTGGTTGTGAATTGACTGGGACCAATCTAAAGCTATAACCGTGCAATTGAGAAGTGGGAGCAGAGCACCGTGGGATAGCAGTGAGGAGATGCGTGCGTCCGCTGGTGGATATAGCTTTATATGTGCCTTGAAATGAATTAAATGGAAGGAGTGAGAGAAGAAGAAGAAGAAGAAAAGGGCTGTGCTCCAAGATTCCCTACCATGATCAGATAAAGGTGTTTGAGATCAGTTGTTTCCCACTTAGCATTGACCTGTTTGTAGTAACGTGGTATCCAAAGGTGATGTTACACCAAATGTGTCAAGCATGAATGGACCCGTTGAGATGAAGTGGGGGATTTTTCCAGTGGCTGCGGTTGGACATGGCTTTGACTCATTTGACCGTAACATTCCATTCATTGATGTTTTTCCACATGAAGATTGCAGGGGAGTTTTTGGACCCTACTGAAAGCCGCAGTGAGAACATGACAGAGCATACAAAAATGAAATACTTCCTCAAATAAAACATTTTTTTTTAATTATATATTTTTTTTTAACCAAACCCTTGTTGTCTGCTTGTGTCTTTTTTCACTTGTGTCAATGTACGCAGCTTTACAGCGTCTACCCACAGCTCTCTCCCCCTTCACTCCACTGCTGGGCTCCAGTCCTAATTTCATTCCAACCATGAGCTAAATCAATGCAGCCAGACTGCAGCTCCCACTGCGGATTCCAGGAATTGATTCAATATTTCAAGAAGAGGCCTTGCTCATATTGACTACTATAGTAATTTAATTTTCTATCGTCTGTGGGATGAAATTGGCATATGAGAAAAAGGAATTCCTGTATTGGTTGTGTTAGTTGTCCACAATAATCCAAGAAATGCTAATATAAAATGTAATTATATTCAAAATATGAACTATAGCAATATAATTTAATATTATTGGTACATAGCTCTTACTGGGCTGCTTCCATTTAAACTACAAAGGGGTCCTCTACTGATTGCCGCTGCACACGTGACAATAGGGTAATCAATACGATCCCTTATTAAATTGTAATGTTTCTTACAACCAGATAGAATAAAACACAATTGGACGTTCCTTTAAATAAAAAGGGACATGTTGCCATATTTCACTCGACATAAGTGGTTTGTTCTAGGACAGAATGGTTGACGTGAACCATATTGACCACAAGTCGCAGTCAGGCATCAGTTTAGCCGCATTGCCGCTTGCTTTTCCGCCACAGTTCAAACTGGCAGTCGTGTTTGTTGTGAGTGGTTGTCACCCACCGTCACAGACGTTCGATTAACGTTCTGTTGCACTCGGCAAATATGTTTACACGGATCGTGTATTGCTCAAACACAAGTGTAACGTCGGATAGTAACCTTAAGTTACCCTTTTACTAACGTAGTTAGCTGTTGTTAGCTAAAGAGCTAATGCTAACTCACTGTGATGTCTCTACCGCCAGAGAAAGCTTCCGAGCTGAAACAAATCATTCACGACCATCTGCTCAAGGTGAGCTTCACTTCACTCCTTCAAACGATGCGCCTTTGTGTGCGGTACTTGAGATACCTTGTTTTATAATTCCACGTAACGTTATGTGTTTTACGTGTACACCAAACAAAATGAAAATTCATGCCTACGTGCTCATTGAAGATCTTGTCTCACGTGAATTGATCATTTATTAGGTTCGGCTTCAGCATAGGATGGAATTATTTAACATTTGATGGATATTTTCTAGCTGTGCCCCTGTCAGCCTCCCCGGTCTGTTCGCAGACTGACTCGGAAGTAGATCAGATGAGTAGAGATCCACACATGTAACAGAGCAGTGGTCCCCAACCACCGGGCCACACAGAGAGACTTGTCTCTACCAATTACATGCGCTTGTCCCTTTTGACACTTGTTGAATGTATCTAATAACATGTCACTGGTCCGTGAGGCACCAACAGTTTTGGGATCTCTATTATTTTTGTTTACTTTTCTTTACTTGCATATCTAAACACAATCTCTGATCTAACAAGATTCCAATGAAATTCTTGCACCTACACAGTCGTATAAGTTTACTGATAATATTAATAATAATACTAATGAACTTCAATCTGTTGTGGCGGTGGGGAACAGTCTTTCTTAACGGGGTATTTTGATAAATTGCGGAGCCCACAGGCGCATCTGCTTGTGACTACTACTGAGGAGACAGTGTACATGAACGGGGGGGGGGGGTTCATCCGGTCTCTTTTGGTCAAAAGATCGACATCCACGGAAAGATCCGAGAGGTTCTGGCCGCGACTGTGAGGGAGGAGCAGGGCCCGGCACAGCGACCCCTGTCTGAGGCTGATTTCCTGCAGGCTCTGCAGCGCAGGGGCATCATCGAGGATGTGATGAAGAGCCTACACTTCACCCAGGTTGGCCAAAACTCAAGGAGCATTTAGTCAGTCAGTTGCATACTCAACAATTAGGTAGTTCACACAGATTTATTTGATTTAAAAAGTAAATAAACCCAACTTTTTTTTGTGATAATCACATACTAATTTGAACCCAATTGCAATCAAAAATTTCTCAATTTTAGAAATTGTTATTTACAGAGAGACTTGCACAAATTCTCCCCCGACAATTTTGAGTTCAATCACCAGCTGACTGAGCGATTTTTGTCACCTTGGTCTGATTCGGTAGGAAGTCCCAACAGGTTCAGAAACAGGCTCCCGTCCAAAGGCTGCTCCTCACCTCGATGACAACAATATCACTCTGCTTAAAAAAAGTAAGAAACATATATATATATATATATATATATATATATATATATATATATATATATATATAGATATATATATATATATATATATATATATATATATATATATATATATATATATATATATATAGATATATATATATATATATATATATATATATATATATATATATAGATATATATATATATATATATATATATATATATATATATATAGCACAGCCCATTTCCTTTCTCTCAAGTTGTCCTAAATGTTAGTTGAAGGTTAATTTTACTCTCTCAGCCAATATTGACCCGTCCAGGCGGCACTTGTATGTACAAGTGCTTGGTGGTAAGGCCTTCCTGGAGCATCTCCAGGAACCAGAGCCTTTACCCGGTCAAGTGTCCTCTACATTGACGCTCTACCTGCACTTCCGGAACCAGAGGTTCCGTTCAAAGCCGGTGCCCTGTGCCTGCGAACCGGACCTAAAGGAGGGATTCCTACTAGAGGTCCAGAGAGATGGAACCGGTACGTCTGTCCACCCGGCATCTTATAGTGCTGCGTTATTTGTCAGTGATAATTTTCTTTTTTTTTTATTTCGGGGGAACTTAGGTGAGGGCAGTAAAATGGCCGACGCCACCGCCATGCTGTCTCTGTGTGATCCGGTTCACATGGTGCTGATCAGGACGGACACCTCCGGTGAGACGGCGCTGGTTTCGTCCTACTTCCTGGACTGGAGGGCGGTCCTCTGCTCGCCCAGCGGGAAGACCTGCATTGCTGTGGAGCTGATGGGAGTTGGTGAGGAAGGGTCATTGCAGTGAATACAGGAGTGACGGTGTGATACTGACATAGTAATGTGCTTTAAAAGAAGAAAAAATGATTGGCTCTTGTCTTAAGCAGTGAAGCGCGAATGATTTAGCGATGCATAGTTAAGAGTGACATTTTGAAACAACATTACATTGGCATGACTTTCAAAACAAAGAATCTTTCTTGGATTGGACGGCGGTAAAATTGTGATGTCAGGCTCATTGATGATAATCGTCTAAAATGTGCTTAAACGTGTGTCTCCAGGGAGTGAATGCAAAGTCCCAGCTGGTGTTCTGACCGTCAGTCTAGAGCTCTACCCTCCTCTGACTGAGGCTCTGAGCAGCGCCGTCGTCAGCACACAGGTCAGCAGCCCGGAATCTCTTGATCTGGTTCTATTCGCTGGCCTCAGTACTCTTGGAACCGACGCAGTGAAATAATGACGACTCCTCAATGCTGTTGAGCAACGATCTTCTGCAGAGCCAATGTGGAGGCAGCGTGTGAAAGACGATCAAATCGCTGCATGTAGTGACCGATGTCACTGTGTGTATCTAATTCAGCAATCACTAGAGAGGCAGAGGACGGCGGAGAAGGAGAGGCTCTTCTTGGTTTATGCCAAACAGTGGTGGAGGGAGTTTCTGGAGATCCGTCCCTCAAACCAATCCAAAATCGTCAAGATCTTTGCGCAGGTTGGTTGAAATTGAACCCTGGTACGACGCGGTTTTGCATACTTTGAAGGACATTCGTGTCTCCACCCCTGTGTGTGTCTTTCTCCGCAGGACGAGAATGGCATCAACAGACCGACTTGTTCTTACGTGCGTGTCCTGCGAGCCGGCCGACTTCTGGAGAGCCCACGACAGGCGGCCCGCTTCGTCAGCCTGCTGGCCCACGAGAAGGCCCCCGTGGTGGGAGGAGGGGGCGGCAAGCAGGAGCAGTGGTGCACACTAATGGCGTTCCTGTGTAGGGGGAAGGTAAGGAGAACCGCGCAGCCTTCAGAAGACAATGGAGCGTGGACAACTGTGCTGCAATGGACAACTGTGCTGTTCAAGACAACAGCAAAGTCCCTGTTAAAGTGGGGGCAGGCTTTATTTTTTTCTTTGAGCAAAAACATCACAGCGCCAGCTGTTGAGCATATAAACAAGTGCAGATGTTTGTATCTGTACCTCAGGGATATTGGAATTGTTTAGGAATAGGCTAAACTATCCCAACCTTTTCTCTCCATGTCTCTTCCAGCTAAGCCTTCTGCTAAAGGCTTAACCTTAGCAGTTCACAGAAGGCTAAACTATTAGCAATGTCCAACGCCAGCACAAATAAGATCAGAAACAATCACAGTCATCACTGAACAGATTCACAGTTCCAACTTTCAAATTGGCCAAAACAGTTTTAGAATAGTGTGAAAAGAACCATAATCATGAACGCATGATGCAAACCCCCATGTGACCTCAGCCTGCCCCCGCCAACTATTATGAAAGCGATTTTGTTCCAAAAGTCACAAAGCGTCACATCAAACTCGGCCCAGCTGCGTTTACATTGACTCCATTTCTGAGCATAGCTGACTGTGTCATTTCTGAGAAAGAGAGATTTGGGCCGAATCGACTGACTGATCTCTGTGAGATAGCGGGGAATTTCCCAGACCCACCACAGGATAAATGTTCCCCACCTCTCCTCTGTGAGCGGCTGGCGGGACAGATACAACGAAACTCTGGCAAAGTGGCCCGTGGCAGCTGTGATTTACGAGTTTCATTCCGGGGGGAAATTAATTTAGCCTCATCAGTCCCCGGCCTGCTCCGAGGCTGCCGTCCATATTAGCACTTCTGTGGAACATCTATCATCGGGACTTGTCAGTAGCCGAGCCAGCATGCAGCGTGCAGCAGAGAGTCCCCAGTACAAACCCGGCCTCTTTACCGGAAAAGCTGTGCAAATGAAAGGAGAGTTGCTTACTGCCACAAGCCATCTCCAGCAGACTCCTCATGTCTGCGTGCAACACTTGAAAGGCAAACAGAGCAGAACAAAACAGATACTGTATTTCTCTTTAAACAGACTCTTAATTCATCATGCAGTGGCATTATGGATTAGTCAAGCAGATGGTATGAGGATGCTTGAGAACCTCTTCAAATCTGTGTAAATACAGTGCCATGGAAATAGTAAAACAATATATATATATATATATATATATATATATATGAAATATCCAATCTGAATGTGTCATGAACAAATTGTAACATAAAGTCATATTTTAGGTTAATGCTTGAATACACCGTTGCACATTTTGCAAGCCCTGCAGCTCTGAACCCAATTGACATAAAGAGACCTGAAACGCAGTCGGCGATGTAGTTAAACATTTGAAACTCCTTCCCAGGGCGACTGCGAGGACCACGCCGCCCTGCTGTGCAGCCTCCTGCTGGGCTTCGGCCTGGATGCGTACGTGTGCGTGGGCACCAAAGCCAAGGCGACGCCGCACGCCTGGGTGTTGACCCGCGGTACCGACGGGAGCATCACCTTCTGGGAGAGTCTGACGGCACACAGGTCCTCCTTCCTTCACTTTATGTGTTATATCTATTTGATCAGTTGGCTCTTGGCTGGAACGTTTTGTCCAGTAATAATTTCGTTTGTCTTTATCTTATCATGAAGATTTGATATTCTGTCACTTATAAGTATTCTAGTGACATCAACCTGGTACATTAGCACGCAGTGTTATCAACAGCTTTTTTATATCCTAAAATATTTCAGTGGATATTTGACATGCCTGTTGAGTCTTTTTTAATTTGAATCCTTATTTATGTTTTTCTGGCTCCGGTCTTCATTTCCCACCGTTGAGCTTTGTCTTGATTAAATGGTATTTCATGTATTCTATTGCTGCTTAAAGGATTACTTTGCTATTTCTCAACCTCCTTTACCATGTTTCTGTGACAAACTGGTGCATGTGGATTAACAAGTGCTTGTTTTAGCCACTGAGTGGTTCTGATCAATGTGTCTGACATTATCGCTCAAGAGTCCTGAAATATCGCAAGACTGTGCTTAATGCGATGAGGACAAGAAGCCTAGTGTTGTCTAAAAGATATTCATGTCATAGGTTGAACGTTTAGCTGATTTGAAAAAGGATGAAGTCTTTGAATTCGATGAGCGTCCGTATTTTATTGTGCTGCACCAGTTTTTGTTCTTGAGTTGTAATAATGTAATTTAAACCTGACAAAAAGTAGCTCTCTTAAGTTCTCTTTTACATTTAGACAAATGTTGATTAATGGGCGCCGTCACTGGTAAATGAATACATCCGAGCCAGAGTATGGGATGATGATGGTAATAATGATCTTTTATCTATTTTGTTAATGTGTTGATACTGACGTCATCAGCCTCCATGTCCCGTTTGTGTTCTCAGATACCTGCACCGGGCTATAGACCCGGACGCCCCGCCCCTGGCCCCCCAGCCCAAACCTTTGTCCCCCTATCGCACCGTGGGCTGCGTCTTCAACCACCTGACCTTCCTGGCCAACTGCCAGCCGTCCGACGCCGTGGAACTTTGTGTCTTTGACCTCCAGGTAGGAGAACGCCAATGGTCACATATTACTTGTATGTCCATTGTATTTTTGCATTTATTAAATATTAGCAACCGGCATCATGGTTGCTGCAGATGTTTGCTCTGCCAGGTAACGGTCAGGGACGGGGTTTTGGGGAAATGAGTTAATATCATATTGACACTGCAAATCTGCCAGAGAGTATCTGGCGGATTGTATATGTATTGCGCTTTTCTAGTCTTCTGACCACTCGAATCGTTTTAACACTTCTTCTTGCCATTCACCCACACGTACGGTGATGGCAGGCGCAACCACACACAGTGCCTCCAGTAACTAACATCCACACTAGTCACAGCTAAGGGAGCTACGAGGACACTCTGACATGCGGATTAGCAGAGCTGGGGAGCGTACTGACAATCCTCTGATTGAAGGATGATTCTCCGCTCACCCACAGTCGCCCAAATTGGAACGGACAGCGTGAGTCAGGCAGCCCGCAGCAGTGAGTGGTTTCCAGGGAAATGAAATCTGCACCAGTTCCATTAATCAGCAGCTCGTGGTCCTGTCGTGTTACCCTGATAGCAGGTAGCGGCTACACTGAAATGGTTCTTTTTCTAGTCCAGATGAGATAAGCTTTTTTCCCCGTTCAGAATCAGTCTCGGTGGAAGGCAATGAGTGAAGAAGCCCTGAAGACCGTTTGCGCCCCAGGCTCCACCACATCTCTGCCCCCGCTGCCTCCTCTCTGTGCCCCCTCTCTGGATCCAGCTGCTACCAGCAACCAGCTGGAGCTGGAGATGCGCTTCCTGGTCTCTGAGCACAGGAAGGTGAGGCCCAGCGCTGTACGGGATGAGGACAGTTAAAGTCTTTGTCTGTTCATGTGTGAGTGACTGAGAAATGTCTCCACTTCAGGACCTGAAACTGGCGACCGTGTGGGACGACCACCTGTCCTATCTGCTGTCCTCGGCGCTGTCGGCCTACGAGCTGGAGCGCTGCACCGGCGTCTCGTGCGGCAACGAGGAGTTCCAGGACGCGGTGAGGAGGGCGGTGCCAGACGGCCACACCTTCAAAGGCTTCCCCATCCACTTCACGCACCGCAATGGTCGCAGAGCCTTTGCTACCTGCCTCAGGTGAGCCGGGGGGAGGGGGGTCAACGCCACTCAGTCGAGGCCGTGGGAACATTTGGTAAGATTCTGTATAGTAGCCTGCTCATGAAGCACAACACTGCAAACAGAGCCGCTTTGCCCCGTCAGACACCTGTTTGCGTTATACTTGAGACTTAAGGCAGCAAATCCCCACCAGCTGCAGCGCATTGCAGCAGATCCTCAACTAAGAGCTCAAGAGGGCGACGTAAATCTCCTAATAGGAGCAACATTCCACAGTTGCAAATCCTGACACAAATAACTGACTCAAATCCCAGACCTGTCCCTCTGCGCCTGCAGATGTTCCCCGTTGTTTTAAAGTCGAGGGAAATAAATGGTAAATTAAGGTAAAATATGAAGCAGGGTTTTTTTCTCTGACTGTTGCATAATATATGCAGAAACAAACCTTTGACCATATTAAAAGCCATCTTAGATTAATCCTCTGAAGCCATTTGCTCACAAACACAACCTTCTTCTACGTGTGTGGTGTTAGCTGACTGAACATCTAACTAGGACTAAAAAGGTTCTAACTAGAACAACTTCTTGTTCTTAGGAAAGGGACAACAGGCAATGCCGTGTTGCTACAGAGGCCCAGAACGGACAAACCAAACAGTCCAGTATTCATTTTTAAGTGTAAAAGTATAGTTTTACTAGAAACACTTTTTTAATACATCATATTGCATGCCTTGGATCTCTTGTCACTTTTTGTGCAGGTCTGGGTTCTGTGAGGAGATAGTGTGTTGCCGTGGCGACCATGTGAGGCTTGCGGTCCGCATCCGTGTGTTTGCCTACCCTGAGAACACATGTGCAGTGTGGCTCATGTTTGCATGTAAATACCGCTCTGTACTCTGAGCGCCAGACACACGTCCCACAAAGTCCACCCGCCGATGCTGCACAGGGACCTCGGACAGGATTCTAATGCATTTATAGACACCTCATTTTACTCATGATTGTACTTATCTATTTTTGTAAATAAATGGAAATGTTTTATAACAAACTGTGTACTTTCTAAACATTTTAGCCTGAACCAAGAAAAGAAAGGTACAGAGGAAAAAAAACAAGGAAGAGCAACTGAGGAGGATCCTTCTTCCAGAAAAACCAACACATTAAGTTGGGAATAGGGCAATTATTTGACAGAATTGATTGACAGAAAATTCATAGCTTCATGAAATTGTTGGATTGGATGGTTCCGACCTGGACCAGGTGGTACAGACTATGTGAACAGTTAACAAACGACAGGGTTATGTTATGTAATTAAAATCTGAGTTGTTGAAATGAGGTAAGTAGTGTGTAACATCTAGGTGCACAAAAGCAATCCGGTCATTAACATGCTAACATTTCAATCTTGTAGCCCTAAATGTTCAACTTCCTGATGCTAAACTCAGAAAAAACAGAAGTTATCTTGATAGGCCCAGAGCGCCTTCGAAGTCAGCTGTCACGTGATACAGTTTCTATGGATGGAATTTCTCTGGTATCCAGCAGCACCGTCAAGAATCTTGGAGTTCTCTTCGACCAGGATATGTCCTTCAACTCTCACATAAAGAATACTTCAAGGACCGCCTTTTTTCATCTACGTAATATATCGAAAATCAGGAATTTCCTGTCTCAAGGTGATGCAGAAAAATTAGTTCATGCATTTGTTTCCTCCAGACTGGACTACTGTAATTCTTTGTTTGCAGGGTGTTCTTGTAAATCTCTTAAGCCTCTTCAGTTGATTCAGAATGCTGCAGCACGTGTATTAACAAGAACTAATAAAAGAGACCATATCACGCCTGTATTGTCTGCTTTGCACTGGCTCCCTGTTAAATCAAGAATAGAATTTAAGGTTCTTCTCCTCACCTACAAGGCGCTTGCTGGTGAGGCACCTTCTTATCTTAAAGAGCTTGTAACACCGTACTGCCCTGCAAGGCAGCTGCGTTCTATAGATGCTGGGTTACTTGTTGTTCCTAGAGTTATTAAAAGTAGGATGGGAGGCAGAGCCTTCAGTTATCAAGCTCCTCTTTTGTGGAACCAGCTTCCACTTTCAGTCCGGGGGGCAGATTCAGTCAGCTCCTTGAAGATAAAGCTTAAAACTTTCCTCTTTGATACCGCTTATATTTAGGGCTGGCTTAGGTTTGCCTGGACCAGCTCTTAGTTACGCTGCTATAGGCTTAAACTGCCGGGGGACTTTTTAGGACACACCGAACTCCTCTCTCTCTCTCTCTCTCTCTCTCTCCCCTTTTACTAAAATCCACGTTGCATTAATGCACATGACTAATTCAGCTCCTTCCCGGGAGTTCTTTGTGCTTTCTCGCCGAGCAGGTCTCTGCAGATCGTAGTCCGGTCAGGACCCTGGTCCTGACTCTGGCCGTGGCCCTGCTGGCCTGCTGCTGCTATCATCATCATCGTCATCATCATCATCATCATCATCATCATAATTTTAAATATGATTCATATCACTATTACCCTTTCCTAAAATCTTTGCTTTCCCTCCCCACAGTCTTCTGTGGATGGTGGTTCGATCTGACGGTGGTGGCCCCTGCAGTGGTCCTGTCATACATCTGACCGGCTACTTGGAATTCTTTGATTAATTTCTGTTATAGAAATTGAATGTATTCTACATATGTATGAGTCATTCTGTACACATGACATCCATTGCAGTCTGTCCATCCCGGGAGAGGGATCCCTCCTCTGACGTTCTCCCTAAGGTTTCTTCCCTTTTTTCCCTGGAAGGGTTTTTTTTTCATTTTTTGGGGAGTTTTTCCTGTGCCGATGTGAGGGTCTTGGGACGGAGGATGTTGCATGTGTACAGACTGTAAAGCCCTCCGAGGCAAATTTGTAATTTGCGATTTTGGGCTATACAAAATAAAATGAATTGAATTGAATTGAATTAAATGTTGCGAATCTCTATAAATAAAAACATAGAAGTTAATTTGTGCTGCATCAATACAGCACAAAGTGTGTTTCCTCTTTAAACCAGAACCTCATTCTGCGGTTTACTCATGTACAATACAGCGAGCTAAAGTAATCACTTAATGGTAGAAAAGATTCTTTCAAGAAAACTTTCATCCGTAACCGCCGGAAGTGGGACATTCTGTAATTACTCCATCATATCAAAAGGTTGCCATATAAATTACCTGAGTGCTGATCACAACTCCTTCCATGCTCTGAATATTGTATATTGTAGATAAGACTTAAGATGTTTTCTATGAGGCTAAAACGGAGTCATTGTCAGATCCTTTTCCTGTAATACGCAAACACGCCACTAGATGACGTGTTAGGACAGACTTTGGCGACTTCTGCTCAGCTGCTGAGTGTAAACAGGCAGCCACACACACACACACAGTGTAAGGATGGAAATGCCTTTTATTTGACGTGTTTTTCACAATGTTTCCGTCTGTAGAGCCACAGGCCGGCATGGAGCCCTAATTCGATGCCGCCTGGGAGATGCAGAGAGGGAAGTGACAGCGCTGTTAGAGGAAGTCAGCTCGGAAAGTCCCGCCCTGATTGAAGTGTTTTATTAATTGACGCACAGGGGCTAGTTTTCTTTTTTTGGAGCGTGCATATTGTTTCTTAAGATTGTGGGGGAATTGTTGACATATCAGCCCCAAACTTTTTGACATGAAGCCTGTGAGGATGGCCAATTAACTCCTTTTTTTTGTCTTCTACTTCTTTCCGGGAGCTAATTTACAATTCTGCGTTTGCCCTAGAGTTGTTGAACACGAGGATTACGCTAATGAATAATTCCTCCCATTTTTATTTTTTTCTCCTGAATGCCACTAACACGCGCACTTCCATTTCTCATATATACCAGAGGAAGGCCGTGCAGCACAGCAAGTGTTTGGTACTGGAAACTAAGTACGTTATCGGCCCATATTGAACCGCAGCGCTCGGGTGTAATTCAGTAACAGGTCCTGCTGGGCTACGGCCACGGCGAGAAACCGGAGGAGAGGATGATGGCTTTTATATAGTGTGACAAAAGCATCACTCAGACCGTGCGTCCCAACGCTGCAGATAACAGTTTGCATTAAGATGACAGATTCAAACACTGTCCTGTGTGCGATGCACAGATTTCTTTGTTTAGACCATTGGAAGGAAAACATCCAAAATGTTCTTTGACATTTGTGTCTGTGGATTCCCCTAAAACTCACAAAATGTAGATAATGGCTCATTTTCATTTTTAAAATTAGGCTGCCTAATTGTTTTAATGTAAGAAATCTGAGGAAGTTTCATGGTCTGGTAGTTTAGTTTTGTTCCCTTTGCACCTCACAATTTAGAAATCGCTGAAGGCCGTTTTCTCCAATTGAGTTTGTTCTCAGACTCTGATCCAGAAGCCTCTTCTTCAGGGACTCTAACGTAAAACAAACTTTACAGTTTGAATCCTCTCTACATTCGGAAGGGTTTAACTCTTTGTTGGTTCAGATTTCATTCAAAGCCGGATTTATTTAACATTTATTACTAAAAACATGAGGACATTGTTATATTTTTTATGGATGATGACAGTTTTTTGATTCATAGGTTACGATATATTATTTAGTGGATACGAAAAGAAGTCTAAAATCAATTCTCAATTAAAAGATTTTACTGTAGTATGTCGACACAATGAAACCGGTATGTTGAACCTGAAATAAACTGATATTTAGTAAGATCACACAGCATTTGCAAATTTCAACATGAAATCTTAGGAAACTTGTTAATATTTCTCTTAATGTAAGTAATCAACAGGGGAATTTATGGTGTTACCTATTAGTTCAAATATTTACCGTATTCACCTGCAGTGTGTCGCCCCTGTGTGTGTGTGTGTGTGTGTGTGTGTGTGTGTGTGTGTGTGTGTGTACGCCACACATTAAGATGAAAGACGTACATTTTAAAGCTGAAGAAAAGGAAGTATCAGCTTCACAGTGTTGTGGGAATTGGTGATGAAGTGGATACAGAGTGAGGTTGCAGGTGGAAAGTCTGATTGTGAATCTGTCTGAGTTATTGAGGGAGCACGTTGTTTTTCACACATGCTGCAGAGCCGCGTTCCTCTTCTGAGGTGGCATCAGATGCTAATGAGTATCCGCAGACAAACCCCCTCGCAGTTCACAGGTAATGCCCATAACTCCAACATCAGAAGGTATTCACCGTGTTGATTGGGAGAAATCTACTGCAGCTCGCAGCCAACTGTGGCGTGTTTCTTTCATCAAGCGGTGCAAATCATTGCCTAGGCTACCACACGCTAGCAAGTTTTTACCTTGAAGGTGCTGGTTAGGTTTCTAACAATGAATACAAAACAAATCAACCTTTTGAAAGTAATGGTCTTTTAATATGTAAAACAGGTCACACATAGAGTCTTGTTCTAACTGGTTATTGAAGAAGCCACTACAGATGCAAGTGTCCAGTCTCTCCTCAAAGCTCGTCCTTGCTGTCTGCAGAAGCAACTCATTATTCTTCTGTCACAGCGTGAACCTCTCACAGTGTGCAGGCCTCTGGGCTCGGTTAGAGTTTGTAGAGTAAATGAGAAGACTAATGGCGCATCTCCTTATCAGTGGTGTTTTTCAATTGTGGTAATACATCTACTGACGAGACACGGAGGTATCAATTTACTATGGCGAATACAACAAAAGAAAGCGGGGACTCTCAATGTTACAGCATGTGTGTGTGTGTGTGTGTGTCGGCTTCTTGACACACAGGTGGTATTTAATTTAACATATTTAAACGTCGATTGGATGTGACAAAAATGGTTAAAGAGCGCATATTCCTTGTTTCACCACCAGATATGGTGAAGATTACACCCACGCACACGATGCTCACACATAACTGACTCAAAGCTAATTGTAATCATTAGGGTGAACATGAATCCATGTTTGTGTTCAATTGTTATATACTATATGTATGGATGAGGAGGTGGTTGGCGGGAACATATTATGATATATCACATCAAGCTCCCGCCAAACCTCCTCCATGTCTGACTGTTATTCTTTCACTCTGCTATTTCTATTTTTGAAATTTAAAGACATCTGCAAGGGGGGGAAAGGAAGGAGCAGCAGAGGAAGACGGCGTCGGGCATTGGAGGGGAAATGTGTTGCATGGCCCGGAGCCTAACGGGTAATAAAGTCATTAATTCAGCTGATTAAGTTGGCCTTTGGGTTAAAGAAAAATCCTATCCGTCTCCCTTTGAGATTGTGACTGGGGGAGGCACAGGAGAGGGAGAAGCCAGCTAATTAGTGCTGCAAAAAACAGGAGGAGGGGAGATGGGAGATGGGAGACAGAGCGAGAGACAGAGAAGCAAAAGAGAGAGTGTGTGTGTGTGTGTGCGTGTGTGTGTTTGATGGGAGGGTGGGTGGGGATGTGGGGGCCAGTTGGGGGTGCAGGGAGGTGTTTCGACTGAACTGCTAATGAGGCGTGTTTGGGGTGACGCAGTGACATGCTCATCAAAACGCTGCTTTCCCTCAATGAGTTTGCCCGGCTACCTATGAGCCCGGCACCGAAATGTATTGATTTGAAACGAGAGAGAGAGAGAGAGAGAGAGAGAGAGAGGTGAATTGTCAGACTGCACAGTTTAATGAGCTTGTTGTTTGATGCGAGAGAATACAGCAAGAAGGAATAGAGCAACAGGAGACGCAGCGTCTTTGTCCCGCCTCCCCATCCTCCCCTGAGCGAGGACGCTAGCTGGATAAAGCATGTCCTATAACTGTGGGACATGAGTGGAAACAGAAACCTTTTCTCACCCCCCTTCACAAGGGAGCTGTGACTCCTGCACGACTTCCCTCCAGCTGCGGGTTGTTTTGCATCGACTGCTGCACTGTGAGGCCTTTAACACACAGCGCGATGTACAGCATGCAGCAAACACACGGGAGGCAGTTCTACAGTGGAACACATTTTGAAAAAAAATTAGGTTATTATTTTCATCTCTGCCAGAATCAATTTCTGCTGATTTTGTGTGTGTTTTTTAAGGTTATATGAATATGTATGATACATCTGAAATGTGTTCAAAAAGAAGATTTTTCTTCTAATGTCTATGGTTGTAAGCACTAACTCAGACTTCAGGTCTGCACCACCTAGACTTTTACACTTTTAATAGACTTGTATGCTTAACAAAATGAAGTGATTTCCCGAAGTGAGGAACCTGCACAAAGTCCGGGCTGTTTGTAGGTATGTGCATTATTATGCACAGGGGCAGAACGGGCACCCCAGGGGCGCCCCCTGCTGCTGAATCAATCAGCAGGTCAATCAGGCACAGACATAGTAGCTGACATGAAGTGCAGTAATCAAGGTTTGGGCCGTTCAATTTGGGGTGTGGTTTGTGAAAAACATCTGTTAAGGACTGAAACCTGCAGCGTAGGTAGGATCATACGTTCATAAGAAACAGTGTGGTTAAAGTAAAACTAGAAAATGTCTTCATTAAAACCACCAAGTTTTGACCATAAATGAATTCCACAATAAAGACTATTCTATTCTGTTTTATCTTTTGATCTACAGGCACTGTACACGTTTCCTCCATCCTCCACATAGAATAATTGTCTTATGTTTAAATATCATATTCTCTGGGTTTCCACAAGGGGCCTCAAACACAATGCTGTCTCATCACATCTACAGACTCACAGTGTTTCCATCATTGCGATTTAGTGACATCACCTTAACATGCTCACTGAGAATCAGGTCACCTCACACCGCCACAGCTTTAAGTTCCTGCAGCAGGAGGACCACAAGGACTTCCAGGGTTAGCATCCTGTCCACTGCCTGGCTACGTCTTGTCCCATGGCAAACACAGAGAGACTCCTTTGTCAGCGTCCACAAAGGCAGAGAACGAGAGGGGGACAAAGAGGGAATTTGTTGGCCTTTCTTTTTAAACCAATTCAAAAGGACTCTCTCCTCTGGAGTCCATTTAGAATAGCAGAGTGTCTTCTTCAGGCGCAGAGAGGGACAAACAAATGTGTTCTGTGGCGGCTGCCAAATAACCTTGGCTGCTGCTTGAAAATGGTGGTGAATCAAAGGAAAAGCGGAGAGAGGGAGGATTGGAAGGGGAAAGAAAGCTGTGTGAAGCAGCAGAGGGGAACGATTGCGGCTGTGAAAGAATAATAAAGAAAGAAAATGACCGAAAGAAAAGACGAGCATGAAAGAAAAGGAAATAGAAGATAAAAAAGGAAAGCTGTATTAAGGAACAGTCGTACTGTTATGATGAAGTACTGCTTCATGAAACTTTGAGTTGTATGTTTTTAGTATATATAGTATATATATAGAGAGAGAGATAGAGAGGGTCAATAGATGCCCTTAAAAGAAGTTCCAACAGACATCTGGAGCTGATTTGAGTCTGTAGTGGAACCTGTAAAAGCATTTGGCTGCAGAATAAAGCAGGTGGATGGGGAGAAGAGACGGATGTGATGGAAGTGGATGGAGAAGAAACAAGCAAAGGGAAGGAAAGAAAAAGAAAAAAAGCTGGGATTGTTGAGCAAAGTGAATATTAAAAGCGTTTCCGCCTTCTTCTCCACTTGCCCACTTCCCCACCCTGAAGCAGAAATCACATTAAAAAATCACATTAGATAAAAAGCTTTGAAATTAGGCTGTTGGCAAAGTTTTTCCTTTGGCTACATGGACCTCAGCCTCCCTGGAAGAGTTCACCACGGCAATTAGAGCTTTATATTTTCTCTGGGAGTTGTAATGCCATTTCAAAGGATGAATTAATTAACAGTCAGCTTTGGTGTTTTTACACCAATTTCACACACCTACAGTGACAGTAATTACTTCAGGGTTATACAAAATATGTTCAAAGAACAATATCTTGTCATATTGACAAAGGTTTTCTATTTAAGTATTCTTGTGTGCGTTTGTGCCAGATGTTACATCTACGTTTTTATTTGTGTGTGTGTGTGTGTGTGTGTGTGTGTGAGTGTGCGTGAGTGTGCGTGTGTGTGTGTGTGTGTGTGTGTGTGTGTGTGTGTGTTTGGTGGAAAGAAACACAGATCTCTGCTTCCACCAGTTTGGAGAAAAGAAATCTGATTTTTATTTATCTTGTTGTTTTGTTTAAGCATACAGATGACACACAATAACTAAGCCAATAATGCATTTATTGTGTAAGATCTAGCAAAAGTGAAGGAAAATAATACGTAAGTGAATCCAATAAATCTGCAGCGTAGCGGTTACAGCCTATAAGGTTAACAGCTCGTTATCTGCATGCGGCAGGTTCAGCCTTTGCCAGGTCGGGCGCCACTGAGAAACAATACGTATGCTCTCAAGTCAAGGTTCAGCACCTCAAATTATGAGACAAGGAATCGTGGTTTTTACATTTTGTTTTACCTTTGGACAGAACCTGCATGGCTCGCTGTTTGCACACATGCTGGGATAATTGAGATTCATATCAAGATTGGTGTCGATCCTCTCACGTAACTCTCAGCCCGAAAGCAAATCTGTTACTCCATTGATGGAATATGCCCCGTGGACCCTCACATAATTAATATGGGGACATCCTTACTAGTTAAGGAAGCATAAATGTTTTACAATATCTGTAGATCTCCTAATCTCATGTATAGTTTGTTTTACATTAATTATAATATTCAGCATCGAAACAGGCCAAACTATATCAAACATCTTGGAGCCTAGTTATTACCAAATAATCTAATTCTTTATCAAAAAGGTGTCCATCATTGAGGTCATCGATGTTCATTCTCTCGGTCCTGTTGTTTGGAGACAGTTAATAGGACTTTTTTACTGATCATCCCAGAAGAATCCAATTACAGCCCTGTTTGGAGATCAGCCAGATTACAGTGTATCTGAGAAAAAACAATCAGAGCCTATCTGATTCCCAGCTTTAGCAGGAGACACGTTGCTGTAATGAAGTCTCCCTTCCTTACTTTATCTCCTTAGACCTCCATCTTTGTCTTCCAGTTTCTGTCTCTGTTCTTTTTCACTTACCTTTTAATCTCACCCCTTTTCCTTCCAATTGCTTTCCTTCCTCTTCTCTTTCCACATTTTATTCCTTTCCTTTCTCCTCTGCTCGCATATTATCCTTCACCCCCCCCCCCCACCTTCTCACACACACACACCAAATACATGCCTCTTCCTTTTCCTTCCATCACATAGTTTGGCCCACTGGGGGATTACTGCAGCAGGCCTGAAGGTGGTGCACAGACACAGAGAGCTGAGAGTTTTTTTTTTTTTACCTCAATAATGAAAATATCACAGCAGACCCAGTGGGTGGCGATGACCTTTCGTAGAGTGCATTTTTGCCTTTCTTGCTCGCTCTCTCGGAAAAAGAAAAAATACAGCGGGCCACCCGTCTTGCCCACCCCCCTTCCTACGCCCCTGGGCCATGTGGCTCAGCAACTGCAACGATCCAGACCACTGTGTAAATAATGTATCACCGACTGCAAAAAGCACTGGTGTGCAAAGAATGCCGAGGATGGAGAAGAAGGAGAGTCGACGGATGGGAAGACTATTAAAGGCGATGAAAACGTGTCATAAATGCTAATAACGTCTCAATAACATGAATTCAAACTCTTAGTCAACCTACCGTTCATCTAAATGCTGAAAGTCAAACGCTCCCCAGTATGAAACGTGCTGCAGCAGCTTGAGGTACAAATGGTGACATCACATCACTCCTGAACTAAACGATGAACAAAATGCATTATTGGCCCTATTGTGTTGAAATGTCAGCGTGTCTGCAGGATATTGAAGGAAGCATTGCATGTCCTGTCAGCTTCCCTCGCAGTTCAGATATGTCACCTGGGTGGCAGGATATAGATATTTATAAATGTTATGCCCTTATTCGGGAGGTTTCTCTAGATCTGTCCAAGTCACGCGTTCCCTCCTTTGTCAATTCTATACAAAGCAGCTTTGACTGATTTAAAAATTATATAATTATCATTTGCAGTTTTGGTACGTCACACAAATCAACCAGCAATCTGAAAGACTTAGATAGTTAGGTTTCATATGTGCTTCCTCAAGAAGTTCAAAGTGGCCATCACGCTGTTGTTTAGGCAGGAAAATTAAGCTTTTTAAAAAAAAATGGCACAGACAAATTAAACTGAGTGTAATTAAAAGATATAGAAAGAAAAAAAGACAGACTACTTACTACTGCTTATACTGCGTACTGAATCTTATCTTTGAAATCTGTAAGTTTTTCGTAAAAAAACAAAAAACAAAAACAATTCTACACAATAATAATATTAACATTAAATAATATATAATAATATTTATATTTATTTACAACTAAAACAAAGCTGATGATTCATTTTGTCGTTGGATTTTAGCTCTTCACCAAACTGTAACTTAAATTTTCTTCTGACACATTTAAGAGTCACCATGATTTCACTGCTTCCAGTACTAGAACCATTGAACTTCAGCGATGCTAATAAAGCCCCAATCTATTTGAATTCAATTTCTTATAATCCTGTCACATGCAATCTGTTTCTGGCCAACCTCAGTGACCTATAGAGAACTGAGGACAAATTGACGCCGCGGCTCTTCTCTGCTGATCGATGTGTCGTATTGTTGATGTGCGCTAAAAGGTCCATGAGAGCTGATAGAGACAGAAAAAAACACACATCTTGACACGCTTTTCTCTTCTTTATTTTGGCACCAGAAAGGATGTAGCAAACGTACATTTGACGTTTGTGTTTGTTATTATTTCTTCAATTTTATGCATCAATGAAAGACACACTCACATGTTAAGTCCTGACTGCATAGAAAATCATAGTGTGTGACGGCAGGTTTACCCATGCACCCTCCATTACTGTATAATGATATTCATGAGCTGGGTCCACCACATGGCTGTGCGTGTGTGTGTGTGTGTGTGTGCGCGTGTGTATGTTTCATGCTATAGATCCAGAAAGCGTGACCGCTGGGCCATTTCACTGAGGCCTTAATGACTGATGCCCGAGCTAATCCCCCCCGAGGAACACGTGCTGCCCTCTCCTTTGTGGGCGAAAAAGGCTCTGATGAGGCCTTTGAAGGAATGTCACACCGGTGTCGCACTGTGCGTTGCCTCTGGCTCACCCTCAGCCCACACACACACACGACCTGCCCTTCAGACATACAGACAGAAATGCACACAAATGTAGAGGTGAACATCTCTATCTACACACTTTCATAGAACACATGCAACCTCACACGCACACGCACACCCACACACAGACAGACACAGTGGGGCCCCTCACAGTAGGGGCCGCAGTAATAGGCACCCTGCCATCTGGAGACCCTGTCCAGGGGGTCGTAAACAATAGAGCCCACTCAACATGGCATCATCAGTGTACGTTAGTATGTGTGTGTGTGTGTGTGTTTGTGTGTGTGTGTGTTGTTATTACCACAAAGGACATCACCGTATCTTCACCACCTAAACCAATGTTTTCTCACCCCCTGCATCCGCCCCGAGGCTGTAAGGTGCTGCTGCTCTTAATACATTCTGAATAATGCAAAGACTCTCTTATTCAGTACATAAAAAGAGCCGGACAACGTGTGTGTGTGTGTGTGTGTGGGATATGTACATCATGGCATCGTTGAACCTTTTAAGACGGTCACGTGTTCTGCTGCTTGCTGTTCCTGCGAGTTGATAGGGCTTCACTGCAACCATGGTAGCCAATAATTGGGACCAACAAACAAAGAGACCGTAGCTGAGGAGAGGCAGACGCAGACGCAATCAGTCCGACACGAAGGATGTCGCTATGTGGATACTTAGCGAGCTGCATAAATTCCACAACAATTTCAACATTTTCTGGTGAGCGTGGTATGTTAACGTGATGGTTTTCTTATCAAATCTAATGTTTCAGGCATGTCTCATCTCCTGCGTACAAACCCCCCCAAAAAACAGTAGTGTCCCATTGTAATAGCAGAATCAAGAGCGGGATCTTTCACTGATTTTCTTTCAGGGTGCAGAATACTAATAACCATTTATCCTTTGTCCCCGTTTCATATATGAAAAATAATTGTCATAACCAAATCTCGCCCCCCTTAACCGCCCGTCCCCTCCCCCCAGGCCTTTTATGAAAATCAGATCTAGAAGGCGCCTAATTAGGCGTGATTCACGGTAAAGGAAGGGGAAAAGAGAGGAATGTGAATAAATTGAGACTAGGAGGAGGAGAGCGCCGAGCGACAGACTGGTGATTAATGTGGAGGCTGTGATGCACGTCGACAGGGAGACAAATGAAAGGAAGGGGAGAGCTTCTTTCTTTGAGGAGGGAAACGAGGACGCGCTCGAACATTTCCGTCTCAAATCTCGACAAATCCCGCACACGGTGCCTGTGCTTCCATGACCTTTTCGGGTTGGTGGCCCGAACAGAACAGGCTACCTGTGGCCCTTCGTCGTGGGTTAAATAAGTCTGTGTTGTCCACGTAGTATCTAGCCCCTTGATTCATCTGAATAATCCTGAGAGGACTGAACTTGTAGAATGACAACGGTACAAAGGCAAAGACTACAAAGAGGCAAATAAAAAGAATGACTTTGGGGAGTATTAATTATTTCTTATATTCATCTCATAATTATCGTCACGAATAATTGTTTAACGTCTAAATTTGCAACCTTTCTTCCAAACCGCCAAACTGTCATTTGCTGCAAACAAGGAACCAGAATCCCCCCACGTTGCTTTACGTTGTCTAATTTATTCCCATTTACATCCCGATGTAAGGAAACACCCGGAGCGTGATGGAGGAGCTAATGGCATCGCTAACGGACTAACTGGCTGCGCCGGGAGCAGCACTCGTGGTTAAGCGTGTGAGTGATTTCCAACCGGGGATCGCTGTTGCCCCGTCTGAGCCCTCGGAATCAGAAGTCATCCAGTAACCGAGCTGCTGGTTCCGCTGGCTGGCTGGCTGCAGCTCCTCCAGCGATCAGCGCCGCTGCTCCGGTTTGGCCGCAGTGCTAATTGATCCCCTCAGCGCTAATGAGAGTCTCTCTCTTTCTGATTCACATTGTTATTAAAGGCACCGTTCACACACAGGGTACCCAAACGGTTCGGAGGGAATCGAAGCTCGACATGTGGCCTTTTGAGACTTTCCTTTTCGATATTTTATTGTTTGTCATTGGGATATGAAAGATGTACTGATTGCTGTTCTGCCTCATGTTGTAACATTATATTCAAAGGGCTGTATATTAACTGGTAGGACTGGGCTGATCCCATTCTGTGTGCTGAGCTCACTGAGCAGTGTGCTCGTCCTTCCCGTCTGTTTCCACGTTCACACACACTTCTGATGTGTTAACCTTGTCTTTTTATTATGCTTTAGTCATCTATGGATCTAAATCTTTTCATTTGTAGATTTAATGACGTATTAATATGTCCTATAATTATGTAGTAATATGTAATAAGTTTCCTTCCCACATCACAATGTTACCTACTGCAAGCTTCTTTTCCTGGCCGTTAGCTGCTGAGTGCTGCTGGATTCAAACATGGAATGGTTGTTTACAATGTGACATAATCAGATATTGATGATCTGATTGGAACGTTTTTCGGACTGATTAAAAGTGTAAAACAGTATTTCAGTCGTTGAATGTCTATTTGTGTAGTTAATGCGAGTTTTACGTTGGTGAGGGGAATCCAAGCGCCTAAGTGGTCCAGTTAATAAATCTAGCATACTTTTGATTGTTCCTCAAGTTTAACAAATCTAGCTTAATTTAATCAAAATGCAAGACATTTTTTGCATGTTTTAAATAACTTCAACTATCTCAAGTGTTTATTTGAGCAGCTTTATAAAACTTATTGATTAGATTAGAATTTAGAATGGTTTTTTTGTTCACCCAATGGTATCATGGAGGGTATTTTTCAAGACTTGAGACTGACAGTATTTTTCAAGACTTCAACCCTGCATTGATGATTATTAGATGCTTTATAACACGCTGTTTATTTCTGTAAGCTGATATAAGTCTGCAGTCATAACTGGAGGCTGATGTGTAAATAATCATTCAATGACAGTAAAGAAATGATGTCACCAAAATATATTTACTTCCCAAAAGTTTATCATTGCTTAATGACAAAAACTAAACAGATGCCATGAATAAATGTACAAGCAATTCAGAAAGGAAATGTCATCTGTTTGATATTCTGTTTGATATTTGGGTGATATTTGACGTTTCATTGTCCTCGCTACATCCTGTCAAGTTATGACCTCAAATGTCTTGTGATTGTAAATTCTATGAATTGGATTTGATGTTAACCGACTCTCCTTCATCACTCCGTCTCCTCCCACATTCACCGGTGTCTTTCCCGCATACCCACAATGCCTCAGTTTGGCCTGATCACCAGCAGACTCGTGCGTTAGTTAGAGGCGTGGCTCCTTCGCCGCCAACTCCTTTTTCTAGGTCACTGGTTTTGCGATGCGCCGAGCCACTGGGAGCCACTTCTGCTCCTGTTCTCCCTCGGCTGGAACAGGAGCCAGCCGCTTCTCCAATTAAAGCGCCATCCAACCGGCAACACCCATCCGCCATCGGATCTGGAGCAGTCATCTCGCATTCAGACGTCTTGCCTCACACTCTGTACCCAGAGTCCCTGAAGATGCTGGGGAGAGACAAGGAAAGATTGTTTCCTGATTGCCGGCAAGAGGAAAAAGGGGGAAGCTTTTTGAAATATTTAGCAGCTAAGCGGCCTCGCTGGAACGGGGAGGTTTTGTTTTGTTTTATATTTGATGGCGGTAAACTTGGGAGGTACACGGGTCTTCGATTTAAATCCTAGAGATATCACAGTTGATGAGAGTTCAGCGCATGACTCTGCTGCAGGACTTTGTCAAGGCCGCTGCGGCTTGGGAAAGTCGGGGGAATGTTGGCGGCCGCTCACCAAAGAGAAGGTCATATTCATGCTTATTTATTTATGCAAGTTACTGTAAGTTACCCTCGCTGGAGGTTGGCTCCAAAAGGGAGCTGGACTGAGTCGTCTTAATGCCGTCGTCAGGGATGCCGCTGAACTACAGCCATGTTTTACATCATCAAAGCTACGGCTTTTCGCTCCACTTTTTAAGTCACACAAAGTAATTTAATCCATTGCTGGATTCAATGAAATCATTATTCTTTTGCGCATGTGCATAAGCTGCATTTGTGGCTCCAAACCTAGTCTAATTGCTATCATTTCATTCTGGAAAACACCTAAAAAACTGCTGTTTGAGTAAGGTACCTATCGGTAACCGTGGCGACGCTGCAGATAAAGAGTGTGTTGCACACTGCACTTTTATTCATTCCCACCCCCAAACTGTGAGCCTTAACCTGCTGTACATTGACACACAGTACGTTTTTAGATGTAGAACATGACATCATCATTTATTATTAGATATTTCTGTCTGCAAAAAGATATTGCAGGAACCAAGCATCTGGTAGCATTTGGGAACCACTGATCACCCGAGTGTCTGTTTATTGTCATCCTGTCATCACTTTTAAAACAGGGATAAATGTACAAGCAAAGTTGTGAAACAAGAGTCGACAGCTCCGTTGTAACGTCGGGGAGTTGGTCTCCATCCTGCTGTACTCACCTCCACTAACCTGCACAAACAGATGTCTCTCCTACACACCATTTGGACTGGGACACCTCTTTTCTTTAAATCACCTAATTGTTATTCATTTTGAAAAGGCTTCAGATGTTGGCTCAGCTTGGATTCTCTCAAACTACCCACACGCCAATAAGTCCCTTCTTCAGTTTGACAAAGCCTCGGGACTTTCTGCTGTTAGTAGCAAACTTCTTTCCTTTGAACTTACACATAGTGTTTGTTTGCATGATTAGCACACCTCAGTGTTACTGGGATTGAAATGGCCTCTGGTTGTTGGGCTGGCTATGGGTATTTATGAATATTAAGTCCCCTTCTCTTCAATACATGTAGGTGTTTTTACACTACATTTGAGCACAGAAAATTACAATATTGTACATAGAAATTAACAAAATGAATTATCTACTTATTTAGTCTGATGCATTAAAAAACACATATTATCCTGAGATGAGACACATTGGCATAAAAAAAAACTATATTCCCTGAAGTACTGTGTAGCAATTTCAGAGAGAAATATTGTATTCCTTGGCTACAAATGTATGAGAAATTTCCAACCAACACAAGACATGGTCCCAGCACTCAAGAGTTAAACACGTATGTGTCTTACCTTGTCCAGAGGTCCAAGCTAAGGTTTATTTTGATCACTTGTGTGAGAGTAGTGACGGGTCGGGATCCAATAAAATACTAAATCACAGCAACTGTAAAAGGTGCTTTTGCATGCGGTCGTAGATGAACAGAGAAAATATTGGCCTGACAGGTCCACCGTAGTTCAAGATTAGCAGAGGACAGACATAGAGATGCAAACAAACAAAAATCTAAAAACATAATCTCCTGGAAATAATAATTATGCAATAATATATAAACAATAAACTCTGAACAGATTATACAATATACATGACTCTTTTTATGTCGTTTGTAAATCATGTAATGTGGGCCAATGATCCAGAGGAATAACCCACACACAGCATACAGTGAACCCATAAATACAAGGTACATTAAACAGTATTACAGAAGAGTTCCTGCACAGCAGCACATACGAACAGCGTCTCCCCTTTAAGAAAAGCTGCACGGCCGTGGTCTGCAGCCGAGATGAAGGACCATCAGGGGAATTAATCCCTCCCTTCATCCAACCATCCATCCATCCGAACGCTATTGGGGGGGAAGGCTGCTACCACTAAGAGCCTGCTAGAGGCAGGGGCTTTTCATCTAAATATTAATAATGCCTCTGTGGTGCGCCCACATATAAGAAGAAAGAGGGGACAAGACAGGGTTGGACGGGCAGAATATAATTAAAAAGCTGGCTAATAACCTCAGCATTCTGTTATCATCCTGATGCGACGGCTTTGGCCGTGGAGGCTTGGAGCACGTCCATAAAGAAGGAAAATGAACCCAGGAGTGCCTGCCGTTCGCCCTCTGTATGGGCAGAAATTGAAAGCAATCTTGTATTTACAAACACTTGTACACAGAGCAAGCATGGAATTGTCTGAGGTAGGTGAGAAATAAAAAAATGTTGTCCCTAAAACTAGATAATGGGTTTTTCCATTTGTGAGCCACGCATTATGCTAATACGATACGCCTGTATGTCTCATTTACTTGGAGTGTTTGCCTTTGTACTCTGCAGCCTTTGTATACGTGTGTGTGTGTGTGTGTGTGTGTGTGTGTGTGTGTGTGTGTGTGACTGGGCTCAGGCGTGCACATGCAACTAGGTGACAGCATGTGAGGGACTGTGTTGGCTGCTTACACTGGTTTTCTGTCTTGTTTTTGGGGCCACCGATAATTCCACCATTTACTAACTGGAAAATAGCTAATTAAAACCCACTTCAGCTAACAGGCTGTCTGGGACAATGCTAATGTCGCTGTGTGCTAATGCCTGCTTGCCATTTCCGCTCCCTTACAACATAATCAGTGAGCCCCCCCCCCCCCCCCCCCCCCCCCCACCTGAGCTGGAGGGGATGCTGCACTGTAAGTGCTTACAGGAGTCCATTGTCACAGTGTTTCCATCGTGCTGTAACCTTGTATTTGCCAACATTACATTATCTGTCTTTTCTAGTCTCGTTTAATCAATCCCTGTGGTTGAAATAGTGATGCTCAGAAAAAAAGCCTGCAACGATGATCTGTCGACGGAAACCTGCTGCACACAAAAAATGCTGAACAACCACGTGACCCGAAATTAAATCATGTATTTTGGACCCCCCCAAAAAAATAAGTCAGATCAATTAGCAATTAGCATCAGTTTAAAGACTTTACATAAAATTTAAGCGGCTAATTCAATATAGATCAAGTCAAGCCAAATGTATTTTTCCGCGTAAAATGAGCATTAAAAGTTTTATGTTAAATTAAAGCTCTCGTTAAATGCTGAATGAAATGTTAGATATTCTTTAGTTTTTAAAAGCTTTTTCTTTGACGGCAGCACCAGAGTGGATAAGATCACTTCATGAGCAAACTGCTCAGAACTCCACCTAATTCCAAAATATTTTCTTCTCACAATAAGTGAGAATGAATTGTCAATGTGTTGTTATCATATCACATGTGTATTGATGTTGAACACGGTGAAACTGTGGGAGAAACACATGGTATCTCACAGTGCCGGCCCGAGCCTCTTGGGGGCCCTAAGCAGAATTTGATTTGGGGCCCTCCTCCCACCATGCAGAGTCACCTGTGCTAGAAGATTATTGGCACAAATGTCACGCTATAATGTTATAGTGAAAATTATAGACGAATATAGTGAGGTTATAATATAAAACTAGGGCTGCTTCCAGCACTGAACGGGCCTTAGCCTCTCCTTGCATGTCGGGGGGGCAGCGGTCAGCCAGAAACGTGGTCAAAAAGTGAAAAGAATCTGGTCCCACGCAGGAGTCAAACCCAGAACTCTGGCTCCCTAGGAAGAGACCTTACACCTGAGCTATTATTCATGCTAGGTAAAACTTGCATGTGAGCTATGTGGTTCCGCCGGCTCGCGGTTCGCCCGTAACTCGCCGGCAGCTTGAGCCGTCTCGCGGCTCGCTGGCTGCTTGGGGCCCCCTGGTGGCCAGAGGGGGCCCTAAGCAGCCGCTTAGTTCGCTTATGCCTCGGGCCGGCTCTGGTATCTCACACATTTCTATTCACAAGAGAATACAGAGTATTTTAGTTTCCGTATCCACACAATCAAGCTGCATGGATTCCAGTTGATTTAGCTCAGCAGATAAAAGTCCTCATTAAGGAAAGAATCTTAGACAAACATTCAGGAATGCAATCAATCGCTCCGAGAATAGATCATTTGTTTGAGAATTCAGGTATTGTTTTCTCCCTGTTACTGCTTGCTTGGGCCCCCAGAGGCTGCGAGAGGAAATGCAGAGAGGCCGCACCGCTTTTGTTAATTAAAGCTGTCAATCAGTTTCTCTTTTGTTGTTGTTGTTGTTTTTCTTTCTCTCGCTGGATCCGTTCGTGTCAGCCCGATCAAAGCAGTTATCAAAAAAAAAAACAAGAGCCCATTTCCTTCAAGCAAACAACAGTAGTCATGTCTTTTTAATGCAAGACTCTTTAATGCAAACTTTTGCAGTGTTCAAAGTTTTTTTTTCTTCTTATTTCTTCTCCTTTTTCCCCGCATCTTCATCTTTTATTCATCTCCTTTCTGTCAGCCACTGGATAACACATTTGGTTCATAAGACAGTACTTGCACTGATTATGTTGTAAGGGAGCGGAAATGGCAAGCAGGCTTTAGCACACCGCGACATTAGCATTGTCCCAGAAAGAAGTGCACAAGGAGAAGGCATGTAGGTGAAAGCAGACCAAAGGTATCAGCATACAGAAATACAAATGTGCTGCAGAGGAACACGACTAGTATGAGTCCACAGAGCAGGAAAGAAGTAAGAGAAAACGTTTTGAAAAGTGTGAGCCGAATACAGATGAAGACAACAAAGTGCCCTCGGCTGTGAATACACACATGAGCTGCGTAGGACACGTCAACACCGACAGTTCTGTGCGTTGGAATGCACCACACATCCAGATACTGCACAAGTTTGTGTTGGGGTATTCTTTTTGTCTGTGTACGGATGTGAGTATGTAGATGTTGAAGGAGATATTTATGGTTTATATACTCATGCTATTTGTTGTTTTTGGGCGGCAGTAGCACATCAGACACGGCATATTTTTTTTTAGCTATATTTACACTCAGAAGAAAACAGGTTTTAACATGTATCAGGGGAACTGAACTAAAGTATTTTTTGGGGGGGAATAAATAACAATATGGACAAAATGCTCCTGGAACACCGACCATGAAAACACTTTCATATCCATATTACAAGGATAGATGTTCATCAGTTACATTAGTGAAGGCTCATTTGAAAGGAGGGGTGAAAGGGGGGAAGTGCCTGTTGTGTCTCAGAGTCCCCGGGAGGCTGTCTGTCGGTCTCACTGTCCGTCTGATGTTCTTCAGAATGAGTGAGTCCAGGCCTCACCGAGCCCCAGAGAGCAGCTTGACATGTCCGTTCGATTAGAGGGGGATAGCAACTCAGCAGGCGTGTGTGTGTGTGTGTGTGTGTGTGTGTGTGTTCTCCGTGCATCCAATCAGCTTCATTGTGCCGAAGCAGCTTTTACTGATCACCAACCGACCTCGGTGGCAGTGTGAACCCTGGATTCTTACATGCATTATCCTCCCTTTTCCTAAATATCAAATAGAGTGTGTGGAGAGCTGTGTGAGGTCGGCTGATTGGAGCGTCGTTAAATCAGATGTTATTTGAGCAAGGAACTCGCTAAAGAATGTTAAGCACAGCGTGTTCACCATGCTGCTGTCTGGCAAGCGATACAGAAGCAGGCGTACCTGCTGTACCACCAGACCCCAGATCAGCTTCTCTCCTTAAAAGGGACTACAAGTGAATGTTGTGGTGCAACGTTGTGATGGACTGACAAACAAATTAACCTGGAAACTTGAATCTTGGTCCTTTTATCAGAGTTTTGAGTGTTCCACCACCGTCCAAGCATTCATTAAGACAAACAACAAGCAGTGTGGTTAACGGAGGAGATCGTATCATTTCTCATTTGGAGAAGCGCCTTCAGTCAGTCTGTATCTTCTATATATTGTAAAAAGCTGCCCAGCTGACTGACGAACAAACAGGTGAGCATTAGGCTTTCGATCGTCTTCTTCTTCACTTGAGGTTTTATGTAGCCGGTTTTATGTATTATTCTATTGTTTTAATGACTCGCTATAAACAATTGAAAAGCAACCCAAAAAAAGATTTAATTAAAATTCTGCTGAGGTTTTTCAGACCGTAGATTATATCATATTACATTATTTCCTTCATTTTAATCAAGAACGTGACATTTGTGGTGATCTCACCGGACAATGAGGATATCTTGTTTGGGAATGTATGAAAAAGCGCTCTGCTTCAAACAGCTCTTTTAAAATGTAATGTCAAGAGGGAACAGACAAAACGTGCAGCTATTGTCACTTGCACTGTGTGTCAAATGGCTACAACTCAGGTATTCTTTCGCTCTGCTCGATAAGTGGGAGAGTTTGCTGTGCTTCGGCAGAGATAAGGATTGAGGAATGGCTGCGAGAGACAATCTGCCAAGGGGGGGGTGGAGAGAAATGCCAACTCAGGCTTCTCTCTGCGAGTGTCTCGATTGTTCGGCGAGACCCTTTTCTAAGAGTCTTCCAATGAATGGATGCCAATTATTACGCCTAACAATGTTTCTCAACAATACTTTAACGACGCGCCGTTTGTCGACAAAAAGCCACTAAGCTCTCAGAAGTTAATTGGATTTTAAAAAGCAATATAAAATCCCATCGCAATAATCAGTTTGCGATGGACTCTCTTCTCTCCTCATCAAACAAAAGGTGCTAATTGTTTAAGAACGACTGTGAGCGTTTCACGTGAGATTACCTTTCGGCAGAGTCATAATATACACAGCTTGTGTGTTGTGTGAGAGATGGATTTCTGCATTGGAATTGATTTTTTTTGTTTTGTCACAAAGTTTGAAGGTGGAAACACTGTGATAACAGCTGTGTTTCTAAGAGAAAGTGAGTTCATAATAAAATGACTGTATGGGAATTGTTGAGGCTGCGGAAGACAGTGACACGTATTCTTCCTTTTTTTTAGAATAAAGCCAAGCCTTCCCCAGCTCAATTTAAAAAGTTCAATAGACACTCATCTTGACTCTAAGAAAAACGCAGTTAGTTTCAGCAACAAATGTGCAGTTGCATAAAGCATTTTAAAGGGTATTCTGCTTTAAAGCCAATGGCCTAAATGGATCCAGAATTGTCACGATAATCCATATATAATGATTTGTTTTCTGTTGTGTGACATTTTCTTTTATTGCGATCATGTCCACTGATCGACACAATTGATTGATTGAATGATTCTGGTGTCATGTAAAAGCTTAACGTGCAACAATGAAACAAAAAGAAAAGACTGAACTTTAAATTAACTTGCAAAAGGATGATGGCCTTGAGTCCATGTTTAGGTTATGAGGCACTATGACATTTATTCATTACTTATTTCGCTCACTAAACAAAGCAAATTTGTGCAATTTATTCCAATATGTGTGCCTTTGCTCTCCTCTTCTGTACGATTATCTGAAAATAAAAAGATCAATAAAAACAAACATTCTTTCTATTTCAAATATTTCAGACACCCCCCACCTCCCCAACACACACACACACACACACACACACACACACACACACACACAAAGAAGATAGAATTAACCCAATCCCCTTTCAGGCCACTTTCTTCTCGTAATCGTTTCTGTAAAGCCTCTAACAGCAGCATTGCCACAAGACAGCGCTTTGAATAATATCCGAGCATTTATCAATATTAAAAAACGTGTTCCTAACCTGAAAGCGTCAGCAGGCTGACCTCCATAATCAGACCCAGCCCGGTGTTAATGCTCATTTCCACTTCAGGGTTGGAGGAGGCAGCAGCGGCGATTGTGTCATGGGGATGGGGGTTGGGGGGTTAAGGGGATACAATAGCCCCATCATGTAAGGAAGTCACAGAGACTGACAGGGAAATAGAAAGGAGAGAAGTGGGCTCTGCTTCAATGCTCGGCACGTAGCCTACTTTATATCTCAGAGCCGATCCTTTTTCTTTTCTTGTCCTCTGTCCTTCAACAGCAACAGTCCAATTACATTGCTGATGATAATAGAATACCTTGCACAAAGCCACACATGCTTGCAGGCAGGGAAGGTAGCTTTGGTTTATTGATGTCTGGGATTTTAATAATTTTGTTAATTTCTGCAGTACATTTAGAGATTTCAAATTATTATTTATCTTTCTCAACACAGAGAAATAATTGCATATGAGCTGATAATAACCCACAGTGTTTACTGCAATAAAATACCCAAAATACTCAAATCTGTATTGTTATTATCCATAATGCTACACCCCCCGTCCCCCCACCCTCACACCCTTGTGAACAACACAGCAAGATACATCTTTCTCAGTCTGTGGTCCTTGAAATCAATTCGTGGGATATGAGTGGAATTAGTGGGATATGAGACTGAATTCAGCGTGATGAAAAGAAGCCTTGTGCCGCCCGCTGCGTACGGGAGCAGCGAGCAGAGAAACAATGGAAAAAAATGCATAATGGTCTGAACGGTGGGATCCATGCTCCCTCTCCACCTGGGACTGTGTGAGGAGGATCCCCTCTGACCACGGCCCAATTAAATCCTGCACGCAAAAACGCACTCAGACACACACACACACACACCTCCACGTGGAGTGACCTGCTTCCATCATGAATATGGATGTGTTGGAGGAATGCAAATATACCATGGCCGGCTGCAGACAGACAAGCAGACAGAAAGTCAGCAGCACAACAAAGGAAGGGAACAAAGGAGCAGCTCAGATGCCTTCACTTCCAACTCCGTCACTGCCACAAACACGTAATAGTGCTGAAATATGTACACATCTGATATTGTTTATCTGTTGATGCAGTATTGCTGTGTTTCATTTGGCATTTCTATACAAACTCATCTGTTTCTCCCACAACAATATGAAAAAAAACACCAGAGCGATAAGCTCAAAACCCGCTCCAAGTCTCCTCCCGGTGCCTCCGGAGGCCGAGGGGACGAACGACGACTGTAGATGAATCATTCAGGTGTTTTTTGCTAAATATCAGTCATGACAAACACTCAGTCAGAAGCGTATACAGACGCCATTAATATTAGATGAAGTGGGGGTGAGGGGGTCAGGCGGCTACCCAGAAGGCACTGCTGATCCCAGCGTATGACCGCACTGAAAACAGCTGTTAGGAAGAGCGAGGAGCATCCTGGTCTTCAAAATGAACTTTTGTGCAGATACTGTACATTGTTTATAAAAGCCAGCGAAGCTTGTTATTGTGACATAAAACAGCCTTATTAAAACAGAATAATTGCTGAATTCTAAATGACATCCTTCAGGCAGCGCAACCGATTTTTTTACATGGCCTCACCAGAATAAGCAATAAAACGAACGGACCTCATAGATAGTGACATTTAATGCAGGAGAAGTGCCAAGCCAGACGCGGCATACAGGGGTCTGCTTGTAAATAATTAATCTTTGCTCTTCATGTCTTCTTGTCAGTACAGACGAGGGGCTTGTATCCTGGCAACGAGCCACGGTTCCCACATGCTGCAGGGAGAGAGGGGCCCTCGGGGGGGAGACAATTTTCAACCTGCCTGCAGCAACCACGCACACACATGCACACACACACACACACACACACACACACACACACACACACACACACACACACACACAAATACAACTACCCGCAGCAGTATGCTACACACAGGCAAGCATGTGTACACTGGAAACGATACTCACTAGATGTTTGCACATGTACATACTTAATGTGCACACACATGCATGCAAATGTTGTGCATTTACTCCACACACACACACACGCCTCATAATTGTGTGCCCATGCAGCCAGACAGCATAAGGCCAGACTTACCAGTACACACAAAAACATATGCAAGGATTCATGCAGGCATTCTGTATAGACACAGTAGCAACAAGACAGACGGAGGCTCTCGTTGCACACGCACACACATCCCTCTTGAGGAGGCCTGTGAGGGACGCTCTGATTGGTTCCCTCCATATCCAGGCGACTTCACTGAAGGTCCCGGGTTGCAATCCTCTTTATTTAACGATGCCAAAGGACATGACAGGTGCGTGCAGGAATTCAACTGAAGTATGTCCTACTTTTGGGTCTTAGCATGGCATTGAACAGTATATTCAAGTACACCTGAATCATTTAACAAGTAAAAGCACACATTATGCTTGTTGTTTCTGCAAAGTGATTACAGTCACTTCCAAATGACAAGAATATCAAAACAATGAATCCACATTGAAATACTTTTTGCAATTCCAATCTTAATGTAATTCCAATCTCAATTTTTTTTTAAATGTAATTCACTGGGGGTTTGCTCATACCTTAAAATCACAATACTATAATATATAAATAATTATTTATGTTCTATTTCATACTTTGAAACGTTCATGACATTCAATTTAAAGCAGCATTAATTTATTTAATGTTGGTAACCTGAATAGTGTTGTTTAGTTGTTTAGGTTGTAAACCTAAGTGGAACAATTTAACAACATTAACAACAGATTTAATATTGGTTTAAAAAGTATCTTTAGCAATATTAACACCCTAAATAAACCTTGAACACAGTGTTTAGGGCACCAGCAGACAATGTAGTCTATACAGTCCTATTAATAAGGGTCAGATCACAAAAGGCCAGTATGAGGCACAGTTACTTCATTTGGAGAGCTTGTTAGCTTGTCATTATGAGCAAAGCCCTTTAAGATTTTGCTTTTACTAACACACAAAAATTTTGTTCTTATATAATAACATCACCTGGATGAACGTCCTGGGTTTCGACCCGTCCAGCTTGACCGCTTCCCTACACGGACTACTATTAAAATGTTGAACCTTTGTGTGTGGCTTAGGCTGAAACGCGTCTGTGGACATGGCATTAATAAATAAGTAAAGAGAATATACTTGTCACGTCATTGTTGAGGTGGAGGTACGGTCCGGAAGTAGGTGAGACACAGGCGCAGGCTTTGCATAAAACAAAAATACTTTAATAGTCAAAAAGGCTTGAAACTCAAAAAACACCACGAGGGGCAAAACACGGATGAGGGACACACAGCAACACCTAACACAGACTCTGACAAAGACAGGACAAGGCAGGTAGTGAAGTTAACCCAGGGAGACCAGACACATGAAACTACACAATAAGACAAGGACAGGACCAAACCGTGACAATACTTGAGAGTGCGGTTTTTCTATTCTAAGTTATAACCTTTTAACTCGCACCAGGAATTGTTGTGAGATTTGAAGTTGAGCGTGCCTGTTCTCACTACTAACCTCTGTGTGTCCCACCTTACAAAGGATCACGATTGTCTTTGTTCTCTTGGTGTTAGAGTCATAGCCAATGACTATAGCCTTTTCTATAGCCAATAGAAAAGGCTTCTTCTATGCAGTCCTTTGCATCTAATGCACTAAACAAGTTAGACCTCAAAGTCTGTCAGGGGCACATGATGACGTTCCATAAAAACATGGTTCTGGCGTCTGCAATACTCAAACACAGCTATTATCATTGTTAGAGATTCTCTCTGGCTTGAACGTGAATAATCACCACCCAGGCCAGAGTATTTGGACACTTCTGCCGTAACAAGCTTAGAAATTGGGTACATTAGCACACAGCGGCTAAAAGCATGTGACACTCATTTTTCATCTGATATGATTTGTTCAGCTGCCAGTACAGAGTAGTAGTTCAGTAATTTCATTCAAAAAAATTAAAAAAAAATCTAAATGAATCATGCAGTTAAGTATATATTAGTGATTTCAGGGAGAGGTTGTGATGAATCATTCGACTTTTTGTTGCTTTCTTTGCGGCCCCGTTGGAAACTAAACTAAAGCTTTCTTTCCCCTGGAAAAATGAAAACCCCACAAACCTTGTTTTTGCAGATTGATTGTGGAGATGTACTTGGCAAATGAAATTACATGTGTGCTCCTCTCTCTCTTAGGCAGTGTAGTCTGGGTGTGTGTGCGTGTGCGTGTGTGCATGCCTTCAGGCTGGTGTAGGGCTGACGAAGGCCTTCCCTCTCTGGTGGGTCAGGCTAATTATTATTCTAATGGCCTCTCAGTCAGATGCAAATAGCTCTAATGGCAAAGCCAGAAGTGGGGGAGGGAGGTGAGGGAAGGAAGGAGAGAGCAGAGATGGAAGTGCACAAAATTAGATTTGCATTTTTGTTAGTGTTTTTTGTGGGGGGGGGTTTCGTGAGAGGGAGTGTGTGCGTGATTTCTATACTTGAGTGGTTGATGTTCCCTTCATTTCAATAGTTCACTGCGTAGTGTCTGCAGCACATCGAAAAACAAATCTGGTTCTAAATCCAGTGTGCATTTGGGATAAGCACTTTTGAAGTCTTGGCCTGTTTCTGATAACAATTACTGAAATTGTAAAGATACTCAAAATAAAACGGTAAGCATTTTTTTACATGGAAGCGCTATAATATATTTTTATATAGCATTAAACAGTTGTGGAATATGACTGAGTGTGTTTACTCGACCACTGAGTAGTACAGTTTTGAGTGACATGTAATAATAAATAAATACGTTTGCAGTATTCTGCAGTTTTTTGTTGACATATACTGTACATACATATGTAAACGCTCTTTATATGTCTTTTTCGTCGCTATTATTAGCGTTTTTTTTATTCTGCCATTCTACTGATTCAAATTCAAAATTGTATGTTTACTTGTATTTCTCCTCCTTCAGTAACACACGTGTTGAGCTCCTGCCTGTTAATGATTTCTATCTCTCACAAACACATTTAGGCGCCCAGCAGCAGTGGTGTAATTGTTGGTAGGTGGAGGAGCGTTGTGGGGAAACAACCTTGCCAGGCTTTTGAAGCGAGACAGACAACGTCACCTCAGCAGAGCCGACCAAGGCTGCTCAGAGACAAATAGAGAGAGACACCGTAGTGCGATGTTTCCATTGCCCTCCAATTCCCCTGTCGTCCCTGAGGTGAGTGAACTTCGATCTCCAGGGTTCTCTGGTTTGGCGGAACAATGCATGAATTGTGCTTAACAGGATAAATGGGAAGGCAGGAGAGAAGAGGCTCGCCAACATGTAGACTACACCCGAAACACACGGTCTGCATCCAATTTCGACACATTGACTGGATAAAGGTATTCGGCAAAGTTTGTATAAAAATGGCTCATCCAGTGATCACGTGGGAACAAAGTAGTCAGCAACCTGCAGAGGGAAGTACCTTAAATCTCTACTGACCACTAGTAGTTGATCCTTCTAGTTCGAAAATTAAGTCTGATTCTATGAGAAAATTACTCAACTCGACTTGATTAAATCCCTCAGTAAAGATGGTAAACATGAGTTTATTATTTTAGTCTCTAGTGTCAAGTCTTCTTCAAAACAGCATGATGTTGCTGCACTACAAGAGTCATATACAGCATCTTTACATCAATCAAAAAACAAAGATGGCGACGGCTGTAATCTAGGTATGTCGATGACAAATGGCCGAACTCGGCCTATGGATCCAAGGAAAATCCACTGGCACTGTTCTGTACTAAAACCTACACTACACACATAAAATAACCTATTTAACTGACTTTATAGTCCATTGGAGTCTTCCACCAAAAAATAGTCCTGTTTTTATAAAAGATAAATAGTTTCCGACTAAGGAATTGAATTGTAGCCACTCAAATAGAAAGCTAATGTTTAAATGTGTCGTAAAAGTGATTTAAATCCTTCTCTTTGTGGGCAACAATGCCAGTAAATTGATGGCAGATCAACTCTGCGCCCGCATGTTGTCTTTTCATGATTTTGCTCTCGTTCATAATAAGAAACATGACTAATTTATTCTAACATTGAATTCAAACGAGACGCAGGCAGGTATGGAATGCCGTTTTAGCCATAATTAAATAAATTAATAAATACATAAATATGCATTTAAATACATCGTGAAATAAATAAATTAGGCAATAAATACATAAATATGAAATACATTTATTTATTTATAGAAACTTTTATTTCATAATGCCGCATTTATTTATTTATAGACACTTTTATTTCATAATGGCGTATTTCATAATGTCGTATTTCATAATGGCGTATTTCATAATGCTGTATTTCATAACGCCGTATTTCATAATGGCGGATTTATTTCATAATGGCGTATTTCATGTTCTAATATGCAAATCAGGGGGCGTGGCTATCTCTCACATTCTGTTCCGAATGCAACAGAGCTGGGACAAGGGCTTCGGTGCGGCGTCTCCCCTGGATAAAGTGATCGATTTTCGGACACTTTGGGCAACCTTGCCCGGGGAGTGTGGAGCCTTTTTTTTCCTCCTTTTTTTCTTGGACAATTGTTTGTGTTAACGTTCGAGGTTCGGCGCAAGTGTATGTGGAGGTTAGCGAGGGGGGGTTTTGGACGGCGGGCTGACCAGGGGGGTGCTGTCGACTGGCGCACCTCGCGGATACGCCCGCGTGGCCATTACCGGCCTCACACCGTCTGGTTGAGCCAATAGACATAATATACATGGTTGAGCCTCTATCACAGGGGTCCCCAAACTACGGGCATACAACATTATGAAATACGCCATTATGAAATACGCCATTATGAAATAAAAGTGTCTATAAATAAATAAATGCGGCATTATGAAATAAAAGTTTCTATAAATAAATAAATGTATTTAATATTTATGTATTTATTGCCAAATGTAGTTATTTCACGATGTATTTAAATGCATATTTATGTATTTATTCATTTATTTAATTATGGCTAAAACGGCATTCCATATGCAGGATTATGAAAATGCTCAGAGTTGCAGCCTTCAGAGACTCTCTGGAGTAAGTGCCCCATATTCACCCAGTGCCAAAAATGTGATTCCCAGCAGATTCCCCGTTGCTATGGTGAGGCGGAGGACGGGATGCAGCATTCCTTTAGGAAGCGGGATGAGAAGCTCCCGCCACAGAGAGGCAATTGTTTATTCAAGTTTATACCAAGAGGAGCAGCTTTAAAGAGTTTGGGAGGGAATGGCGGCGGTGTGCGGCCAAGGTGAGCAAGAAGAGCCGGTTAACTGAATATCAGAGCAGCAAATCCTTGGTTTCATATCAGGTCCTCTCGCGGCTTGCCACCCTTAAGTTAAGGAAGTATATACCCCTCTGCCAGCTCCGCCATTGAACCTCTCTGTGGCAGAATTCAAGTCCCCAGGCTGTGACAGCTGTGGGCCCCGAAGTGGCGTTTCCCAGAGAGCCGGCCAAACATTCCTCCCTGCTTTGTGGACTCACAATGGGCACAATAAGTTCGGCAACAGCACAGCATCAGCCAGCGAGGGGAAGAGGAGAAGTGCTGGCTTGTTTTCCCAGAGTGTCAATTATCCATTCGGCTATACAACTTCTTGTTCTCTTTTCCTTTCCTCTCTTCCCTTTTCATTTTTTCTGCTCTGGCAGCGTTGCCTCCCTTTTGAGAGACATTATACGGCTTGAAATACAACGCTTTTCCACTTCTAGCCTTGCCCACGCTTTGTGGAGCAGCTTAATTTCCCATCTACTCTCGGCTTTAAGTGCAGCTCAATTGATCTGGAGAGCGGCGTTAAGGCTTGCTCGGAGAGTTGAAAGAATGCTGCAGAACGAGCGTCGTCAAAGACTATGGCGCCGCAACAACGGGCGGAGAGACACTTCAAACCGGTTCACGCTTCTCCGCTGCTTTCACAGGAAGGCAGCCAGCAGCACCCCCGGCTTCAGATCACAATGCAAAACATATCTTCTCTCATTCTTACTGACTTTGAAACACAAACCATCGCATTAGCGCGGGAAGCGTTGCATTGAAGTGACTAGGCCTTCACTCCCACATGCCATTAATACATGAAAGCCTTCTGGTCCTTATCTCTTGTTCAGATGACCCTGCTCGGATGACCCTCACGTCCACATTCGAATATTTAGCCCACAAAAGCAGAACAACATAAACATGGCTCGTTGTGCAGAATCCCGCCTTCATACCTGCAGCATGCTAATTTTTCTGCGGGTAACAGAGCTCTTTTAGAAAGCACGAAGCAGAGCGAGAGGCAATTTATTAGTCTAATTTAAAATGTCTGTCAGCAGAACGCTATGGGAGGCGATAACTGGCTGCAGGATGACAGCGCTGCGAATGGAGGGTGTCGGCATACAAAGTGGGTACGCACAGACGCTGTTTATTATGCTGGGGTTAAGACACTGACCTATGTGTGTGTGTGTGAGGGGCATACAGAAAAACACACACATTGATGGATTGATAACTGGAGGCTAATTTATTATCCGGGAGGGCACCCTAATCTCATACACATTGTGTGTTTGTGTGTCTGTGTAACGCCACAAGTGACTCAATACCCCAGTTTCACCTTTCTAACATTCAGCGCTCATTTCTGTTCACGGCAGGCTGACCTTTGACCCGATTCTAGTCAGAAGCCGTAAGTGAAGAGTGAGAGGCTCTTTCTGCTGAGTTGGGACCCACAGGTGGATTGCTGGGGATTTTGTAAATAAATCAGTCATAGAATTGTATTCAACATTTATACCTGCAAAACACTTTAAAGCCACATGAAGAAATGCGGACCAACTAAATTGTTCGTTAATCCCAAAGAATTGAGACATGTAGTCTAGACTCGAGATGTTGGCAGAACATAACACAGCACAGACCTACCTACTTTTAAGCCACATCAAAAATCCTAAATGTTCATATTGTTCTCATATTATTGCCTACTTTTAACATTAAATCCAACATGAAAGACATGTTTGTTTTGCTGATTAGAGGTAAAAATACTTTTATCTCTAAGATAAAAATATAGATATTGAGTGTAAATGTTTTATATAATGAATGCATAAAACTTGAAGTTGAATTGAGAGTATAACATTCCAGAATTGTTCATTTACGCATGATTTTGTTTTTTACAATTTATAGAGTTTTTTTTAATGTAGTTGCAATGGTTTGTCATTTAAAACATGTGGTCCCCATTGCTGCAGAGAGGAAACCAAGTTCTAGCTGCTTGGACAGGGAAACAGAAAGGAGAAACCAATACTTATGATTCATAATCACAATAAAATTCCATCCTTTTCTGAAAGAGAGAGAGAAACATTTGCAAATTTTTCTTTTGTGAATTTGGCAAAATTACAGCACAGTACTGGTAATTATATGGAGTTGTTATTTTTTATCTCTCCCCTTTCTCTACAAACAAAACAATAGAATAAAAGAAAAAAAGAAATGCGTCTATTTCCAATAGATACAAGCAGCTATGAACAAATGGAAATGATGTTCATGTAGTTTACCACAATAGCAATGCCCTATATTGCAAATAATTGTTATTGGTTAAGACAACAACAGGTTAGGAAAACGATCATGGCTTGTGTAAATAAATATATTAATGAAGAATAATAATGTCACACCTAATTGTGTTGTCCAGGTATTGAAGGGCTCCAAGTGCCGTTCAATTGAACATTTTCTGTGCACAACACGGACATATCCAAGTTTGAGGCCCTGACGGCAGTTCTGTGTTTGTCTGTTACCAGCCTGTCCCCCCCCTTCCCCGTCCCCACTGCTCTGCATTTTCAAACTCGCTCAACGATGTATCAATGCCGATGTGGTTGCCCTGCGCGGGCATCTGTGTCGGTTATCTGGCCAGAAGTGTGTACATGGTGGTGTGTATAGTGCGGTAGTGCAGTAGAAGCCTGTGTGTGTATCTTTGCAGCTGCTGGGTGGCAGGGCCGAGCAGGACCAGCTGGCCGGCTGTACAGGCCACCGCGGTGCCCTCTGACCCCCCCCGGCTCGGCGGGGGATCCGGGCCGGCGGTGGCACGGCAATAAATCCACGGACACAGAGCATGTGGCGGCATTCAGGAGGCAGACACGTCACCTGCTGCCTGCCAGCACGCCGCCTCCCTCTCTGCCCTCCTCCACCGCAGCGCCTTTGCTCTCTGTCAGGTGCAAATTGTTCCCATGGAAATAGAGAGAAACAGGAGAGGTGAAAAACAATGGAGTTCATATTGTTGGAGTCATGCGCCGTTCTCTGGCAATTTTCTACACACATGGGGTTTGTGCACACATTTCGGTCGAGCGCTCTAATGTTCTACCCTGGAAGACTTAACCATCTTTTATCCCCCACTGTGACAGAAGTAATAAGAGACTAACAACCAATCCATATGATTAATATGGATTAAAACATGAATTGAAAAGGAGAAACAGAGGAACATATGAGCAAACAACCCCATGAGGCCCATTTCTATTTGTCAAATGTGTCACATAGAATCACAAGTCTCTGCTGATTGGATTTTGATGAAACTTGGAATAACAATGCTTTTCACAACAGTGCTCCAACACTTTTCTAAATCATCCTCATTTCTGACACCGCTGATTGGATTTTGATAAAACTTGCAGGACTGACGCCTTTTCCCATTCTATTCCAGTAAGGGGAAGCAAATTACTGTGGGCATACCCCCCAAAACACACTTCAACACACATACTGAAGTGAAAAAAGCAGATTAAAGCTAAAGCAAAAACTTTGAATTCCCAAATGTCAGCGGTCCTGCTCATTACATGACATTTCAGAGAGCACTCCTGAAATGACTTATCTAATTTTGGTATTTGGAGGAGTAAACAAACACAACGCTGTGCAATTAAAGACTTAATTAACTCAAGTGCTTGACTGGAGGAAGGGGACACAGAGACCAGATAGCCTGTGGAGTCCTCCTCTCTATTGATTACCGATCAGTACACAGGGGCAGCTTAGTACACAGTTAAAAGATGTTCGCTCCTGGAATTAAATTTAGTATTCAGCATTTAGAACACTTAGGTGACAATAATTATTCATTCAGAACAGTTGCGTCCTCATTTTTTGTTAGTCCCTCAGACTTCAGCTGAGCGACATACAGCACGGACCACTAAATGTCCAGTCTCTGTAAAAAAAAAAAAGACGTCTTCACCTTCTGTTCCACCTGTGAAGTTGCAAAATTATGTTACTAAATATATCAGAAAAATGTGTGCTGAAGCCACACGCCCACCACTGCACAGAGTGCTATCCATAGACTGTATGGAAACGTGTACGTAGTCCACAAACCAATAGTTTGCAGTGTTGGGCAAGTTACTTCAAAAACGTAATACATTATGTATTACTTGTCATTACTTGTATTACTTGTCATTTCAAAGTAATTTGTTACATCATAATATTACTGTCCCTGAATTGTAAGGCATTACACTACTACTGCATTACTTTTAAGTTACTTTCACCAAAACAACTGGAAATATATATATATATATATACATATTCTAAATGTAGCTTATTATGCTCCATGCAGCTCATTGCACATCCAGTGCAGGGCTGAGCTAGGTTTAAAGCTAACAACAGAAGAATGTAATAGGCGCAGTGATGGCTCATAATATAATATCATTCTGGCATATTCTGGCAATCATAGCCAGAAGGTCAAAGTCTGGTAAATGTCTGGTAAATTGTAATAGAGATACGGTAACTTTAGGCCTACTCATTAAAATCAATAGAGAGCCCACTATTTATAACCTAAAGACAAGAGACACAATACTTGTTTTCCATTTCTATCCCTTTAAATCGAGTTCACGCCACAAAGCTGGCATGCATTAATGCACAGTAACTTATAAAACGGTTAAAATAATTATGGCTAAACCTAGCCAACAGTAAAACCAGCTTGGAAAAAAAAACAGGCCAAACAAAAGGAACCTTACTATTTGCCAATGGGTAAAACAAAATGGGCTACCAAATAAAGACTGGTTTAATTTAGATCACTTACAGCTAAACTATGCCTATTAGCTATATTGGGCTTGTGACAAAAACAACAGGGCAATATAGTTCAAGGAATAAATAAATATAACAAATTTCCCCCCAAAAGAAGCCTTTAAATCGTGAAAATGCATTGTAACGCGCGTTACTGACCTTTGTACCGAGTAAATATTACCCTTTTTTTTGTGGAATGCCTTACATTACCACGTTACAGCAGAAAGCAATACATTACAGTAATTACATTACTTTTGTAACGCGTTACTCCCAACACTGATAGTTTGTCTCCTATTCCATTTAAAGGTCCCACTGAGCCATGCATGTTGTTAATTAACTACTGTGTATATCTCATATATTAAAGCCCAAATTCGAAACTGTGTGCTTGGAATAAATGTAACCATATGGCAGTTGTATTTGAACTCGTCCCCACACATACATTTCTGTTTTCCATCATTGTGATGACACTCATTGACATAATGCACTCCTAGTCTTCATAGCTTGACCATAGGGACTTAATGTGCAACCTTTACTGTTACTCAGTGGTTCTCAAACTCTCTGTCATTCCGCCCTTAGGAGGAAGACATTTGAATATAATAACTTGATTGTCAACAGTATTGCTGAGTACGTTTACGTCTAGCTGGTCTGTTTGAATTATCTTCTCTATCATGTATCTGTCCAACAGACTTCAGATCGAATGGACTGTTGATATCGCCATTTCTTTCTGTTTTTTTTTGTGAAAAGTGGACCTAATTCCAGAAACAGAAACCTTAAAACCAAGTCCCTCAAACCGCCTTTTGAAGAAAAAATGAGGATCGACCAAATCGTTCATGCATCCCAAAAATGCTCGGGCTGGTCCTCTCAAAGATAGATCTACAAGTACCCACACAAACTTGAAGAGTCGTACAGTCTAGACTCCAGATGTTGGCAGAACATAACGCAGCACAGACCTACCCACTCACCCACCCACACACAGACACACACACACACACACACACACACACACACACACAGTGTGAATGCAACATGACTGTCTTCAAAAGGCAGCATCCCGCCAGATGTTTCCAAGTTTTGGTAGACCATCCCCACTGTTGAAGACCAGTGTGTGTGTGTGTGTGTGGGAGTGTTTGTATTTGTCTTTGTGTGTGTGTGTGTGTGTGTGTGTGTGTGTGAGAGAGAGTGCACACATTATTTGTGCCGCACATTCAAGTGTGCACATTTGGCTAGTGAAAATGTGTTTTTTTGCATGAGTGTGTGTGCAGAGCCTCGGAGCAGCTTGAGAACAGTAGCGCCACACAGCAGGAGCCGGTTCAGACGGGGCCGCTCTGTTTGACGAGGTGCTAAATGTTTGTTGTTCTTTTTGAATGTCTAATTTGTTGCCATAACATATGCTTGTCTTCAGCTGCTGAGTGATGATGATGAATACCAGACCGCAGAAAACTGTGCTGCGTCGTTACGAAAGCTCCAAACTGCAAACGTTCTCGACTTGTAGCAGGGACACAGCAGGAGCCGATGAGCTCCCCGACAGGAACTGATTGATAGACAGCGGCTTTGGCACCAAGATGTACATGTGTGATTGTTTTCACTGCACGTAAAAAGTAGTGGCACATCGAAGAGCCTGTGTCTCCATTCATCACGCACAGCGGCCATCACCTGTCTGCATTGTACAGTTTTTTTTGTGGTAAGGTGTCTTACTTTGCAGCACGGTTTTTCATATGTATCAAATAAGCAACACATTGAGTTATTGAGGCAAACATACACATTTGAGGGGAGTAGGTGACCCCAATTGCAGGGCACTGCAGCTAACAGGACCCCAAAAAGAATAATCTATATTCACAGTATGAATGCAGAATAAAAACAAAACAAAAAGGTTGATTCAATGAGCTAAGAAGAAAACCTTTAATTAAATTCAAACCGGACGAGGGGAAACTCAGGGGGGCAGTAAAAGAACGCAACAAAATGGAGAAACCCTGAGGGCCTCCGGAGTCACAGAACCAGGCAGCATCATGTCGCTCGTTTAATTATTAACTGTTTAATTGCAGTCTCTCGATCTCAGTACGGGGTTGGATTGCAGATTGTTGCGTTACTACAAGATCCCAAATGTAATACTAAGCCAACGTAAAGCTGTGGCGGCTCTCCCCATGTTGTGATATTTTAGTAAGTATTATCGTTATGGTCCTTCCAGTCCTATACTACACATTACTTTATCTTGACAATTGAATCTATTAGGGGTGTAACGATTCAGCTGTTACATCAATGTATCGATTTTTATTCCTCCGATCCAACTACATCAATCTGTGCTTGGCGAGTTGGCCATATGGACGACATAGATCGATCTAAAATCGATTTAAAATGTAATAAATGGACGGGCTTCAGTAACACGTCTCTGTCCATGTGGGGCGCTCGCAGGCGAGTGCAGAATGCATTGGACCCAATGAGGCTTCACCCCCTAAATTCCCCCTAATGTCCCCCTAAAGTTTCTCAGGATATAATTTTTTGTCAAGCAATTTGAAAATTGCATTCAAAAGGGGGGGCTAGAATAATACACTCGGCTGAAAATTGAATTTTTAAGTTCACTCATCAGTTCTAAAAATCCGTTAAAAAAAATGTGATGACGTCACATATTTGCATACTGCCGGAGGTGCTGCTTTACGGCCATTTCTTCGGCGATGTCTTCGGCGCTTCTGAATCATGGCTTCCTTTTTCATGGCATCAGCAACATGATCGACAACGATAACACCAGCTGCTATTTGAGGACAGAAAGTCCTTCTAAACTTTATATTTCTGATTCTGCTTTAGCTTCAGCTGCCATCAAACAGGGTTTCTGGTCGTAATCGTCGCAATCCGTCACTGACAATCAGCATTCATTAGCAGAATGCTAGCGTGTTCCGGCCAACAACGGCCCAACCTGTAAGAAATCGAAAGGACATAAGCACTCATTCATTCGACTTTTGGCCTATAATCTATATTGAACTTGCGGAATCAACAATAAAATCTACGTTGATTCAACGACAAGCAGGAGAAAGAGCTAAATTTAGCCGTCTAGCTCCATAGAGTCCAATACGATCTGCACTCGCCTGCAATCACCTCCAGTGGAATTGGAGGAACTGGAACCAAGATTGATACAATGGGCCCGAATAGGAAGTGCCAAGGCTCTCCTTAGAGGGCTCTGCCATAACCCACCTCCCTCCCAAGCCTCGATTCAACTTACGGAATGTTCCACACGGGTTAAAATAGAGGGGGGGTTTGTCGGGGGTTGGTAGGGGGAAACCATTATTGCAGGGTTTTTTTTGTGTGTATATCACTAATACGGGTTTTTTTCTGCTACACTGCTACAGCAGTGATTGCACTTTATTCAAATAAAATGTGAATGCATTTTCCATTCATTGTTGTTTACTTGTTTATTTATATTCATAATTAATTGATACCTTTCTGAAATTTATTTCAGTCTTACTGGTTGAATTTTTGGCTAAAAAGTTACTGAATCGATTTCAAGTCATTGAATCATATTGGATCGTATCGTTCCAAATGAACCAATATCGTCCTTGAATCGTATCGACAACCACAAATTGTGATCGAATCGAATCGTTGTTAAAAACGAATCGTTACACCCCTAGAATCTATTGTTGTGAACATCTTTCAGTATCCCAGAATGCATAAACTAAAGAAAAAACCAGATCAACATGAACCAACTCAGGTCAGATGGAATACGGCTCAACTGACCCTGAATACGGCGCACACTAACAATGACTGATAACCGGTGTCAACAAGAAACATGAAGGATTACACCTGCATCCACAGCCATGTTGACCTAACAGCACACAGCCAGTCACACGCACACACACACACACACACACACACACACACACCAGCAGGAGGTGTTGTTGTCTGGGCTCTACCACCGTCCATCTGTTGTCCAGTCAGAAGGTGAACCTGAGGAGGTAGTGGGAAAGGGGTGAGGTGGCAGGGGGGGTGCCGAGGGAACACAGCCGGTATCGAGGGCGTGGGGGGGGCGGGTGGAGTGTTGGTTGCGACGGCTGAGAAGAGACCAGAACGTTTCTAACCCAAGCCCAACTAAAACCCCCTTGGCTGTGACTTTGGCGAGCTCTGACCTAGTTCCTACTTTCCTGAACAGGTGGCCGCCGCCAACTCGATATGTGCTAATTTGGCTCAACCCTGTTCCCATTTTTGTTTATTTGTAGATCAAAATTGAATGGATTGTCCGACCATCAGTGTCAACCCGCTCTGTGACCTTGTGACCCGGTTAAGAGTGGCATGTGAGTGTCAGTGCAATGAACTCTCTTTTTCATAAACTACACAGAGCAGATGTTGAAGCGGCCCGTCCCATCTGATATCACTGTGTCGCCATCTTCTGTGGGGAGGGTTGTTTTCGTAATCCAGAATATCCGTGAGATCCATCCGTGTCAGCACCTGCAGTGTCCAGGAGATACGACCAAGGTGGTTTAGGAAAAGATGGTGGTTTGCTTTGTATGAGGGGGTGTAATCTGAGGATGGAAGTCACAAATAAGTCAAGTTGATGACTTGATGACTACGGAAGTGATGTCAACTTGCAGAAAATGTATGATGCAGCCATGGTTGAAATAACTTAGTAGTAGATACATAACAAATAAGCCATCTGGTTTTAGCTGGACAGGCTGCCATCATAAAATGATACTGCACAAATATTATAGGAGACAGAATTGCTTTTACCCCATACGTACATGGCATACATGAAGATTAATGAGAAGACCCACAGCACAGAGAAGCGATAGTGTCTACATTGAAAGTCCTGCTCGGTCTACTGACTTCAACCTTCATTAAATCCATCATCGGCTCTTCTCCCGCTCTGTCCTCGATGTCCACCTCACTTTTGCTCCATCCACCTTCTCACGCAGACCTCCATCCTCTCACCGTCCCTTCTCCCTCCATGCTCTCTGGGCTGTCGACACACCTCCCCTCCTCTCCGTGTCTCCTTCCCATTAACTTTGGAGCAGATGGCAGGGCCCGCTCTCTCTGTGTGAGCTTGACTGACAGGGGCTGGCCATCAACCTCTGCAGAAGACCAGTCGTATGCCGCTCTGCCCCGTCTCTCTTCACACCCCTTAATCGTCCCGTCCTTTAACTCTCCTTTTCCACCTTCTCCTCACATTTGTATTCTTGTTTTACCTTTCCTCTACCTAACTCCCCTTCCTCTGTACCGATATCTCCTCGTAGTATTAATAGTAGAGATGTTATTAACTCCTTCAGTTTGATGAACCTGTCAATCGGTCTGTGCTTATTTGATCCTGATTAGCAAGGATGGGTGCACTTTCTTAAGCATAAATACGCAGACGAGAATAACGAACACTGACGACATTTCGCTTCTCCTAAAAATAACTTTCCCATTACAACAACACCTCAATGTCAATTGTGTTACAAGGGAAATGCATTTTCTTATTGATTGATTGTATTTGACGCATCAAAAATACATTGAAATAAAGTGTGCCTTACTCCTCGAAGGGAGGAGTCTCATGTAGATGAGCAGGGGGACAGGAGGGAGCATGTGTGCTCCCTCCTGGCAACCAGTTATGTGTACATATCTTTGAATTTTGATGGGAATTACATGTGAAAATAACCAACCAGCATGGCGTCAATGGAACGCAAGACCGCAGCTCCAGCATGTTGTGTTCCTTTTGGTGTGGTCAAAATATCATAAATGTTGTACAAGCTTCTCAACATCAACACTGTCATGGCCAAAGCCTCTAACTTACATATACAAATGTTAATATAATAAATAACAATAACAATATGAACATGTTGTTAAGTGCATCTCTGTCTATGTCATTGTCTCTCTCTTTTGGTCAATTTCCAATCCAGTCCCATCCCCTCTCATCGTGGAAAGTGCTACATGCATGCACAAACTCAAATTGAGGAAGGGTGGGTCGAGTGTGTGTGTGTGTGTGTGTGTGTGTGTGTGTGTGTGTGTGTGTGTGTGTGTGTGTGAGTGTGAGAAAGACACAGGGAACAAAGGAATGTGTTTCAGTTGCTTCTAGCACACCTACTCTACGCTGTGTTCCTGACCCCAGAGACCAAGAAATAGAAACATCCTCCCGATTCTTTCACCCAGTAAACTCTCTCCTGCTCTCCTCCCGTGTACTCCATGTGTTTTTTGTGTGACAGCTGTGGTGAGCACGGGGGAGTCTTCAGCTGCTGATGACAGGCCAGACCCTCCCCATCACCACAAAAAGTGGGCCCGGCTAAGAGTTTCAGCTCAATGTCAAATTTAATGCATCAGAATAACATCCTGCTATTTTGTCCCTGAGAATCTGTATGGAAAAGGACCTCGTGTCTCTGCCAAGGTCCTTGAAAAATAAAAGCAGAGTGAGGAACTTACATGACAACGCTCTTTTTGCAAAACAGTGCTCTCCGTCGTTGTGTTTGATTGCTTAGGCGGATTGATTTTTCTCCTCCCTCCAGGGAAAAAGCATGTCTTTCTGTCCCTCCGAAGACAGTAAACGGGACTTACAAATGTAGTGGCAGGATGAGGATCCATCTTCACCGCACTGCAGGGAAACAGCTGTTTCAGGTCACTGGCAAAGATAAGCCTTCTGATTTCTCCTCTCTCGCTCGTCCCCCTATTCAGCTAGGCTGGCTTTAATCGTCTTCTTGCCATCAAGGTTTCACTCTTTCTCTGCCTCCCTCTTTTTGATCTGTGGCTTTAGCGGGACAGTACTCATTGTGCTCATCCTCTCCTAACCTTCACATACCCGGGATGCTTAGTTAAGAAACAGCACAGATGGGACACCTTGATGACTAAGCTCAAAATTGTCCAGCGGAAATAAAGAATGTTCTCAACATCTGGGCATGGATCCAGAATAGTTCATTAAAATGACCTTTAAATAATGTATTAGTCTTGGCCCCCTGGTGTTCATTTTCTATGGGCAAATAGATATGGAACATAACTGTGATTTTACAATGTGATGTCGATCAAAATATGACCTAGCTGATGGGTCTTTAAAGTTCCACCAGGGGGTGACTCATTGTTTGTATAGAAGTCTATGAGAAAATATCTCTACTCCTCTGGATTTCTTAAACATTGTCAACATGAGTTTGTCGTTTCATTCTCAAGTTTCAAGTCTTCATAAATACAGCATGATATTAATTTTGGAAAATATTGTCCACCGGGAGTCAAATTAGATTTTTGTTTAGGGCGGGGCTAATGTGATTGACAGGTCACTACCGTGGGGTTGTCAGGGAGTTAGAAAACAAAACAAGACGGGGAAAATGCAGAACTCGCTGCTTCTAGACGGCAGTCAACAAAGCAATGGGTGACATCACAGTGACCATGTCCACTTCCATCTATTGGACACTGCCTCACGTGGAGGTGTATGTAAAATCGGAGCTGAGATACAGTGGATGTGGTAACATCTTCCTTGCTGCATTGAATCCCTCCTCTTTAACTGATAACGCTGTGTAATCTGTGCATGTCCTGGACTACACTTGACTACACTGTAGACAGTTTATTCAGTGTGTGTGTGTGTGTGTGTGTGTGTAGGCACGCTCCATACGCGTTAGTGTATGTGTGTTGATTTGGACTGTGGAGACCTCTGGGCAGCTTATTCACGGCCGACAGATAGCAACAGAATTCTTATCTAGGCTACCTTCTCTGATAGTGTATTGATGGGCCAATGTGCCTCAGACAGGTGGATTCAGGAACAAAGGCTCTGATGAGTAAAGTGCAAAGGACTACGTTGGGTTTAAAGCTTTGAAAAAAACGAATAAAAACACCTAGTTCACCTGTGAAATATTTAGAGCTTTACTGTAGCAACCATGCAAAGCTGCCGGGTCACATGCAGTGTGTCATGTAATAAAACAAGAGTAAGAGGGAAAGGAAAGAGTGCAGAACTCAACAGCTACACAATAAATGTTTTAGGTCTGGGTGTGTATACCAACATATGTGAACTAAGACTGTGTTGGGAGCTTTGTTAATATGTTAATAATGGAGTCTTGAAAATAACAGACATTTTGAATATTACAAATTGCAGAAAGGGACGGGTTTCACAAAATTTATATCAATAGTTATCATTTGTTGTTATTTATTTTCTTGAGCTGTAGCAAACTGAATAATAAAAATAGTGTCTCTTTATATTTAAGGGATTCAAGAAATAGTTATCCAGATAAAGGATGTAACCATTGGTGAAAGTAATTCAATTAATTTCCTTTATCATTGAAATGGCCCATTGAACAAATATAATATATTGTAACGTCGGGGTGTGGTGGATTACTCAACACGCTGAGGCGATTACTTACAGGGGCAGAGATCCTTTTATTTAGCGAAACACAACAGCGTCGGACACGGTATTCCCAGCTCACTCGGTAACCCCCAACAACACAACAACAGAAACTACATCATGCTACCCCGGCCAGACCCTCCCACACCGGAAGACCCGCCTTCAGCTCCCGTGTCCCGTCCGATTGGCCGGAGCGCAGGGAATGACGCAACACTGACCGAGTCCCCAACAGGGTCGCTACATTACCCTCCCCTTACAAAGGTCCTTGCCCCCAAGGAACAGCTGAAAAATGGAACCATGGCACCTACAATTTGAACAAAACAGAACAAAACAGAACATAGCTTTTTTTTTTTTTTTACAGAAGAATACAGCCACCTCTAAGACCCAAGGTGTTTGCTAGCCCTAATTTCCCCTCCCTAACTTCCACTGTCTCTGAACCGGACCGGAGGCCTTCTCTGTCTTTGCGGCCTCGCCGCCGGGGGGGTCATGCCCCCTGAATCAGTGGCGATGAAAGGCCCCACCTCACCCCCCAGGAGTCTGTGTCTATCTGTGGGTGGCGAGAGGTCCAAGCCGGCTGGAAACTCAGGCCCAACAGCTTCTCCCGTCGTCCCCGGGGCACTTGGCGGGGACTGCCCCAGGGGGACACCCCGTGAGGACGTCCCTCGGGCGCTTGTTGGCAGCGTGGAGGCGACCCCTCTGTACGGGGCGAGCCGGTCCCTATGCAGCACCACTCTCCTGCCTTTGGGCGGTAGCTGCACCCGGTACACAACCTCACCCACCCTCTCCAACACTGTGCAGGGACCCGACCACTGACTGTCCAGCTTCGGGCACCGGTCTTTTTTCCGCTGGGGGTTGTAGACCCAGACCAGCTCTCCAGCGCGAAAATAGGTTCCTCTTGCTCTCATGTCATAGTTGCGTTTCTGTCTCACGCCAGCACTCTGTTGCGGCTTACGGGCAAAAACATGAGCTGATTCAAGCCGGTCTTGTAGCCTCCTGGCATATTCTGAGCCTGGGTGGGTTTCTGAGGATTCCGGGGGGCGCCCAAAAGCCATTTCTGCCGGTGTGCGGAGCTCTCTTCCCAGCATCAGCAGGGCGGGAGTACAGGAGGAGGTCTCTTGGACTGCAGAGCGACAAGCCATGAGCACCAGTGGCAAATGCCTGTCCCAGTCTCGCTGGTGCTGCGACGTGAGGATGGCTAGCTGTTGGCACATAGTGCGATGGAATCTTTCCACAAGTCCGTCACTCTGGGGCCGCAGGGGGGAGGTGCGTGTTTTGTGCATGCCTAGCCGTTCACACATGGTGGCAAACACCCGCGACTCGAAGTTCCTCCCCTGGTCGCTGTGTATGGTCTCCGGCACGCCGAACCGGCTGAACATGCCACCCACAAGGGCCTCTACAACATTCTCTGCTTCTTGGTCTGGTAATGCGTACGCCTCTGGCCACTTTGTGAAATAGTCTATTGCGGTGAGCACATACCGGTTTCCTCCGTCTGAGCGTGGCAGCGGACCAACCACAACCACAGCCACCCTCTCCATCGGGGCACCCACGGGGAACTGCTGCAGCGGGGCGTGGGAGCGACTTGAGGGCCCCTTTCGTGCCGTACAGGGGTCACAGCGGCGACAGAAGTCTTCCACGTCCCTCCGGCACTGTCCCCAGTAGAATCCCTGACTCAGGCGTAGGGACTCAAACTGTGACCACAACCCTTTGGTTGCTCTGGAGAACACTGCCACCTCCTCCCAGGGGGTGCGCCGCTGTGCCTCTACCCACTGCACTGCCGGTTGTAGGTCCACGCCATGTCTCTGGTGTCGCCTCCATTCTGACAGGTCTACCGTCTGCCGATCCTGAACCACAACCTCCTCCGACCGCCGCACGGACACACCAACTCCCTCCTCCTCTTGCAGTTCCCGCTCGCGGGTCTCTCTCCGGTCGCAGTAGAGGCACCCTTCTGCGGCACAGGGCCGTCGTGAGAGTGCATCGGCATTAGTGTGCCGTGTCCCAGCCCGGTGCACCACATTGAAGTTGAACGCTTGGAGCTCCTCCAACCACCTGGCCACCTGCCCCTCTGGCTCCTTGAATGACATGAGCCATTGTAGGGCAGAGTGGTCTGTCCTCACCGTAAAGTTCAGGCCACTTAGGTAGTACTTGAAATGCCGGATTGACAGCACCACCGCCAAGAGCTCCAACACCCGCAACTCAAAGTTCCTCCCCTGGTCGCTGTGTATGGTCTCCGGCACTCCGAACCGGCTGAACATGCCACCCACAAGGGCCTCTACAACAGTCTCTGCTTCTTGGTCTGGTAATGCGTACGCCTCTGGCCACTTTGTGAAATAGTCTATTGCGGTGAGCACATACCGGTTTCCTCCGTCTGAGCGTGGCAGCGGACCAACCACATCCACAGCCACCCTCTCCATTGGGGCACCCACGGGGAACTGCTGCAGCGGGGCGTGGGAGCGACTTGAGGGCCCCTTTCGTGCCGTACAGGGGTCACCCTGCGGGTGACACAGTATCTTCGCTCGGCTTTGTTGAACGCTCGGCTGAAGTACGCCACCACTCGCTCACCTTCAGGGAACGGCTGAGAGAGTACTCCGCCGATGCCTGATCCGCTAGCATCCGTGTCCAGCGTGAAGGGCAAGCTGGGGTCGGCTGGGGCTAGAACCGGGGCCTCCACTAGAGCGCACCGCAGGTTGTTAAATGCCGCCTAGCATTGCTCCGTCCAGGAAAACTCTTGGTCCTTTTGCAGCAGATGAAACAGGGGTGCAGCAGTGCCAGCGAACCCTCGCACAAACCTCCTGTAGTACGAGGCCAGGCCAAGAAATCTCTTCAACTGTTTTTGGTTGGTGCGGGTGGGCCAATCTGCGACGGCCTGCACCTTCTCTCGCATTGTGCCAATGCCTTCACCACCTACACGGTGCCCCAAAATGGACACCTACCTCTGCATGAAATGGCACTTCTCCGGATGCAGTTTCAGGCCTGCCGCTCTTATCTTTTCCAGCACCAACCGCAGCGACGCCAGGGCTTGTTCGAATGTTCTACCATGGACCAGAATGTCGTCCAGGTAGACCAGGCACTGCTGCCAGGGAATCCCCGTCAGTACTTTGTCCATCAGCCTTACAAAAGTGGCAGGGGCATTACAAAGTCCAAAACTGAGAACCTTGAACTGCCACAGCCCCCGCCCGGTGCAGAAAGCAGTCTTGGGACGGGCCTCCGGGGCAAGCGGCACCTGGTAATATCCGCTGCGGAGGTCCAAGGACGAAAACCAAAATGACCCGGAGACCAGATCTAGGGACTCGTCAATGCGGGGCAGCGGATAAGAATCCTTCTTGGTCACCCCATTTACTGGCCTGTAGTCCGCACAGAGTCGCCAGCCTTGTGTCTTCTTGGGGACCATGACCACTGCTGCTGCCCAGGGACTGTCGGACGGCTCGATGACACCCGCCTGGAGCATGTTGGTGACCGCGTCATCACAAGCCTGTTGACGAGCCATCGGCAGGCGGCGTGGTCGGCACTTGATGGGACGCGCGTCCCCTGTGTCAATCTCATGCTGCACTAGGTGAGTTTGCCCTACTTCATCCTCGCTCTTGGCGAAACTGCCTTGGAGGTCCAGGAGAAGGTGCCACAGCTGCTCCTGCTGCTGTGGCTGCAGGCCGACACAGTTCTTTCTCCACACCTCCTTTATCGCTGCTGGCGCCTCCTCTGCACGGCTCATGCTGTGGACGTCCGGTAGAAAGACCCTAGATGACTCGCGTGGGTAGGCGGGGGGGGATAGCGTTGCAGGGGCCCGCCTCTACCGTACTCGCCGCTGGTGTTGGAGGCCCGGGGGGTAGGGACAGGTTGGGGGTGGAAAGCAAGGTGACGGAAGGCCCCCCTTGGAGACTCACTGTGCCTTGCTGTAGATCTAGATGGCAGCCCGTGGCCCTCAAGAAGTCCAAACCCAGAATGCATGGGTCCTGAACTGCAGCTATCCACACCGGGTGCCACACCGTCACCCCTCCCACCGATAAGGACAGCAGACCTCTGCCTTTCATGGGTGCCAGCTCTCCGGTAACAGTGCGAAGTCGCACTGAGGTGGGGTCAAGATGAGTCCAGTCTGTGATCATGTCTGGTCTTACCAGAGTTACTGTCGAACCAGTGTCCACTAGTGCCAAGCAGGGCAGTCCTTCCACGGTAACCGGAACATAGCACGAGTCACCCTTCCCAGTTCGCCCCACCGCAACGACGGGCTCCATGCTGGCGTTGTCATCTTCTTCTGGGGAAAGTGGAGCCTGGCTCCCCCGGCTGTGCTGTTGGGCTTCCTCCTCTGCTGCCGCGGCTCGTGGCGCTGTGGTCGGAGTCCGCGTATCCCCCTCTATGCGGACCCCGGGCCGTTTCCCTGGTACTTGTTTGGTTTGGGGCACTCTCTGGCCAAATGCCCTGGTTGCCCGCACCCCCAGCAGACTCTGGGTCGTGGTCGGTGCGATTGTTGTAGTGACACAGCCCTGATCAGTTCAGTCACTTCCGTAACCCACGATGGTTTCTCTGCCTCTGGAGGGACCGCCATCGCCGCCCTGGCCATAGGTGCTCCCTCACCATGGTAGCCTCCAGGCGCTGCACCCCACACATTCTCTCTCTCCGCAGCCAACTCGAAAACCGCTTGCAACGACTGTGGGTGCTGCAGCTGGACCTGGACACGCAGCTCCGTGGGAACAATTGCCCTGATGAACTGGTCCCGCGCCAGCTCGTTCTGCACTTCAGGGGGCATGTGGGCATAAGCCCTCCGTGACAAGCTTTCCACATCGTTTGCCAACGCCCGCAGCGGCTCTCCAGGTCTTCTGCAGCGATTGTTTAGTTCATTCCGTAGGAGTTCGGGTTGCAAAAATTGTCCAAACCGCCTCTGGAGCGACCCTACCAGCGCTGGGTAACAACGTCTGTCTTCCGGGCTCAGCAGCAGCAGGCATGACAGCGCAACCCCGTGAGACACAGCGCCAGCTGAAGTGCCTTAGTATCATTGGACGATTCCCCTGCATGCGACAGCAATTCAAATTGAGCCAGGAAAGCTTCCCATGGCGTCCTACCGTCGTATTTCGGTGTTTTTACCGTAGGGACTGCAGAGCGATGAGCGCCGCCATTGTAGTTTGACGCTACTTTTCCCGGAGAAACCGCGGGAAAATCCGCTGCGGGACTGATGCCAGCGTCTCTAGCCATCCTCACTGTAGACTCTCTCAAACGAGCCCTCGAGTCCCTAGTAGCCCCGTCGAAACTTCTGGCCATGTCTTTCGACCACCCGCTAGCTCCCTCCTCCGCTTCTTTCTTCTCTTCCTTTACCGTAACGTAGCCGCTCGTCCCGCCGACACGGTCCATGCCCACAGCAGGCTAACTGCTAGCTTTCCACCGGGTTCAACGATCTCGTCCGTACGAAGTCACTTCTGACACCAATGTAACGTCGGGGTGTGGTGGATTACTCAACACGCTGAGGCGATTACTTACAGGGGCAGAGATCCTTTTATTTAGCGAAACACAACAGCGTCGGACACGGTATTCCCAGCTCACTCGGTAACCCCCAACAACACAACAACAGAAACTACATCATGCTACCCCGGCCAGACCCTCCCACACCGGAAGACCCGCCTTCAGCTCCCGTATCCCGTCTGATTGGCCGGAGCGCAGGGAATGACGCAACACTGACTGAGTCCCCAACAGGGTCGCTACAATATAGTGGAAGCTTATCGTTTTTCTCCAGATACTACAACGTTGGTAAAGAAAAACGGAATGTTGAAAAATACATATTTAGGCTATAAAAATAAGGTAAACATTTTACTCCCCAAACCATAGCATGTTAGCATAACATGGTTTCTACCGTGACATAGAGGCTGGTTGAGATGGTAAATTGCTTTGTCTCATTTGATAATGGTCTTTATTGAAGCTAATTAGCATAGTTTCAGGAGCAAGACCACGCCTCCAACCCGCCTCTTCCGGTATTTCTACAAATACAGCTCAGCCCTCTCTTCGCGTCCGTGGGTACGCATTCTGAAACCCCACCCTCCCAACCCCTTTTCTTTTTATTTTCTTTCTCTCCATCTTTTTTTCCAACTTTTCGTAGTGCCACAGGAGCACGGCGGATTCTCCGACGAAGCTCCCCACAACCCATCCGACCAACCAGTCTTAATCGATCGACGACACATTCAGTTCATGTTAAACGCCTCCAGTTGATGCCGTGGTCTTAGCTACTGAAGTCCCATTTTATTGATGAAAAGGCGTACACAGGGATTTGTTAGATGGTGACAAGATAAATGAAAAAATAATTCTTCTTCTAGATAATGCAATTTTATTTTATTTCCTAACGTTCGAAAACGGGTTATTAGATTATTTATTTACAAAAAGGTCTATTACATACTGTCTATCTACAAGTTAATGATCAAGAAATTATTATTCATTGATTGTGAACCTGTATATTTTATTCCAAACATTTGTCTGGTTGGCTGGTGGCTGTAGGAAAAAAGAAATATGTTACCTTTGTCATCTGACAAATGCAAAATGCATTACCAGAAAAATGAATTATCACATTAATATGCAAGTTGTGTTTCAGTTTGAAAAAGTCTTCGGATTTCTACTAGGATTTCTCGTAGTTTTGCTTGATGGAGTTGAACATTTTTCTCTTTTGACCGTGTTCTCCTCTCAGATTCAAAGTCTCAGCGATGTGTGCGTGGGTGTTTTCGGTATGTGTGCACGTGATCCCTCTCCGGTTGTTTGTGTGTGCAGATGCTTGCGTGTGTTCTTTAATTTGGCAGAATTTGGCACACACACACACACACACACACACACACACACATATATATGTATATATATATATAGAGAGAGAGAGAGAGAGAGAGAGAGAGAGAGAGAGATGTCTGTCTAAACACGTGCACATGAACGCCTGTGTGAGTTTAGTGCAATACATTCTCAGACGTCTTATGATTAATTTATGTCTTACCTGCCTTTTTACTGAATTACTCGGCAGGCCCTCAGGGGTTTGTGCTACACGCAATGCTGCAAATACCAGCTCAAATGAAAAAATGCAAATGATCAGGCTGGATACAGCACCAAATCCATAGGGACCCCTTACACACACACACACACACAAGAATACAACCGGGCAAGCAAACTCCAGCCCCTATTGCTGTTTCTCTCTCTCTCTCTCTCTCTCTCTCTCTCTCTCAATCCATCTATTCCTTCTCTCCTTCTCTCTTTCTTGCTTTGCAGAGAGGAAGCCGGATGAATATCAGCAGGGGTCAGAGAAATGCTTGCAGTGAATAACAGAGGCATTATAAACAGAAGCCTTCACTCAAATTATAAGTGCAGCAGTTTCAAACACACACAAACAGACACACACAAGCTCAGGAATGCGCACACACCCAGCCACACAAAGGAATCCAATCAATCAGCAAAGTTCCCTTATCTCCTGCGTATGAAAATGGAACTTCCGAAATTAGCTCATTTATTTTGGACAATTAGGGTTATTGAAGTGTGACAGTGAAAATGTAATGTTCACTGAGGCGCACACCCGGCAACAATAGCAGGGAGCCAATCGAGTGCGAGAGGCATTTAGGGCTGTAGTATTTACTTATCAATGTAACCGGCGCTCTGTGTTGATCTCATTAAAACCTCTTCCTCTGTGTTGCTTTCTTTAGACAGGATGGAGACCGAGAGAAGAGCGGAGGAGCGGTTCGGAGAAGGGACGCGAGCGCTCATGACATTATAGCCTGATCAAAAAACACAAAAAGTGGAAAGAGGGAGCATACAGAGTTTTGAAAAGCTAGTCCTTCCTCTATAAAGGAGCTGTGATGCTTCTTGGAAGTCATTATACTGAGGCAAAAAGGGTTCCCCGCTGCTGGCTTTCTTTGCTTGTGATAACACTCACACCGCCATGAACAAACCCTGCCGTGTAGAAAAGTCATTGGTGCCAGATATCTGTGGTCCGTAGTCCCTGCAATGTAAGAAATACATTTTCGTGCTTTCACTCTTGTTTTCTACAAAAGGTATAACAAAACCTGCTTTGTTTTTTTCACAGGAATCTGAATTTGTGATGCTCTATTCAGTAATACATTTGCTAGACCAAAAGTTTTATTTTTAAATCATCATGAAAAAATGTTTGCATTGTTTATTTCTGCTCCATTTTTGCATTTGGTTAGATAAAACAACGTTGTTGGTTAAATAAAACAATGTTATTCAAAGCAAGGTTTTATCATGATAAAATTAGTACATATGTTGTCAGGACTGGTGCGTGCAGGCAGAGGCAGGACCCAAACGCGGACTTCAAAACAAAAAAACGAGGAGAAACACGAGGACCAGGACCACAAAGGCGGAACCTACAACCATACATGCACCAACCAACAAACTACATTCAATGACGCGACAAGGGACAGTAGACTTGGGCCATGTCCATACGGACATGGGTATTTTTAGAACCGTGACTTTTTTTACGCGCTTCGGCCTTCCGTCCATAGAAAACGCAGTTTCAGGGCACTGAAACCGAACATTTTTGAAAACTCCGGCCAGGGTGAGCATTTTCAGAAACGCCGGTTGCACTGTTGTCGTGTGTACAGTATAACCAGGGTTTTTGCCTTGCAACGTCAGAGTGTGCGCTGTTATCCGCTGTGTTTGACGTCAGACTGTGCGCCGCTGACTACTTTGTTGACGATTCTGTGCAATGACAGATGGCAGAGGTGTGGCATGCTCAGCGCTTGTTTTTGCGTTTTCATGTGGACGGAGATTTATTTTGAACCGAGCATGCGTGAACATTTTTTTTTTTTAATTTTATTTTTTAAACGCAGGAGGAAAAACTCCAGTTATAAAAATACGTTATGTAAAGATTCCAAGTGGAATGACCATATGTGGCTCCCACATATCTGGATTAATTTTGTTTTGTGCAGGTTGCACATTATTGCTGTTTTAAAAAATATGCAGTGTAAAACCTTTTAATACTTTAACTTAACTTTTTCACAGGTTCCACTCCTATTGTTATAATAATGAAAATATGTTCAATGTGAAACAGGTTCATTATTTTGCACAAAAAATAACTTAAATTGCATTGTCCTAATAAGATCTGGTTTACTTGAAGGTGAATTAAGTATAGTGAAGTATAGTGAGAAGAGGTTTTAGAATCGCCGAACAGTTTTGAATGCTGCAGTTGTTACGACCACTGAGGACAGCTGTTATTACATTATGTTAATACTTTACATCACTTTGTTTTATTGCACTGTTTATTTGTGTGGCTATGCTATTATTTTAACACCCACTATGATATGTTTTAACTGGGGCTGTCAATAGATTAATATAAATAAATTAACTAATTGTTTGATTTATTGATTAATGAATGTTGTTGTCCAGCTAGCTTAGCATATCAGTACATTAAGTGAAACAAACCAATTAGAGGTTCGAAAGAATGTGTGAGGCAGCTGCAGATATCCGCCCAGTGTCCAGCTCTGAAGCGAAAGCGGATGCAAAAGTACAGACGAGACTGTGAGGTATCAATCTTAATGTTTGTTGTTTAAGTTGTGATTTACCACCACTGGCACGTCATTGGGCAGACGCGGCGCAGCATCAAGTGGAATGTGTATTCGTCCTCCTTCTTGGATCAGTCCAATGAGGGTGGTGTCATCCGCAAACTTGACGGACTGGTAACTGGAGGTGCCTTAGGAGGGAACCGGTGCTGATGGACCGAGAGGCTGAGACGTGTTTCCCGAGCTTCACGTGCTGCTTCCTGTCCGACAGGAAGTCAGTGATCCACTTGCAGGTGGAGTCGGGCACGTGCAGCTGGGAGAGTTTGTCCTGCAGCAGAGACGGGATGATAGTGTTGAAGGAAGAGCTGAAGTCCACAAACAGGATCCTGGCGTAGGTTCCTGGGGAGTCCAGATGCTGGAGGATGAAGTGGAGGACCATGTTGACAGCATCGTCTACAGACCGGTTGGCTGTGTAGGCGCACTGCAGGGGGTGCAGGAGGGGGTCGGTGAGGGTCTTTAGGTGAGACAGGACTAGCCGTTCAAAGGACTTCATGACTACAGAGGTCAGGGCGACGGGCCTGTAGTCATTGAGTCCTGTGATCCAGGGCTTCTTGGGAACAGGGATGATGGTGGAGGCTTTGAAACAGGCTGGCAGGTGACATGTCTCCAGGGAGGTGTTGAAGATGGCAGTGCACACCGGAGACAGCCGGTCAGCACGATGGGGTTGGAGGAGCTGTGGGTGATGGAGTCAGGACAATGACTATCAAATCTGCAGTAGAACTCATTCAGCTCGTCTGCCAGGTCATTTATATAGTGGGGGGTTTTGGGCTTGTAGTTTGTGAGGTGTTTAAAGCCTCTCCAGATCGAAGCAGAGAACTGTTGTTGAAGTTTCTCAGAGTACCGTCGTTTAGCATCTCTCAAGTAAACAAAGATCCGTTATCTAGGTTAAAATATTTTGTTGCATTAATCTTGGCTACATTAATCATTCTGTGTTGGGACTCTACATAGGCTGATGTTAAACATGTTTATTATACTTATTTTTGGAGGTATGTAGGATGTGTTTCCTCACTCTTTGCTGAACCTTTCTATGACCGTCTCCGTTCTCAACATGAAGAGACAGGATTAATACGGAGGTGGAAGTTTGATTTTTCACACCAAGTTTTCTTCAATACTTCATCACACTTACAGGAAGTAATGATTTTGTTTAAGACCTTATGAAAAAGTAGTGGAGAGAAGAATGAGCTGTTGACAGAGACAAACCAGGGCGGCACATCTATGCAGACGTTTCACCCGTTAAACAGCACTGCACACACTGCTAATAGCAACACCTTATCAATATGCGGCACTCTAACAGCTTCCTAAGAGGTCCCAGATTACATTTCTAAATGAACTACCCCCTTTTGCTTCCTTTCCTTTCTACAGTCTGCATAATTCATCCCTATCTGTTGTGGCAGTTGATTTTTATCAGGCCACTTCTGAAGAGAAGGGGGTTGTGATATCCCTTCGCTTCAGACGCTAATCTTCAGGGATACAAAGAAGGAAACGCTGACAGGGGCCATCTATAAAGGGATAAATATTTAAGATACAGTTTTAATAAGCAGTGTTTGGTATGGCCTCCCAGTTGTCATTACATATTCAGATGCTGGTGTGTTGTCGTTTCTTTTTTTGTATGTGCCATCAGCATCTCTTCAATATTAACACCTCCACAGATGGAATTCTGATTGCCTGGCTAAATGTGTGTGTCCCCTGCTCCTAAATTATTTTTGCGATTATCATTATTAATGGCTTTTCTGTTTGCAGTCAATTTACATCCCACTCTTTGAGCGGTGTCTGTGTCTCTGCGACATTGCTTCCCCTCCTGCCTTCGTGTTCTAGTTCTCCCACATGTTATGCTCTCTGTCTGTGGACCCAGGATTTATTCGATCTCGCTGCCAAAAATGGGAGTCATGATATAAACCACCCACTAATGTATTCTATATGTAAATAGAGGTTGACTGCATAACCAATACTTCATTACTCAGAGTGTCCGCCGTATGTGTATAAAAATGTAGATATCTGTCCGGAGATCTCTTTTTGCAGAGTGAGAGATCTCATCACTGTGGCCGGCTGTGGGAGCAGTCGGGCTTTCATATTTGACTGTCCTATTATTCATTTTCTTTCAGACTAGTGGTTGGAAAGAACATCCAATGGACATAGGTGTTCATTTTACTTTATCTTAATTAAGTGTACTACTGATGAACAACATTGGCTGAAGATGGCAGGGTTAGTGATTTTTAATATGGCAGCCTACTTGTTTATAATTACGTCCCGATAAAATGTAAAATGCTGCTTGTTGGAGGGGATCTGGGACATTTCAGAATTTAATAATAAACTTGTTGATGTTTACACAGCACACTGATTAACAAGAATATTTGAAAAGTGGCACTTTGTATCAAGCAGGTTGCCGATCCTTGTGTAGACGGATACATCAGATCGGATCCCTACAGCGCAATGCGCCGCACTCAGGGGCCCTGCGTAGCATGCCACTACAACAGAGAACCCTTTCCTCCACCGCAACACACATACACGTACACACACACACACACACACACACACACACACACACACACACACACACAGCCCTTACACCAGCACGAGCGAGCAAGGCTTGCAGCCAAATCAGGCTTGGCACGGGGCCTAATGATGCCCGGCATGCGTCTGCTCTCGACAACGACGGGGTAACACCTGCCAACTTTTTACCAAGGTGTAAATGTCTCTATTAGCGAGAGGCGGGTCCCGCGTGTGCTGCGCTCAGATCAGAGGAGGGACCGCGGGCGGAGCTCGCTGTTCAGAACCTGATAATCGCTGGGTCCAGTGGGCCTGTTCTCTCTTTTTCTACTCTTAAATGCAATCTTTCCATGTTACAAAGGAGGCGTGAACGAGCATGTGAAAGCGGAAATGGAAATTTCAGCGAGTTGCCAACTTAGATCCTCTTCTTCCAAATAAGAAGAGAATATATGAAGGTCCTTTTGCAGTAAAACATCGGTGCAGCTGTGGCAGTACAAATTGTATTTGTAGCAAATAGTCAAACTTATTGTATGTAGGTATTTGTGCCAGTAAAATATTGCACTGGTGAGTACCTCCCATTGCCAAATTCAAAGCGGAAGCTATCGTGCTGTGCTTGTGGAAGAGAAAGAGTTACATGTATCGATGAGGTTGTGTAGATGTGTCTGGCACCATGTTTAGTAAGGAAACTGTAACAAAAAACGTGAGCGCTGAGAGAAAAAAAAACAGACCGTCATAATATATTGATACGCATTTTCTACAGCTATAAATTCTACTTCCACAGGTTATGGGCTTTTAAATTCTCACAAAGGACCATGCTCCTGGGAAAGGCCCACCATACGTCCTCTCCTCACCGGCCTGGAAAGACAAACCACTGGATGCAATATTGCTGGAATCTGGATGGGAAATTTCTTTTTCATCTAAACACAAATAAACATCCCACTGGTTTATAGTGTGGCCGTATTTGTTTGATTAAGTTTTCTGCAGCGAACTGAACTCGCCGTTGCTGTGATATCCCTCACCCCCCCGGTTCCCACTGCAAAAAGGAAATTGATTTTTTTGCAACGATTTGGTATCTGTTTGTATTTTTTACTCAATAAGTCTGAAAACCAGATGTCGTACAGTCTCCTGAGTGCTGAATGGAGCGCCCAAATATTGAATATTTTTGCAATATTGAACTTAAAACTGATCTCCCAACCAATGGAAACCCAAGTAGAATAAGTGGCCCCCGTTATTATTGCTGTGTGTCCAGGCAAGGTTTATTTTCCTGCAATCATAATCCCTACTTTGTTTTTACAGCAATTTTGCATTCTTATTCATACCGCCTCCTCCCATATCAAACCCACAGGACACATTGTAGGACAGAGTCGGGCACATTGTGCACACTGCAGATACCAGGTTATTGGATATGAATTAACATAATCTGAATGCGTAACAGAAGGTATTTGCATATTTCGGCAACGCTATTGTTACGTTTCATTATGGATCTCTGGGACGTATATTCCTCTGAGAGATAAATATTGATGCCACTGTGCGCACACTTCAATAATAGCATTTGTAACGCCATAGGATTAAGCGAGGCCGCTCAAGCGCCTTTAGAATAATTCCTAATATGGGTATCACAGATCTAATGAGGGGTTGGGTTACTCCTTATTGGTTCATTGTGGTAAAGTGAATCACTACCCAGCAAGGAAGTAACAGCTTATTTATTAAAAAGAGACTCTAATGTAAACTATCCAGAAATGTATAAGTGTAAAATGTGCTGTTGTTGTATTTGTATTTGCAGCATTGTGTGAGAATGATGAGAAGTATCTAATAGATTTTAACATTGGTAATGTTTTTACAACGTGGATGAGCAATTTACTTTTTTTCAAGTAACCCAACCAGCATTTTCAGTGTCCTTCAAACTAATTTCACCTATTAAAATCTCCTCCCATCCTAATGAAGGTAACATTGTTCCTCCTGAGTTGCTGAAAAAGTTATCCATGTGCAGTGTGATGACCTTTGAGGGTCACAGATGGAGATCCTGTCAGTCAGCTCGTAGACTGGTGCTGAGTCCGGGGCAGTTAGGGTGGGGTCAGGATGAGATGAACAGGTGTGGGTGGAGGGAGGGCCCGGCATGACTCCTGTAACCTTGGTCAAACACTGAGTGTGTGTAGGTGCATATGATGTTCATGTAAGAGTAAACAAACAGGTTGTGCAGATAGATACTGCATGCTTGACAATGGCAGTGACGTTTTGCACCGTTGCACGCAAGCAGAAGGATATGTACAGTGTCGATGCATTTGTGGCCTCGGGTGTAATATTATTTACACGTGGTACATTGTGAGAGGTGGGAATGTGAAACTGAGCTTTGTGTATCTAGCGCTAGGTTACATCCACTATCACTCAACAAAGATTACAGTGACGCCTGGGAGGGGGACCTGCTCTGTTGTTACAAGCTGGGAAGTACTGGCAAAGCAAGACAAGCAGGTTTTACCACAAGACAAATGCACACATCCCCATATATATATATATATATATATATATATATATATATATATATATATATATATATATATATATTGTTGGGGTATTTATTTTATATGTGTATATATAATCAATACCCTATTGTATTAGACTAGGTCCTTAGCATGACATCCATCACTTTATTATGTCAACCACTGTTTTGAGCTGGTTTACTTTTCATCCCCATGCAATAGCAGCAGTTGATCCACGTGTCAACAGAGTGAGGCCTTTCCTCTGTACCCAGTGTGACTGAAGAGGCCGTGTCCTGAGTGAACGTTAAAGCAGTGTGAGACTTCACCTTCAGCAAACACCATTGTTTTCAAGGGACCGATTGACACAGAGGAGACATTCTTAGTTGTGACTGACCAAATTTGAACATCATCAAATATCGCTCACATGTCTTTTGTTCTCTGTGCAAACAAGCTTATCGTAAACATGCAGCAGGCAATGGGAAAATTATGAAAAAGTCATACTTTTTTTCAGAGTGTGACTCTCTCTCTCCACCCCTCCCTCGCTTGTGAACAAACACAAGCGACCCAAGGTGTTACCCACTGTAACAGTGCTAAATACACACATTCCAACACCACACCTGCACCAGGATGAATAATGGTGCGCCGTGTCCACGGAATGCACACACACACACACACACACACACACACACACACACACACACACACACACACACACACACACACATGCTTTTGAATGTGTATCTGAAATAATGAAATGAAGGCCTGAAAATGTAATTAGAAGCTGGTCATGGGCTAAATTTTAAATGTCTACAGTGACAATTACTTTGCTTAAAAATAAACGTCAGCTCAAAACCCTGTGCAGAAGGGATCATAGGAAATAGTTTTGAGAGGAAATTGAGTCCCAGAAATATTGAGTAAGCAGTGACTGAAGCCTGTAAATTGTCTCTGCAATGGAAACTAAGAGGCCTGCTGGGCTTATCGAAAAACAGCCCACTCTTTCATAAATACACACTGGCGCAGGACAAATATTTCCTCGTTAGGAATTCAAATTCCCTCCAGAAACAATTTGGGCCTCAATAAATCATTTAGCGAGGCCGGGCCGCTTTAATAATACTGCCGAATCAGCAAAGCAGAGCCAAACCTTTATATGACCATCAATTATTAACACACGCTAACGTTATTAGCATATTAGCGCTAACATTTTTAGCATATTCCTCTTGGCTGCTGGCAGGTGGATGGATGGATGAATGGATGATGGTAGAGCAGACAGACAGACAGACAGACAGATATGTAGATAGATGGATGGATATTTCCTCCACGGCTCATCTCCTGCCCCGCTCCCTAATCTTGGACTCTAACTAAGTAGGAGCTGGATAGAATCTGACAGATGGATTATGAGGTGATTATTTATGGAGACTTTTTAATTAAAAGAAAAACTGCTTATTAGGAATCCTCTCTTCCCTCATTAATAGCGGGCAGAGGACGAGTCTGTGTTGTTGGAGGGAGGTTGGGGAACACTAATGAGATGGTGGGGGGTTAGGGAAGTAGAAGGGATGATTGGTTGGGGGTAGGCGTAATTTGGAGGTGCATAGAGTGCTCTTAGTCAATGCTAATGGTTCAAATTGAGCAGACACGGCAAACACCTCCAGCAAAGCATCTCATTGTGGAAGAACCCGGTCAATTCACTAGCTAAGACCACGGCATCCAACTGGAGGCGTTTAACACGAGTGAATGTGTCGTTGATCGATTAAGACTGGTGGGTCGGATGGGTTGTGGGGAGCTTCGCCGGATAATCCGCCGTGCTCCCGTGGAACCCCCAAAAGACTCCCATTACGTGAGGTGTGATTGAGTGGCATGAAGATCTTTGAGATCTGAGCGGATGTAGTGATGGTAGGCTTTGTGAGGAACAGCGGCCCATGAATGGATGAGGTGTTCCATGAAGGGAGGCTGTGGTAGCGGATCTGGTGGCTGCTTAGCCGGATTCTGAGATGAAGAGTGGGTCTGTTGGTGATAGGCTTTGGGACTCAGGTGTGACTGTATCTTGGAGTACGGAGATTGGTTGTTTTTTTTTGGCATGGCGACGTGCATTGGAAGTGAGCATCTGAGGAATCCGAAAAAGGCCAGGGAGAACATGGCATCCCAGGTTAAAGCGAGGTGCGGGTTGTGGTATCTTTGAGGAGTAAGGCTGATAGGGATGAGTCAAGGCGGCACGTGGTTTCTCGGTTAAGGGTTTTCAGAAGTAGCTCATGCCACTAAGGTAGATTTTGATCGTTGGCGTGTCAATGGCCATCTGTGAACGTGCCTGTAGGGAGTAGGCAGACACGTCAGGATCCATATGCAGCGTTTATTAGAACAGGTCGGACAGGCAAGGGTAATGAGGAGCAGGCTGAGCAATGAGGGCAATCTCGAGGCGGTCGCGGTCACAGGCGAGGGTCGATCGGGAGCGGGCAGAGCAATGAGGGTGATCTCGAGGCGGTCGTGGTCACAGGCGAGGGTCGACCAGGCGACGGGCGCGATGGACGGTCCGGGGTCAGGGCATGAGACAGGTGTGATGGTTAGTCCAGGGTCAGATCTGGAGACAGGCGGAATCCGAGGTCAGTAGGCAGTCCAGGGGTCGAGAACAACAGATCAGGTACATGAAAGAACGCAACATAATACTTCACAGTGTTGGCCGAGTGGAGTTTATATAGGTGTGTGGGTAAATGAGAGACAGGTGTGTGTGTGAGTGAGCTGCAGGTGTGTGTGATCAGTCTGGGGTGAGAGGTATGCTGGGAAGTGGAGTTCAATATTCGGGAGACGATGTTCTACGGTGGCGATGGAGAAGTGGAGAGTCGGGCGGTACCGTAACAGTGCCAAAGCATGATATGGATACCAGGTTGGATGACGGGAAGGTTACTTTTGTCTGTTGTGGAAGCTCTTTCAAGCTGTCCAGTGAGACGAGAAGGTGGACGCTGATAGGCCGTTGAGTATGGAGTTTTGCAAGCTGGCTGTCAGCGGTAGAAGGGCAGGATTTACAGGTTGAACATCAATGTGGAATATGGGGTGAACTTGTTGAGGACGTTGTTAGGCAGTCTTGCGAGAACCAGAGACATCTGCGACCCATCTTCCTTTGTAGAAATCCCCAAAAACAGAGGAGCGGCATCCGTATGTGGATGTACGTTGTGTGCGTGTATCATGACCCAGTTGTGATTGGAGAGGCAGATTCTTCCAGGGACTGGATTCGGCGTGGCTTGAACTTTCCAGGGGGATGAAATCTAGGAGGAATGGGACAAATGCAGCTAAAGCTAAAAGTAGGGCGAGGGCGAGGTTTGGGTGGCCCAGAATATGAAGAAATTGACGTTTGCCGCGGCGCGTGCCAGGGGGGTAGTTTGAGTAGTTTGCTGGGTTTTTTGGCCATGTGTTGTGTGATTCCGAGGAATTCAGTGGGTGTAGATAGTCCTGTGTTTTTTTCTGCTGAGAGGAAATCTTCACTAGTAATCAGGCTGTTTATGCTGGTATGATGCTGCAGTGGGGTGCATGGAGATCGATGTTGATGAGTTTCTTTACCAGGTATCTCCTAGTTGCAATGCCGATGGGGTTCATGTGGTGATGAGGGAAAAGCGTTTGTGTGGAAGGTTCGATCATGAAGCTTTCTTTCACTTCCTTGGCGAGGGGCTGGTAGACTGATTCGCTTTTAAAGGGTGGATGGTTGAGTGATCCCGGTGCCATGAGCCTGGCGTTACGTTGCTGCTTTACATTCTTGGCTATGTTGCATCCTTGTTGGGTTTCATTTGTGGGGCGTCGTTGCATTTGTGTTGAGTAAATACTGAAAATTAACGTTGGCTGTGAACTGGCTTCTAGTGCCGGTTGTTTCAACTTGTAACAGTAAAAGGTGCCATTGGGAGGCGTAAGGCTCTGTCATCCCGGGGCTGGAGGTTACGCCGAGCGGTTGGGGAGGCAGGGAGAGGGTGGAAGGGTGAGCGGGCATCTCAGTGCTATGATTCTTGGCTACAGCTTGCGTTACGTTCTTGTCTTATTGCGTTGCGTCCTTGACGGCGTTGGATTCTTAACTGCGTTGCATCCTTGATGGCGTTGCATCCTTGATGGCGTTGCATCCTTGATGGCGTTGCATCCTTGATGGCGTTGCATCCTTGACGGCGTTGCATCCTTGACGGCGTTGGGTTTCATCTTTTGTCACGTTGTTTTGACGTTATGTGGGTAACGGAATCGAGTTTGCATCTCGGAGACGTGGACCGCGTTGCATTCTTGTTGAGTAACGTAGGTTGGTGGGGACTGGAGAAGGGCGAGATACGAGCATGTTGATGTCGGGAGCGGGGGGGACAGGTGGGTGCGGTTGCTGGTGATGTTCCTGAGGTTGGCAGTTGTGAGCTAGCATCCTAATGCTGTTAGCTCTAGCTAGCGCGAGTGGCCACGAATGGGGCGGCTGGTATGGCGTCCGGGTGCCAGGTGATTTCCATTTGGTGAAGCACCATAGGAAGAGCTGGGGGAGTATTGCCCCGGCGTTTAGCAGCAATCGATGCAAGGAAGAAGTGTTTTTTGAACATCGTGGCGTACAGGGCGTGGGCAGGTAGGAAGCAAGACTTCAACAAGAAAACAAAAAGGTCTGGGAGTATTTAATCAGCGAGCCATGCAAAACATTGCGAGGCTGCATCTACAAGATAGTGGGAAATACGCTGCTATAAGCTTCTTCTACTGAGTGATTTTATGCACTGTGTCTTTAACTGGGTTGGTGACGTATTTTGTAGCACGATGACGTCATCGGGAGGCGCGCCAGGGTTTGACTGGCGGTTGTACAAAACGTTAAGAAAGTCAAGAGTTTAGCTTTTGTATCCGATCTCTTGATAAGATTCCGTTTCCTTTAGTTCTTCTTGCGGGTTTACAACGGTCCGGTTGGATATTAGGTGAAGGCTGGATTGCGGGGGCTCGTCCGTAGCGGTCCTGGAGCTTCCGGTTAACGTTACGTGCTGTGAGTCTGGGGTAAAGTTGGTTTGCGCTACTCGGTTGCTTCTCTGTTGAGGAAAGCGGCATCTGGATCACGGAGGCGATGTTGCATTTTTCAGATCTTGTGGAATCTTGGAGACTTCAGAGTGGTTTGGCTGGTCCTTCCTGGAGAGAACGTTGTTGTCGTTTGAATGGGAAAGTGCGATGGCTTCTCGGTGCCGGAGGTTAGATGACGTGACGTTGGTAAAGTGGTCGTAAGTAACGTGAATTGCGTTTGATCGTGTGTTACTTGACTTGGGTCGTGTTTCAGAATGCGTACCCACGGACGCGAAGAGAGGGCTGAGCTGTATTTGTAGAAACACCGGAAGAGGCGGGTTGGAGGCGTGGTCTTGCTCCTGAAACTACGCTAAGTAGCTTCAACAACAGAAATGGAAATAATATTCCTTGTTTAGGAAAATATTGTGGTTTGGGTTGGAATACAACTTGGTCAAGTTGGTGAGCATGAGATTATGGTTTGGTATAAAATAAGTACCTCATTTTGTAAGGGCAGTCTAAACTTCAGCTCCTCCAGTCGCCATGTTGAAGTGTCCTTCATTCACAGCCAATCGCTGTGAATGAATGTAAATCATTTTTTTCCCTGATAGGCTATGCTGTCTCTGCATGGTACTTTGTGGATGGGTGGATGATAGGTAGTTTAACCATTGCGGCATCGCGTATACTTAAAATGTTCAGCGCATATTCAACGTCATCCTTTTGCTGCACCCTCCCCGCTCTGTGATTGGTGCCCTATCTCAGGGGCAAATTTGCTCCATGGTATCCAGACTGCTTTGCAGCGCGAAATAAATCGCGCGCGCAAGGCAGCATGGGAAAACCCAGGCTACAATACAGATGACAGTTAAGATGGATTTAAATGAGTTGAAAAAAGACAAACAGCCAAAGATCTGAAATGTATTATTTGTAGTATTGTCATCATTATAATCATTATCATCACCATCATCAGTTGTATCGAGGTGAATGAGTCAGAAAAAAACCATGTCTGTGGAGAAAGCTCTCGTGTGGATCACACCAGGAAAGGGAAATGTTGTACTTTGAAAAATGACAAACCACTGGAGCGTGATAGCGCGCATTGATAAACACCAATTACCGCGTCCTGCCACAGCCCCTGCAGAGACTCCGCTCAGCGCACATCTACGTCGCTGTGTCTATGCAAGCATTTACCAGCAGCCTCACTGATCCAAACTCAGCTGACAGAGGGCAGTTCGGTGCCGCCGATGGACAGGGGGCGTCCACCTGTCCCCTCAGGTAAAAACCTGCTGTTTTGAATGAGGGATTTGGCTTTCAATGCAACTGTGTGGGCTGAATTTGGAGTCTTCCTCGTCGGGTCACATAAGCTCTGGAAAACACTAAAATACCCTGAGGGGGGTTGAGGTCAAGCCACACACACACACACACACGCACACACAAACCAGTAGCGAGCCCTGCTACTGGAACTCTCATATTGTCTCAGTCCAACAATGCAGCAGCTGGCACAAACAGTGAGCTATTTAACAGCCACCAATTGATGCTTTGCCACCAGGTGCTACTGTGTGCCTTTCCCATCCTCATTTTATGCATCAGCAGAATTTTGTTTGCCTTTATCTTCACGGCTCGAATGCTGGGAAATAAAAACGGGGGTGTAGAGGCTTCTATGAATCCTGATAAATACACCCGGTCCCCAAAACCAGGAGCAGCGTAAAAGACACAATATTCTACTTTCGCAGGCAGCAAAGTATCCTGCAAACACACTGTGCACAGAGACACACTTAGATTTCTGTGAGTGTGTATTTGCATGTATGCATGCAGACACCACTGGGCGTGTAAGTCTGTGTCGAGTGTGCGTTTCCCAGCGCTCAGTATCTGTGCATGTTTGCTGGCACCAGAAATAACACACTTTCATGGGACCTTTTAAATAGACACCATCTGTCTCTATCAGGGAAGGCTTTGGGGAAACTAATGCAGAGACTCAGATGGTTTTTAGTCCGCGGCCAGCCGAAATGAACCAGCATCTGTACTCTGGATGGAGGGGAAAAGAACGCTGAAAGACGAAGGAAAAGATGGAAAGGACAGAAAATGAAATGTGACTGCGGACTACATTTCCAGGGATGGAGATTGTGATTCAGTTTGATATATTTACTGTGCTGGGAGGTGCAGTGGCCTCTGGGACACAAGGCTTTTCTCACATGAATATGACTTTGTGATATGGTCCCAATGCAAACACATTCTGAACGCAGATACACACAGACTTTGACAAAGAGTACCACCTGGGCAAACTCCAGCTTCCGGCAGGGTGCACATTAAGAGCTTATCATTCATTGTAATGGCTCCCTTCTCCACGTCGTATTCCACCGCCAGCTTATGCTTTTCTTGCAGCACACATCCGACTGGACTGAAGCTACAACTGAGGCACTTGCGCACTTGTGTGCGTTGTGTGTATCACTGGGCGCCGTTATACCCGCATATCTTTGTTCATTAATCAGCCTGTCCGTCCTCCTGTCCTGTCACTTCTACACTACATGTCTGACAGCTGTCAGGCCAGCTTTCGCCGTCCCTCTCTCTCCGTGTCTGAGACAGACGTGATGTGATGGCCACAGCGTCTGATGGCCCCTCGGATCCTTCACACTTTAACTGGGCCTGACGGCAGATGAGCCTCTAAACTGCCGGCTACAATAAGGGACACGTCCGAGAGAATCGGTTTGACCCTTTGGGGTCATCTTGCAGATTAAGCCTGTCGGAGGTAGAACAACCTATTCACGCCTCAATAACACACACACACACACACACACACACACCAGCACATACAAAGGGATTTGATTACATCACATGTGGATGCATGCATTGGGATCTTCACACGGAAGCCTCACAGGAAAGGGATGATTTATTTTGTATAATAATAATAATAATAATAATAATAATAATAATATAAAACGACCCTAACCCTCTATATATATATATTTGTGTGTGTGTGTGTGTGTGCTTGTGTGCTGCCTGAGGTGCAAGTAGACATCATGCGCACACACACAGACCAGGAGAAGACACCCTGAAGGTTTTCTCTCCTGTGTTAACTCTCTCTAATCCCCGAAAAAAGTAAGCAACAGTTTGACGTAATCCTTTATTGCATTTCAACCCTCCTTGCTCCCAAATGCCTCCTTTGCTTTGCCGTCAATGTGCTTTCGATAGCTTCATGTAATTAGGGCCACGCGCTAGAGACAGATTTACGTGGTCATTAGATTGCGTAACGGCTCATACTCTCTGTTATGGGGAATGAGGTGCTATGACACATCATTATCAGTGCTGAGTAACAGCTGCAAAAGTATGTATATATACAACCACTTGCCACTTTATTAGGTACACCTTGCTAGTACCGGGTTTGACCACCTTTTGCCTTTAGAACTGCCTTAATCCTTCGTGGCATAGATTCAACAAGGTACTGGAAACATTCCTCAGAACGTTTGGTCCATATTGGACCAAAAAAGATGATAGCATCACGCAGTTGCTGCAGATTTGTCGACTGCACATCCATGATGCGAATCTCCCGTTCCACCATATCCCAAAGGTATTCTATTGGATTGAGATCTGGTGACTGTGGAGGCCATTTGAGTACAGTGAACTCATTGTCATGTTCAAGAAACCAGTCTGAGATGATTCGCGCTTTATGACATGGCGCGTTATCCTGCTGGAAGTAGCCATCAGAAGATGGGTACACTGTGGTCATAAAGGGATGGACATGGTCAGCAACAAAACTCAGGTAGGCTGTGGCGTTGACACAATGCTCAATTGGTACTAGGGGGCCCAAAGTGTGCCAAGAAAATATCCCCCACACCATTGCACCACCACCACCAGCCTAAACCGTTGATACAAGGCAGGATGGATCCATGCTTTCATGTTGTTTACAACAAATTCTGACCCTACCATCCGAATGTCGCAGCAGAAATCGAGACTCATCAGACCATGCAACCTTTTTCTAATCTTCTATTGTCCACTTTTGGTGAGCCTGTGCGAATTGTAGCCTTCAGTTTCCTGTTCTTAGCTGACAGGAGTGGCACTGTTGGCACCACAGGTGTGGTCTTCTGCCGCTGTAGCCCATCCGCCTCAAAGTTCGACATGTTGTGTGTTCAGAGATGCTCTTCTGCATACCTCGGTTGTAACGAGGGGTTATTTGAGTTCCTGTTGCCTTTCTATTAGCTCGAACCAGTCTGGCCATTCTCTTCTGACCTCTGGCATCAACAAGGCATTTGTGGCCACAGAACTGCCGCTCACTGGATATTTTCTTTTTTTCGGACCATTCTCTGTAAACCTAGAGATGGTTGTGTGTGAAATCCCAGTAGATCAGCAGTTTCTGAAATACTCAGACCAGCCCGCCTGGCACCAACAACCATGCCACGGTCAAAGTCACTTGAATCACCTTTCTTTCCCATTCTGATGCTCGGTTTGAACTGCAGTAGATCGTCTTGACCAAGTCTTCATGCCTAAATGCATTGAGTTACTGCCATGTTATTGGCTGATTAGAAATTTGCGTTAACCAGCAGTTGGACAGGTGTACCTAATAAAGTGGCCGGTGAGTGTATATGCATAATATATATCATATGTTTAAGGACAATCTCTGTGATGACGGCTCACTGTTTAACGTTAGCGAGATGTGACTGGAGAAGCTTTATGTAAAAGAGTGTTTTCAGCAGTTTGCAGCATGTGGTGTCCCGCCTATATACAAAAAACAGTCTTCACGCGCAGCACTGGAAAAGGACCCACAACTGTTGTGAGAGGTTCAATTCTTTGTTGACGTCCTCGCCGTCTGCAAAGTGCAGCGCCACAAATAAGATGGTATCAAACGTGTTGTCAGGTCAAAAGGCTATAGCACACTTGTCACTGCAGTACAAACAAGGAAATGAGTCTGTGTACAACTTAAAGGTACAGTTTGGACTATTTGAAGTAAAGTTTTTATGAAGAACTTATCCATTAGACTGTCATCTAATGTAACTAAACACGGCAGGTGTGATAGCACCTTATTCAAACATCCTTTAAATCCTTAAAGTGTTCCTTTAAAAAAAACTTCAGGCAAAATATGCAGCACTACTTCATTGCAGTTTTTTCTTGCATTGTAAGTTTTCACTTCCACAAAGTTCTCATTATAAAACAAAGAAATACACAACACACATTGAGGGGGATTGTTTTAATACTTTCTTATTTCTCTATGTACATTCCTTCTAATTTCATCAAGAATGAGCCTTAGATGAAGCCTTATTCATATTTAAAGAAAAAAAAGAATTGTTTGTGTATAATATATGCTCAGGTCCTGAAAATAATTCTGATTGTTCCCATAGATGTGTTCTATTTTACACATCCTCTTTGGCGACACTCCCCTCAAACACCTTCAATGGCAGCGGTGTCACAGCACTTTACATGTCCTGTCATCACAGATGCCTCTTCTGTCTACCAGTGAAAAGAGCATTTTCACAACTTTGGAAACATGTGTGTGCTGTTTGGTTTAGCACAGAGTGTTGTTTAGTTTTTCCGTCTGCAGAGCACAGCCGTCGAAGCTGATCCTGATTAACACAAGAGAGGCAAACACATAGCAGATATTCTGGTAATCTGGCCTCCTAGCTTATTTGCTCTACTGCTTCTCTACTGAGAAGTTGTGGTGGTCATTGACATAATGACAATAAGGAAAATAATCAGTGTCTACAGTGTTGATGTCACGGAGCGTGCAACAACGCCTCCTACTGGTCTCATCAGATCTCTCTCTCCTGTGTACTAGGACTACATCTCCCACAATCCACCTCTGCTCTCATTACCGATCCTGACTGCCTTCACCTGAAACTCATCAACTCCCCTTTATCAGAGCCCCAGGCTCTGCGTGAAGTCTTAGATCACCCTCACTCGGTCTCTAGTTTACGCATGTGTTTTGATCCTCGCGTACTCGGACTCGGCCCTCGGCTACGATTATCGGATTTGCCCTTGACCCTTATTTATTTGGACTTTGACCCGGACTCGGCCCTCGACGACGACTCCCGGATTTGCCCTTGCCTGTTTGATGCCCTGATCTCGGCTGGCGTGCCAGTCTCAATAAAACACTGCTCATGAATCCGTCCGCCTCAGCCTCTTCCTTACAGACTTCACCACCAAGGGATCCAGCAGATTTCCTTCGACTGGCCACCGAGGTAACCTCTCAATGTTACAACTTGTAAAATTAACCACACTCACCGAGGAGCTTGTGAGGTCTAGTTCGGGCCTTGCTGCCACCAAGCGCCGCTGATCAGCAAGCAGCTGCACCGGCACCCGCACAGCCCGTCGTGAGTAATCACTCAAGCTACACCAAACTGTCTCTTCCTGAGAAGTTCGACGGCTCCCCCTCTACTTGTAAAGGATTTTCGTTACAGTGCAGCCTCTACTTCGACCAGCAGCCACCGGCCTAACCGACTGAGGCCAGCAGAGTCTCCTTTATATGCTCTCTACTCACTGGCAGGGCTCTGGAGTGGGCTACTGCTCTCTGGTCTGGCGGCCAGCTCTTTCCCCTCGTACAATGTTTTTGTGACCCAATTCCGAGAGGTGTTTGAACATCCCGCGGGAGGAAGGGAGCCCGGAGAACGCCAGGGGGATTCTACCGCGGCGGACTACACGCTCTCCTTTCGAACCCTTGCTGCACAGACTGGTTGGGGGGAGGAACCGTTAAAGCTCCTGTACCGAAGGGGACTCAACCCGGCCCTCCAGGGAGAGCTGGCGTGCCGTGACGACTAGATTCTTGAGTCCGGTTATGGAGCTTGCGATTCGCCTCGACAATCTGATCCGCTCCCGACGCACACGCCTTGGGTCCACTTTCCTCGAGCGTCCCACCCCCGGTGTGGAGTCCGAGCCGATGCAGATCGGTCACACCCGTCTCTCCACGGCGGAGCGGGAGAGGAGGCGTCTTCTTCACCTGTGCATGTACTGCGGAGAGAAGGGGCACCTGAGGGACACCTGTCCGGTTAACCCAGCCCTGAAAAGGAGCGCAACGGTGAGTTCGAATCGCTCGTATAAATTATTGTCTGTTGATAGTTTGCTGAGATTTGACGGACATACTTTAAAGGTAAAGAACTTGATTGACTCAGGAGCGGCTTGAAACTTTATGGACCTTGCCTTTGCCAAAACTCACCATGTTTCTCTCCTTGCATGTGAGCCTGGGGTGACCGTGGAAGCGTTGGATGGACGTCCCCTGGGGTCTGGTGCGGTGCAATACACCACGCAATCCCTCACACAGCATTCCGAGACCATCCAATTTTACACGATTCACTTACCCGGGCATCCCGTAATTCTGGGGCTTCCATGGCTGAAGAGGCACAACTCACAAATATCCTTGTCGGAGGGCAGGATAGCCCGGTGGTCCACCTTCTGTCAGACGAACTGCAAAGCCACGGCCTGGGGTGCCAAACTCCACAGCACAGCGGACGAGTTTACCCACTGTCACAACCAGAGACTGAGGCCATGAAGGCATACATTGAGGAGCAGCTGGCTAAGGGCTTCATTACCACCTCTACATCTCCAGCCTCAGCCGGATTCTTCTTCGTTAAGAAGGATGGGGGACTTCGGCCATGCATTGACTACCGCGGCCTGAATGAGGTGACCGTGAAGTACCGTTATCCTCTCCCGTTAGTTCCTACAGCCCTGGAAACGCTCCGTGCAGCCCGCTACTTCACCAAGTTGGATTTAAGGAATGCATACAACCTGATTCGCATACGGAGTGGTGACGAGTGGAAGACTACTACATCCGGGCACTACGAGTATCGGGTAATGCCGTTCGGCCTTTCAAACAGCCCTTCCGTTTTTACAAGCGTTTGTGAGTGAGAGTTTCCGGGACATGTTATATCAGAGAGTTATTGTTTACATTGACGACATTTTGATTTATTCAGATTCCCTTGAGGAGCATGTTCGAGATGTTCGTGCAGTCCTCGAGCGCCTGATTGAGAACCAGCTCTATGCCAAGCTCTCCAAATACGAGTTGCATCAGACATTCGTCTCCTTCCTGGGCTATATTATCAGTGGGGATGGAGTTCTGATGGATGACCGCAATGTCACCTCCGTTGTGAATTGGCCACAACCCTCCTCAGTGAAAGACCTGCAACGCTTTCTAGGCTTTGCCAACTTTTACCGGAGATTCATTCGCAACTTCAGCGTAATTGCCGCCCCTCTCACGTCATTGCTTCGAGAAGGGGGGAAATATTTCAAGTGGACAACGGAGTGTACTGCGGCCTTTAGTCAGCTCAAGGAGCGATTCGCCTCAGCGCCCATTCTTCACCACCCAGATCCTGAGAGAGAATTTGTTCTTGGGGTAGATGCTTCCAACACAGGAGTGGGGGCTGTCCTATCTCAGCGGTCGGGTAATCCGGCGAGGATGTTCCTGTGCGCCTTCTACTCGCGCAAGCTCAACTCTGCGGAGCGCAATTATGACGTGGGGGATCGCGAGCACCTAGCCATGAAGACGCTTTTGGGGAATGGAGGCACTGGCTGGAGGGAGCTCGCCAGCCTTTTACGGTGCTTACTGACCACAGGAACCACAGGTCTGCTAAGCGTTTGAATGCTCGCCAGGCTCGCTGGTCCCTGTTCTTCTCGAGATTCGATTTTAAGATTACCCATCGACCAGGGCGCTCAGAACGGCAAAGCGGATGCCTTGTCCCGGCAGTTTGACGGTCCCCGCGAGGAATCTAAGCCTGAAACCCATTGTTCCCACTGCGCTCATCGTAGCCCCGGTCCAATGGGACATCATTCTCGGAGATCACTGCGTCTGAGTAGTCAGCCCGCCCCGCCTGAGTGTCCTGCAGACCGCCTTTTCGTCCCACCTGAACTACGTCACCGGGTACTTCAGTGGGTTCACTGCCCCCCTAGCGCGGGTCATCCCGGTATTGCGGCCACCACACAGCTAGTGTCCAGCCGTTTTTGGTGGACCCCACTCCGTTCGGATGTTATCAAGTTCATTCACCAATGCACTGTAACACTGAAATCTTCCCATCTCAAGCCCGCTGGATTACTACAGCCCCTACCGGTACCACATCGCCCCTGGTCGCACATTGCCGTGGACTTTGTGGCAGATCTGCCTCCTTCCCAGAGGTTTACGACCATACCCTCCGTTGTGGACCGCTTCTCTAAGTCCTGCCGTTTTATACTTCTGACCAGCCTGCCCACGGCCTTACGGACCGCCGAGGTTCTTTTCAATCATGTGTTTCGTCTCTTTGGCCTGCCCGAAGACATCGTCACTGACCGCGGTCCCCGAATTCACCTCCCGTGTCTGGAGAGTGTTGTGCGCCAAACTCAACATTAATGTTAGCCTAACGTCTGGTTACCATCCGCAGGCCAACGGGCGGGTGGAACGGCTAAACCAAGACCTGATTTGATTTCTCAGGACCTACTGCCATCAAAATCAGCATGACTGGAGTCGTTTTTTGGCCTGGGCAGAGTATGCCCAGAATTCCACTGGCCGGCGCCTTTCCAGTGTGTTTTAGGGTTCCAGCCTCCCCTCTTCCCGTGTGCCGGAGAACCATCCGACCTCCCTGCGGTAGATGCATGGCTCCGGCGCAGTGAGGCCACCGGGGAAGCTGCCCATGTTCACCTGCAGCGTGCCATCCGCTGTTACCAGCACCAGGCAGATCGGCGGAGGTGTGGGGGTCCCAGATACCAACCCGGCCAGTGGGTGTGGCTCTCACGAGAGGCACAAGACCTCCGTCTGAAGCTCCCGAGCAAGAAGCTGTCTCCTCGCTTCGTCGGGCCATTCAAGATTCTCCGTCAGATAATACCAGTTTCGTTCGTTTCGTTTGTCACTCCCAGCTCATTACAAAATCTCACCCACATTTCATGTGTCCCTCCTCAGACCTGCTGTCACCCCCAGGGACGAGAGGGGCCAGGAGGAGGTCGCGCCGGTGCAGGCCCCCCCCCACTGCAGTGGACGACTCGGAGGCTCTCCGGGTGCGAGAGGTCCTGAACTCCAGGCGCCGCGGTGGGGTGTTGCAATACCTGATCGTCCGAGAGGGGCATGGTCCGGGGGGACGCTGATGGGTTAGGTCTCAGGACATTCCGGACACCACGTTAACCACGGCTTTCCACCGGGACCACCCAGACCGACCTGCTCCAAGACCCCGTGGTAGACACCGTCGTCGGCCAGGTTTTACGCATGTGTTTTGATCCTCGTGGACTCTGACTCGGCCCTCGGCTACGATTATCGGATTTTCCCTTGACCCTTGTTTATTTGGACTTTGACCCGGACTCGGATTATGTTTGATGACCAAACTACACAGCATAAGCAGAATATTGCAACATATGTGATTTGTGATCAACATTCCCAAACCCTGAGCCAATCATTGTTGGAGGGTCTGCATTGTCTTGGTATCTCTGCGTTTCCTTCACTACATTAAAGTGCTTTGATTTTGGGAAGTCTGCACTTAAGTCCTCCGTGTCTCCTGTCCTTGTACTTATTGTGAAAGTTACTTCATCCATCCCCCATAGGGAAATTATTTTGTCACAGCACTTAAATACAGCTAAATAAATTAGAGTAGAACATTCACAATACATCCGCAAGAAATAAAATAGTACGTTACATTTACAAAAAGCAGTGTGAAATAGTATTATAGGATTATTTGGCCAGAGGTGATTGTTAGTAGTCTCATTGCAGTCCCTTAAGTAGTTATTCTATTAGAGACGTTGATTCATTTTCATGTTACTTCCATTCTTAACTTACACCGTTTACGTAAACCAACCTCAAACGTGCTGTCAAACGTTAAACTGGTTGTCCTCTGTATATTTATCCCTGTTTAAATAAATTATTGTCAAAGTTCAGTAAGTCTCTCCTGATCTTTTCAGGACGTAAAATAATCCTAATAACAAGCCCATGTTGCCTTTCAGTCTACTATACATTTCCATAACATTGAGCAACAGGACATAATGCATAAAGCAGCCATAACATGCTGATGTATGCACTTATCCTGTAATGCATACAGCAGCATGTTGTGTGCAGTCAATATTTCATTACCACAGAAACCTTTTTGTTTCTCCAGCGTTTCAACTGCTGGGCATCTGGGTTAAAGACTGAGTGGATCGGCTTGGGCAACAGGCAGCATGTGAGGTAAAAAACGGAGCACATTTTCCAGATCTGCACTCATAAATCACACACAAGCACACACACAAGGATTCAGGCAGGGAACAAACACGCACACTCACACTCCCTCTCCATACAGTGAGCCCGTCTGCGGGTGGGAAGGTGATTACTCACCGCAAAACACTGGTTGGACAGCAGCAAAAGGAGGGCGTTTAACTGTTAAATTTAACGCCGGCTCCACAGGAAGGCCAGGAGGAAGAAAGAACACACTCACAGTTAACTGTACAGATGGAAATTGTTTTTTTGTGGTGATAACAGAACACACTGCTGAAGTAAACAACATTTTCATTTTGAAGAGTTACTACCTGGAATTTCATAATTTACCCTGGAGCAGATTGGTTATTGCATTTCCAGACTGGAGCAAATTCTACCAAAAACCACATTCAGACAAACAAACAAAGATGTGATCCAATTAAAGTGAGTCTTATACCTGCAACCTGTTTTTTGTTTTTATATGGATTTACTCTTGCGCAACTACTTGTCTGGACCTATTTAAACGTTTGTAGACATTCTAAGTCTGTTACCTTGGCAAACAGCAATGTTGATCCTATCAGTGTCTAAAACAAGACTTGTGGTAACATGGTAAATAAACAGAAGTGATAGATGTAATTCTTTAAGAGTTACGTGTCAACTGTCATTGGCTGATGTAATCACTGTTAGTAATAGGCTTCTAATTAATGGGCCCAGGAGTCTGCAGAGGAAAGAGGTGGGGTTGGATCTGTCTAACTTAAGGCCGGCGCATGCTTCTGCGTCGGCGTCTCCGCTGCGTTTGCGTCTTGCGTTGAGGGACTTGTTTCAATTCATGGTTCAAAAAGGCTTGCGTGTGTTGCAAAGCAATTCACCGCCAGAACACCAGGCGGAGTAACGTTTATACGCAAGGGCTACGCAAGGGGCGCTCGCGGGTCCTTGCGTTTCTCCGAAAACGCAGAAGCATAAACCAGGGTTTAGGACTTTCCCCCAGAAGATCGCTGTTTGTATCCCATGTGAAACCAAAAACTATTATTTGAAGCCAAACCATGATGTTTGACAAGTGTGACGGTTCCCTGCTGCTTTTCTTGTGTGTGTGTCTCTTTAATGACAGGTTCCCGAGATTGCTAACTAGAGACACCTGGCCCCGGTGCCCCGGTTAAAAGCTCCGCCTTCCTAGCAACGTGCTGGTTGATCGCTCTGTGCCTCGTTTCCCCCTTCGGTGGGCTGCCCTCGGAAAGAGCTGAATGAATATGTTCTTTTAGGTGAGCCGTCTGCGTCTCCCTCATTCGGCCATGGATGTCCGAGCCAGGTCATGAGAACAACCTAGAATCCAAATAACCATGTTCCCTTAAACAACGTTAACCACATGTTTACAATTGGCACCATAACTAGGGAAGACATATGTACATCAATGGAAAACGTAATTAAGAATGCAGATGTTGTATAGGAACCTCCATTTGAGGACACGGTTGGAGAGGCCTTGGTTAAAAATCTGTACTTTGACATGGGGTTTAGTGATTGTCTTAAAAATAACAATTAACTCAATTTTCCCAAATAATATATAATTACAGTCATAAGTAATATTTATTAGGAATCAGTATTAAAATGTATTCCATACAGCAAAGACCTATCTAATATAAACAACAACATGACATGCTATGTTTCTACTGGAAATAGTTTTGTTTAGTAGGTAAGGAAAATGCAAATTGATTTTTTGGGGGGATATGGATGATACACAAAGATTAAGATTGCTCTTCATGTGTGAAACATATAAATTTGGCAGTTATTTAAAAAAAATGTTATAATAAAAAGAAGCTCTTCATGCGATAACCTGGACATGTTCAATTTTATTTGACCATAACATTTATGATAAATAGTTGTTTTTATATTGTCGAATGGGCAAAATGTTAAATAAAAAAACAATAATTCATACAGATTATAGGTACCAAAGAAGGTGAATAAGATATATATTTTTTAACCCTCTGTGTAATTCCTCTGTCTGGTGTGGTGTAATAATGTCTGCTTCATGATGCCAGCAGCAGTATCCTCCTCATCTGTCTGTCTCCATGTATGGCCCATGCATCCTCATTAATGACCTATTTCATGGCACATTAATTTAAATGATTTTAGGCAATGCAACATTAGCACATCTCCAAGCTCATAACTCTTTCTCAGAGTGAAAATTTCGATAATTCATGTTATGAAATTCCCTTGATTCCTCAACGTTTCTGTCTGTCTCCAAAATGGAGCTCTGTTCATTTTTCATCAGCTCTCTCTGCAGCTAAAGCTTTGAATTAGAGTCTGTGTTTGTGATTGTGTCATTGTCTGTCTGTTAGTTATGTCTTATTAATAGTTTAAATTGATTTAAAATGACTTTAATTAGACCAGATTTAAACTAATTTACTCATTTCCCATTGCTCTTCTCAGCAGCAAAGTCATATGTGGTGCTGTCCATTTTCAGCTCTTTTAAGCACATATTGCATTACAACATATAAGACTATCAAAAATCTGTTTACTTTTATCTTTCTTGGTGAAATACCATTTTCTTTTTTGCAGAAGAAACATCTGTAATGTTCAGGAGCTGAAACGTCTTGTTCTTTTTCTTCTTTTGATCTGTTTTTGCATCATTTTGGCTAAAATCTCAAATGCTGGTGTATCCTATTTTCCTCAGTGAACTAATTATGACCTTCACTTTTAACTTTTAACTTTTAAAACTGAAATGTTAAAGACAATGTGTGCATTGACGGCTGTACACTCCACCCTCCCGGCCCCTTTCCAACCCTGCCTTTCTCCTCTCTCTCTCTGCAGGTTAACTGTGCTAAAGTCGTTCTCCTGTCCTCAGCAGGGCAACCTCCATTTTTTACTGAGAGTAATGTTTCTTTTCATCCTCTGTCAGCTGCATTTCTGTCAGCTGTCTCCCTGCAACACGCACACACACGCTAAATATTTGACAGGCCAGTCTATTGGCTCACGATGGCTCTTTGCTTGGCTGGAGAAGAACATGGCGGCACTTCTGACAAATTGACAGGATTTTGTTTTGGAACCATTATTCACCTTTTTTATTTTGCTCCCTCTTTCTCTGTCTCCTATCACTTTTTTACACACACACACGCACACACACTCACACACACACACACACACACACACACACACACACACACACACAATAATACACACCTCTCCAACTCTCACCAGGCACTGCAACAAACAGTGACAGCTGTGGTTGCGGTAGACAGCGGTCGAGATGGACTCAACCCCCCTTAACACCAATCAGCCCTTACCACACTCAATCACACGGAAGAAGTGACTCCCAACTCTCTCAGAAATACAGGTGAGAATAAGACCCCTGTAGGCTTCTTCTGCTTGTCTTCACAGGAGAGGCCTATTATACTATTATACAACTATTATAAAGGATCGACCTACCTGGAACCCTCTGTGAAAGGTTCAACCTTCTATAGACAAACAAGAACCGGAAGCTAATGGAGTAATAAACAATCATTCTCCATCTTATGGTGGTTCTTTGGATGAAGAGTGTTCGTAATGAAACCCTTTCCAGTGTTAATAATCCAGCGTGCACAGCACAGAGACATAGGTTGTGCATCTGGGATCCACAGGTTGCATGCAAGAGATGAATGATCCTCAGTCACCATTCAGTAGAAAGCTTTGAGGAACAAAAGCTGTTTGTTTTTCACTGTAAATGTTGTATTGGAATTTTTTAATTGTACAATCAATATGATAAAATACTGCAAGTGAAGATTAAAAGAATAATTGGAACCTGCCCACAATAGCAAGGGTTTCCTCAGCGAACGTGGCACCTCATAACAGGATCCCTGAAGGTGGATCATGGGGGGATTATTGGATTTTATTACGTTTTTTTTAATGTTTGCCGTCGTTTGTGAGGGTTGGGCTCTTCATAAAATGATGGTGACAGTCAGAGGCCCACCAGTCCATGATTATTACAGGTGTGTAAGCCGCAGGCATGTGCTAATCTTTAATGAATGAGCCACACACAAACACACACAGTTGTATACACACATAGACACACATTAAAACGGGGCGTCACAGCGAGGGGGATCTAATAAACTTAACGCAAGCATTTAAGCCACATGTCACAATTTGTATTTGATCATTCTGAATAATACCAGGGCTCACAAAGCTCAGAATACTTATTAAAGCCAGGAGCATAATCTTGCTTTAATAAGAAATTTTGTGTAGTATTATTGAATAGCATTGATTATATTCAAAAAATGTTATAGTCAAAACATATTGAGAACCAGCAATCCATTTCAGTATTCTCTTCCCTTTCGCTGGCACCCTGTCTATCGGTCTTTTTTGAATGCATACATGTTTGAAAAAGGGTCATGAACATGCCATTCAATTTCTAAAAGACACTTAGTTTTCTCTTTAAGCAACTAGTCACATTTCTTGCGGAATATTTTTAGCAGTAATTTATATACATGTGGTGCTCTTGTAAGTAAATTAAGCAGCAAGACTGGTTTTGCTGCACACCACTATCACCCCTCTATGAGAGGCCGCAACCCAGATCTCAAATTGATTTAGTTTTTCTGTTTTAAAAAAGATGATATATAAAACTCACTGTAAAATTACAGACATTATCTGTAAATTAATAACCCAACTGTTTGTTTGATTTATACTTTATTTTTACTGCCTCATAAATTATATACAAATTTGTGTAAAATAGCATAAATTGATATCGTTAATGAAATATCTAGCTCATACAAGCTTATGTCCATACTAACAATGTAATGATTTTCTTTGAAATTATTAGATAAAGCATATTATATATACATTTTATATTGTACTTTTACCTTCAAACTATGTAATTCTGGATCCCAATTTAGCGAACCCTTTTCATTACATTAAACATAATGTGAGCCTAATCTTTAACTGCTCATTATAAATTGCAATGGGTAAAAGCATCAGCTACACCCTGTGATTAGTTTGTCTGCTGCTGATGGAGATGTGCGGAGAGAAGGAGAGTGGAAGTGGGCCGCATCTGATGCATGCTGAAATTACAATTGGCACCAGCAGCGAAAGAACAGTTTTTAAAAGTTTGAAAGCATCAATATCATTGGTTTAAGGCAAAGGTGCCCATGTATGTTCGCTAATTTTAAACATGCCCCCAATGAGGCTAGAGGCGTGGGACGTGACCCGGACTAGAGGTTGGATGGTGAGCGCCGCAGCACACCGGTCCTTCCAGCCTGCATGTGCCCCTGCACTGCATGAAAAGTGGGATTTCCGACAATTTCCGGCACCATAAATTGTTGTGGAATTTCAGGTCTACGGCAATTTTCGCCAATTTCCGGGCAAAGCCGAAAACTGCCGGAAATTGTCGGAAATTGACGTGGGCCTCCCTTGGCAGTTGGCCCCCCATGACTCCCCTCCTCCTAAATCTAGGGGAGGCTTTGACATGTAAATGAAAATGCTGTGAGCTATACAAATGCAAATCAGGGCTGCAGAGGGAGTTTTAGCCCAGGTGACATTTTTTTAAAAGGTAAGAAAATCTCTGGTACAAATAGATCAGGCCTAATTATAGACTCTTACATTTTAGCTTGTATTGATTTATTTAATTTAAGTATGCTAGATTACTGTGTATGCCATTAGCTATGGCAAATTTGATGTAAAAAAAGATACACTAAATTATTTAAAAAATTAGTTTCAATCTGAATCAGCAAGGTAAAATGACCATTCCATGCAAACATTAGAATGAGAATGAAGACTCTGCAGATATCACATTCTCCTAGAGCTCAACTAATGTGCATAGTGGCAGGACTACAGTGACCTTTTCTTTAGTCTTACTTAAATGCACAGAGGACGTATTAACCACTACATCTCGCAGACATGGTGCTTCACAGGCACCGCGGTCTGGTCTCGCGAGTCCTTCCATGTAACAATGACCTCGTATCTGATTAGAGGATCCGGACGTTCAACTCGCGTGCAGCTCCGCGATCAACAGCTTTCAGCCAGTCGAGAAGAAACTGCTGCTTGCTATCAGCGGACTGTCCGTCAGCTGAATCAACATGCTGCCGATATGAACGCGGGAGAGACTGACTCAAAGAAGAGACGGCCGCATGAAATCCCAAGGTAAGAATATGTTTGATGACTGCTAGCTAAGCTAAAAGTAGCTTAGCCTAAAACCAAAGCTAAGAGTAGCCTTACAAAAGAACTAGTGAGCAGAACACGCTTTATTGAAGTGTATAAGGTTTAAAGAACATGCTTTCATTCTGTGGTATAAGGAAATAGATACCATAGAATAGATACCGATCATAACTGTACTTTTTGTTTTCACAGACTAGTTTCTCCTCACAATGAGGCGCTGACCTCCTATTTGTTCGGAGCAACATCTGTAAGTGACTTTTTTTAAACTGTTTCTCCTTCCTCGTTTAATGTTACGGTGACTTGCGTGTTGATTTTTATTCATACCACTTTCATTTAATTGTTCTCCAGCCGCCTGTAAGACGTATTACGAGACGGCATGTCGGAGCTTCAGGTAAACCGCGCCAGACAAAGTCGCTGCGGGCGGAAGAGCGAAGAGTTCCGCGCGAGAAGAAAGCGGGTAAGAGTTTATTTGGTTTACTATTTTTCACGAGCATTGATAGATATGTTGTGTCCATACGCATCGCACAGTATTGATTCATTGTTTTGTTTTTTACAGCCGCTGGAATGGAGACAGCGTGTGCTCGCAGATGACGCGGTGGAACTCTGGAAGTCCGCCAGCGGAGACCTCATGTCTGCCGAAGAAGAGGGCATGTTGGCGGGGTCTCTGGGTGGATTGTACGGTCGCCGTTATTTCGTAGGACGGAGCTCTCTGAACTCTGTGCGAAGCTGCAGTCCCGGTGAGAGGCGACTCCAAAGTACAGAGCCACGCACAATGTGCGTCTGCACAACGGGCCTGCCTTGGAAAGAACGCCGCCAGTTACCTCCAACCCCGAGGAGGCAAACGGACAGTTGTAGTTTTTGGATCATCCTCTACCCATGTGTGAGCAGATCCTCGCTTTGTATATAATTGTTTGTTTTAATAAAGCTCTTTTTGCATAAACATGTTCCTGGCAAATGTTCATTTCCTCTATAAATTCATTAATGTCCTTGGTGGTAGTCTAATAATTGTTTAGTAGCCTACATAGGATAACAATGACATGAATATACAGTACAATATGAAAGAATAAATAATATATATTGTATATATAAATTATTTATGAGGCTGGGTGACCAATAGCGACAGATCTGCCAACCAATCACGAGTGATTTTTCTTGTTTGAAAGTTGTGATTTCATCCAATGAGGAGTAAGGAAACTCAAGCCAGTCCTGCCCAGGTGTGGTTTTGCTGCCAATCAGGAGTGATTTTACTTGTTTGAAAGTTGTGGTTTCATCCAATAAGGAGTGAGGATATTCAGCCCGCTCCGCTCGGCCACCCGCGGTTTCGCTGCATTCATATGCTAATTAGGGCAATTCGCACCTCCGCCAGCTGATCGCCACCTCCGTCAGAGTCTGTTTTCCGACAATTTCCGGGACAGGCGAACGCGGCGTGCGCGGCCTGTAAATTGTCGGAAATTAGGCAGATTTTTGGGCTTTTACGGGGACGGAAATCCCACTTTTCATGCAGTGCTGCCCGCCTTGGGAAAGCACTTGGCTTGCGAGGGAGCGTCGGCAATGAGTAATATATGAGGGGCAGTTTAAGACGTTATTCATTCCGGTACTCTCACACATACATACATTCTCCTTTCACATACATGTATTTTCACTCACACCTACATACATTCTGCTTTCACATACATATACTTTCACTCACGCATACATACATTCTCCTTTCATATACATATATGAATGTGAGAGTGAAAATATATGTCTGTAAAAGGAGAATGTATGTATGTGAGTGAATATATATATGTATGTGAAAGGAGAATGTATGTTTGTGTGAGTGAAAGTATATGTATGTGAAAGCAGAATGTATAGGTGTGAGTGAAAATATATGTATGTGAAAGGAGAATGTATGTATGTGTGAGAGTGAAAATATATGTATGTGAAAGGAGAATGTATGTATGTGTGGGAGTGAAAATATATGTTTTGGGAAAGCAGAACGTATGTATGTGAGAGTAACCGAAAATAAATAATGTCTTAAATGGACCCTCATATTAATACATTTCTTTTGAACACTCTCCTTCATGTAAATATGCAATTGATAATATGATGGCTTAATGCCACAATGTTGTTTCTATTCACTTTAAGTTACAGGACAGCCCGTCCCCACTGTTGATTCTGAAGGCCTAAGGGCAGATTGGGTCAAAGCTCTAACATAAGCCCGCTCTCCAAAAAAACAAGAGGAAAGCAGGAAAGAAATGAAAAAGAGAATATACTACGGGGAATAATTTCATACATATTTGTGGATTATATAAATACAAAATTAAAGTGATATTCTGATGATGTTTAGGCTGGCAGTATTTTGTTTCAGGCCCAAATTTCACCATATGTGCATTTAACTTTGAGTTGTCGGAAGACTAGGAAGGCACTTGCAATTTTAACGTTGAGTTGTCTTAACCAGCGATGTAATTTCTGTCAGGTCCATTAAGTCAAGAACACGCATGACGATAAAAATGATTTAGGAAACATTTTATCAGATAGATTGCATCCAGTATGAGTTCAGAATTAATCTTTGGCGGTGTGGCTCTGTTCAGGGAGTCCTCCGACCTTTCATGAGCACCATGAAATAGCAGGGAGTCAGAGGACAGCAGCGGCATTAGGGAACGCTCACACCGTTTTTGGACTGTGTGAGCTGAGCTATTCCCCCACATGAACACAGTGGCAACGATGACATAGAAGCAAATGCCACGTTATGCATGACAAGGACGAGGAGCTGGGGAGGTGGCGGGCGGCAGAGAAGCGAGCCGCAAGCAGGTAGGAGCAAACTGAATCTGCTTTAAATAGGGCGCCCTGTTAGAAGGGCGCCCTGTTAGAGTGTAGCCATTAGCGGAGGGGCGCGGGGTGGGGGGGTTTGACCAGCTGGTGCGCTTATCCAGATCAGCTGATGCGGCTCACCTGGAGCAGATCAGCTGATGAGACCGTGTGTTGGCCAGTAGCGTAGCAGCGCCTTGACTACCTGGCCTGCCAGAACTGACGCTAACGCTAAATTTGTCAACTGCATTCTGAACTATTTTAAAGATTCTGACGACAAAACTACTTAGTTAAGCTTAGTGGGGGATCACGGTGTATATTTAAATTAAATAAATCATATTTGCCCTGGACAGAAATCACTGCCTATTGAGTGAAAGTTCGACACATCTATCCGACCAACCTGACATAATCCCTAATGGGACTGATCAATGATCAATGGGTTTGAAAAAACATAAATATAGAATATTGTTAGACATATCCTATGAGCATCTTTGAAGGTGCCTTTTTTATATCTCTAAAAGAGCTGAAAAGTAATGGCAAAGGTTCCTTTACTAAAATTTCCTCCCTCTCAACTCTGTCATTGACCGTCATTGGAGATGCATCGGATGAGTGAGGTCACACCTCAGTCAGCCAAAATGAACATCAGGAGGATCCTCAAGGATTGAGACATGGGGGGGAGGAAGGTGAGATGCGAGAAGGAGGCAACGGTTTGTGTGTCAGTTGTTTCTTCATTGCTCATTCAGCCAGTCACTCTGGCTGTCAAAACGCATGTGTGAGCGTTTGCCCGTTGATAAGGAGTCTCTCCTCACACAGACAATTTTTAACTGAATACATAAAAAGATTTTTCATCCCATAAGAAAATAGGGTACTTCTGTGTGTGTGTGTGCGTGTTGGTGTGCATGCCTGCATTAATATCTGTGATTGTAAGCGCTTGAAACCGTAACAAGTGGAAGAATGCAATTAACTTTCGAGAGATGGCAGCACTTTTGCAATTCGTTACCAACGTAAATTAAAATTGATCCACCCTAAGGCAAAGTTAACCACTGACAGCCCTATCAGGCCTGACAGTGTTCCCACCATGTCACAGAAGGGTCAAGTGGACTAGTGGCTCTGCCAGTCATTAACATGGTTTCTGCGTGGTTTCCATAAGCGTTTGCATACCTACCCCCGCTTTTACAACTCCACATTTCTGGCACTTCTTATTCCAACACCTATTTGATATTAGCTCAGAATCAATTATATAAGTTCATCATATGGAAACGCCGGGACAGGACTGAGACACACACCCTGTATCATTCAGGGGCGATTAATTAATGGGGGAAGGGACCCTGGCAGCGAGTTTAATCTCATTACCGACATGTACACATGTGTTTTTGGAGCTGTGTTATTTGCTTGTGCATTCAGCCCGTTCTAGACAATATGCCGTCTATTTTTACAGGCAGGGGCCCGACAAGCTGTTTATGAGATCTTGGGGGAAATGTTGTTCTGAAATATGTTGGGTTCATACGGATAAACCTATCTCCGTAGAGCAAAGTCAAACAAGAGAGAGTTGGTCCACGGCCTAGAGGCTTTTTATGTAATTGACTTCTCCGCTCAGCATGGAGACACGTTTTAGAAGAGCTTTTTACAGAAAGATTAGCCGAGACAGTTTTATTTTCACAGATGGTGCCAATGGCAAAAGGCTGTGGCCAAGTCAAAGTGAAATAGAAAGTTTAGACTGGAGCTCTTCACAAATACACGCAAAACCAAGCAACCATCAGTTCATTCAAAATAATATGTAATAAGAAAAATAATAAGTACATGCGAAACAAAATAAAGAGTGTGAAATATAATGCATGCAACTCGAAAAAACTGCGACCCAAAATATAATTACAATTGAATAATAGTACAATAATTAAAAGACAACACGGTACAGCTCAAACCACTTACAGTAATACCCTTCAAGGGCTTTGTCAACTTCTCAATACTCCAAACAGTGGTGAACAATGTTTAGCGCTCACATCCCTGCTTGCTATGTTAAAAGGTATTTCCAACATACAGTATGTAACCATCTTCATGGTCTTTAGCCTTGAAGGTAACGCAGGTTTTATCTGTGAATTCAAAATTTTGATGAGGCCTTATTTAAACAATTAGGAATCCTTGTGCTCCTTTTTTTAGTACATTTTGTTTGTTGTAATCAGCCTGGCTGATGTTGGACTTCTATGGCCTGAACCTGCTGATGATTTAGTCCAATTTAAAATTTGGCAAAAAGAGAAAGGTACAAATATTTGTGTCATTCTGCTTTTAGCAAAATAAAATAAAAATCTGCCAATGGATGGAAGATGTCAAAAGTATAATTTGGTCATTTTTCATTTGGACATGTTAAAAAATACTCTGTGGTATTGAAACAAGCTCACTAAAGGTTTAAGATAAGAACAAAATATATATTTCTTTATTTGTAACAGAATAGAACACAATACAGGTACCAAGTACCAACATACATAGTACAGAAAAAAATGGCAAGGACTTGCAAGTGAATGAAATGACATGGAACTGGTCCACCTACTAGATACAACCTTTTTATAAACATTTATAATAAGGCGATAACCCAGATGATTACTGGCCCGTTTTTTATATTACCTAAAATATGAAAATCAGAGACAACAAATGCATTTCTGTGTTCAAGTAAATTCAAAAGCTGTTTTTTTAAATTAATTGAAGTACGAATTAGAAATACTTTTGTTAAACTTTTCTTAAACAGTTATTATATCTGCACAAACGTTTTTCCAGGAAATTCTATTTGTATTGTGTTCAAGAACAATACATATATCGAAGAAACACTCAGTTAGATGTTTAGGCAACACCCCCATTTCTCTGGAACATCTGCACATTTTACCTATTTATTCAGCGTACGGGAAAGTCAGTAAAAAAGTTTGCTCTGTTTTTCTTCCGGTATCCGGCCTCACGCTGCCCTTAATCAGCCTTGTTATCTCCCCAGCCAATCAGCTCCTGCCTACTCACCTCAGTAAGTGTACAATATGCATTAGCAAATATAAGAAAATGACAGGCATGTCAACGAAATCAAAATCAAGTTATTCCATTACTCTGCTCAGTAAAACTCACTGAAATTGTTGGCAAAAGCACTCATCACATTATCCTCTAGCATATTTTTGTTTTTGCTTTTCAAGCAAAAAAATGAATACCTCCAGTGACTAAGGCTAATCCAGATCAGACTGTGTTTGTGTGTAAATGATGCGTTCGTTCCAAAAAACGGAGTATAAAAATTACCTAATCATCAAGGAATAGAGTTTGGCAGCAATACACACAGTGAGCATGGATGAGACTAATTTACTAAACATACCCTCCAGTCTCATAATTATATGTAATTTTACCGGTGTAATTAATCTAATTTAATTACTACTCCTCAAGAGCATCAATTATTGATATTACAGAGCATTGAGATGGCAGGCAGAGCTCTCGACGTGGCACGCATTCAGAGGGTGGTAAACACATGGTAGCTCTCCAAGACTCTTGGCCAGCTTCCTGCTAGCGCTCAGTGAAGGGGTGAGATAGAGGGAGAGGCAGACTGGCGGAAGGGAGGGAAGGAAATCAGAGAGAGCGTGCCATTGCAGACATCCAGTGTTCCATCGCACGGTTAATTAGAGCTTTCTGACGGCCTCATGAGAAATCTCGGAAGTGGACTAATGAAGCCTTTTGCCCTTGACTGGCTAGTTGTCAGCCAGGAAATATTGTGACTCATAAAGGCTGTTACACACTGCTTTGGTTTTCATGCAATAAATTTGCATGCCAATATATGGTAGCCACATTCTAAAGCAGGGGTCCCCAAACTACGGCCTGCGGGCGAGTACCGAATGCAGGCCGCCGGCACACTTCCGCGGACTTTATGGGCGAGTTTGGGAACCACTGTCCTAAAGCATACTCTGCTTTATGGTCTCTACGACTTTAAATGGAACTAAATGCTGTATTGAAGAAGAAATTTAAAATTGAGACTGTGAATTCATGTTTACAATTGCTGAGGGAATAGATCAAGTGTAATTTACTCATAGACTTCCATGCAACCACAGGAGTTGCCCTGCGATGGACATGAGAAAGTATGCTAGTTCTAAACTCTCTGCAGTAACTTAGCATTTAGACGTTGTGTCAGGAATCCAGCTTCCTGAGCCTGTTTCTCCTAGGTTTTGTTTACTCTAACCTGAGGTTTGTTTTGTGAGTTCTCCTGAACACATCCTGGTTGATTCACCAACTGCTGACACCTGCTGCTGTCTGCAGCACCCGGTCCTGATTACCTGCTGGATTGTTAGCGTAACCAGTATGATCTTGCCCTCAAATCATGCGTCTAGTTTTGTCAAGTCTTTTGTTGTTTTTGCTCCTGTTGCCTGTCGCTAATCCTACAGCCTACAGTTCTTCACCTGGATTGCCATTCTCACCTGCTTGGCTGACAACTGCACTGCAGTTCATTTGGGTCAGCTCAAAACCCTGCCACATTCCAGCCCCACTCCTTGCCGTCTTGTAGCCCTACTCCTATGCTTCTGAACTGCTGCAGGGAAAGGCTCTGGAGTGGGCGTCTGCCCTATGGGAACGACAGGATTCCTGCTTGGCTTCCTACCACGCCTTCTCGGCCGAGATGAGGAAACTCTTTGAAGGACGCATCTAAAGGGTTGTGCTCTCTGCGCCAAGGCTCAAGCATCGTAGCAGAATATGTTATTGAATTCAGAACACTGGCAGTGGAAGTTGGGTGGAATCAAGGATTATCCGAACAGATAAAGGATGAATCTCTTATCCTGAGCCCAGTGACTTGGACAATTGGTGGCTTTGTCTATTCGCGTTGATAACAGGTACCGAGAGAGGAGGGGGGAGAGACGTGAGAGGTTTTCCAACCATTCTCCGCACTACATCTCCTCCTGCCCATAGAAGCCGTTAAACTTCCAGGCTCGCAAGAGTGGGAGGATTCTTTGCGAGTCATCTCAGTTTTCCAACTTTCCTGTAAGACCTCCAGTTCCTGTCACACTCATGAACTCTAATCATTCTGTTGAGATTAGAGATGTTCCGATACCATTTTTTCCCTCCCGATACCGATTCCGATACACATCCTGTGGGTATCGGCCAATACCGAGTACCGATACCAGTGTCCCCTTAACTATGGTAAATTCGTCGTGCTTTGATTAAGTTGCTGGTGTTGAAATTTGCAACACTCGTGCCACCTCTCGAAATTGCTTCTTTGCACTTGTTGCATGTCGGCGTCTTACTGGTGGGAAAAGCCACTGTAAAGTACTGCCAAACCGCCGACATGATGCGCTAACGTTAGCTCCTGAGCTAATTTGCAAATGACGCAGAAGACAACCCGAGCAGCACCGAGACCAACGGCCGTTTACAGTAGCGGTTACCGACCCGGATAAGCGGACCCGGAACAATAAAAGTTCAAATCTAATGTGTTGTTTGGTACAGCGAAAGTTGCCGAGACGAGTGCCCGGATAGCGTTAGCTAGGTTCCACAAACCCGGTTCACGCTAGTAAAACGCTGGATCTCGCTTACGTTAGCTCAGGAGCTGACATTAGCTCAGGAGCTGACATTAGCTCACGTTAGCGCCTGACACTAGCTAACGTCAGCTCCTGAACTAACGTGAGCTTACGTTAGCGCCTGGCGTTAGCTAATGTCAGCTCCTGAGCTAACGTTAGCGCCTGGCGCTAGCTAACGTCAGCTCCTGAGTTAACGTTAGCGCTTGGCGTTAGCTCCTTTTAGGTGAACAATTCTTCGCCCCTCTAAAACAGCAGCTGCTGATGGCAGCACAGCGCAACAAAGCGGTGAAGAAGAACCGTTTCAGCGATGTCGGAGCTTTATATGTCAATGGAGCTAACCAGTAAATGGATTCCTATTTCTATAAAAGTACATGGTATCGGATCGGTGCATGGATTCCAGTACTCGCCGATACCCAATACCAGCATTTTCGGCAGTATCGGAGGCTTTTCCGATACTAGTATCGGAATCGGAACAACTCTAGTTGAGATTAATGCTTTGATAGATTCAGGGGTGGATGACAGCTTCATGGACGCCAATCTGGTGGAACAGCTGGGGCCCTCCAAGGAATGTCTCCTGGAGGCCATTGAAGCTACGACACTAAATGGCCACTTATTGGCACGGATAACTAAGGGAAGTAATGTCATTTGACATTACTATCAGAAACAAGTGCCCTCGACGAACTCTGCTTTTGACTCCCTGCAGGGCGTGACCATTTTTACTAAGCTGGACTTGCGCAATGCTTACCACTTGGTCCGTATTAAAGAGGGTGACAAAGGACTGACGGGATTTAATACTCCTATGGGCCACTTTGAGTATCTGATCATGCCGTTTGGACTCGCTAGTGCGACAGAGATGGGGACTCGAGTTTAAGCCTCAGACTTGAGTGCAACTTAAGTTGCGCACACAGTGACTTGTCCTCAAAAGACTTCAGACTCGACTCGGACTCGAGCTGTGGGACTCGTGAACAATGTTAATTTTTAGGAAACATGTGATGAGTTCGCTACACCCCTCCCTCCGTTACCTGCCTACATAACACGTACTAGTACATTGACACATATTGCTGGCTGCGCGCGCGACCGGCACACTCCGTGCGGAACGGTGACGCTAATGCTAACTAACTAGCTCGTTATGCGCGCGGGCATATGGAATCCGGCAGCTAACGAGGCTTTCCTGGATCTGATGGCCTCATCCAGATACGTCTAGTCAGTTTGTTGTGGATGCTTCTGATGTGAGTTTCATTCTTTCTCAGCGGAGCTCCAGTGACGATAAACTTCTTCCATGTGCCTTTTCTCTCGCAGCCTCTCTCCAGCTGAAAGAAACTATGATGTAGGGAACCGGGAATTGCTCTCTGTGAAACTCTCCTTAGAAGAGTGGCGCCATTGGCTTGCGGGGGCTGAAGAGCCACTGTGGTTTGCACCGACCACAAAAACCTTGTGCAACCTATGTGCAATTTGCCAGAAGTCGGAACTCGCGTCAAGCCAGGTGGACCTTGTTTTTTGGACGCCAGGCTCGCGGAATGGCAAGGGGGACGCTATTTCCCAGATGTTTTCCAAGGCTGTGAATGATGAGGATACTCCGGAGACTATTCTGCCACAGACGCTCTTTGTGGGTGTTGTCACTTGGAGGATCGAGGACGAGGTTATGACGGCCCTTCGGGCTGGGCCTGGTAATAGTCCACCAGGTTGCCTGTTCGTACCCGACTCTGGCCTTTCTCCTGTACTTAAGTGGGCCTACACCAGCAAGCTGGCTTGTCACCCCGGTGTGGCTAGGACTATGGCCTTGCTGCATGGACTGTTTTTATGGCCTGCCATGGGAGACCAAAATCCACCAAAAAGTTTTGTTGCAGTATGCCCGGTGTGCGCTAAAAACACCGTTATCCTGAGGGTAGTGAACAGATTCAGCAAGTTCGCTCACTTTCTGCCCCTTCCCAAGCTTCTGTCTGCCCCTGAGACATCCTTGGTCCTTGGTCAAGGAAGTGTTTAGGAAACACGGTCTACCTGGTGACATTGTTTCGGATCGTGCCCTCCGGTTCACGTCAGCCATTTAGAAGGCTTTCTGCCTAGCCATTGGCGCTACAGTCAGTCTCACATCTCACTGGATTCCATCCCCAGTCTAAATGTCAAGCTGAGAGGGCCAACCAGAAGATAGAGTCCACACTTCGCTGCCTCGTCTCTTCTGATCCTACCACCTGGTCCCCCTCAACTACCATGGGCTGAGTAGCTCATAACACTCTCCCGACCACTGCCTCTGAAATGTCGCCTTTTCAGTGTCTCTACGGGTATCAACCGCCCCTGTTTCCATCACATGAGAAGGAGCACTAAGTCCAAGCTCACATTCGCCGTTGCCATCGGATCTGGCATCGTGCCAGGAGGAACCTTCTTAAGGGACTGTTACCAGCACAAAGCCAATCGTCACAGTGTCCCGGTCTGGTTGGCCACTCGGAATCTGCGCCTGCGGACTGAATCTAAGAAACTGTCCTAAGTTTATTGGTCAGTTTGTGGTGGAACGGATCATAAACCCAACTGTGGTCCATCTGAAATTGCCCAAGACCCTCAATCCATCCTGCCTTCCATGTCTCCTGCCTGAAGCCTGTTGTCCTAAGTCCCCTATTGCCCTCGCAGATGATTGACGGGGGTCCTGTCCACACCGTTCGCCGGATCATGGACTCCAGACGTCGCGGGCGGGGTTTCCAATACTCCATCCCAGGAATCCAGCTTCCTGAGCCTGTTTGTCCTATGTTTTATTTACTCTAACTTGAAATTTGTTGTTCTGAGTTCTCCTGAACACATCCTGGTTGATACACCTGCTGCTGTCTGCACACTCGGTCCTGATTACCCTCCTCTGCACCATTTAAACCGTGACCAGACGACCATTCCCTGCCAGATCGTTAGCGTAACCAGTATGATCTTGCCCTCGAATCAAGCTTCTAGTTTTGTCAACGCTTGTTGTTTTTCGTCCTGTCGCTAATCAGCCATCTGTTCCCCTGCCTACAGTTCTTCTCCTGGATTGTCACCCTCACCTGCCTGGCTGTCGGCTTCACTGCAGTACATTTGGATCAGCACAAAACCCTGCTGTCTTCCAGCACCACTCCTTGCCGACAACTGGACCAAATTCATTTCCAAATAAATACTCACCTTTATTTCTATTTCTCCTGATCTGCTTTTGGGTTCCTGGACTATCCCTGACACGTTTTTCTTTCCTGCTTAAATTTTTCAAACCTTTTAATTGACAATGGTCTGTCCGGACTGTCACAAATTGGTGACAGTCCGGCTACAGTGCTGAAGAGTAACCTGGAGTTGTTTTTATTTTTTTCTATTAATAATGAGTAATAAGATCCTCTGTTCTGGAGAGCCTTCTTGTATGTTTTAAAGCTGTCTTGCCAGACTAGCCTAGATCCTTCTGATTTGGTGGAATGCCATAATCGTTTAAGTTTCCACACAGTTTGAGGGTTGTACCAAGGTGCAAACTTCCTTTTTGTTGCCATTCTTTTTTTCAGAGTAGCAATAGCGTCCAGCGTCACTCTCAGAGAGCCTGTAGCAGTATCGACAAGATTAGCGATTTGGGACGGACTGCAGTTTTCACAGGAGTCTTCGGATATCTTGAGACAGGACACTGAACTTGGAGCAGAAGGAATGGCTTCTTTAAACGAGGCTACAGCAGTATCCGATTTTAAGAGCCACCCACACGTTATCATTGTATCATTTTATCGTACCCACACCCAGCTAACTACTATAAACTTATCATCCATTTTGTCTGATTCAACGACTGAAGGAAGTCAGTGATGGCAGGGCGGCCATCTTAATGGTGATAGGCTATCGCGTCGCAGCGTCACGCCACTTGTCGACAAATTTGATGCGTTTGACGGAAAATCTTGTGACTCTACCGCGAACTCAACGCAACAACACGCCACCCTATCGCAGATTTACATTGCTCCAGTTTCATGTTTTTGCATAGACTGTATGTAATTCAGTTTTTTGAAAAATGTTGCATTGCATTTGGCTTTAGCGCTGCTAAGGTTCACCTTGCTGAACAGCTGCATTGTTATTCTGTGTGGCCTTGAATCACCAGCCTCTTTCAAGTCAATGCAAAATTAACACAAAAAGTTATTTTATCACTACTGAATTTATCACCTCAGCTATACTCTGAGCACACCTTTAGGATGGGGGCTGCTATTTCGACTGCTAACCAAGGCGTCTCCCATACCTGCCTTCAATGGGCTGGTGGTCGTCTCTGCTTATATCCGCCCAGACCTAAACACGATACTGGAGAATCAAGATCATTGAAGTCTTAAATCCTTTAAGCATGCATGTAACTGGTGGTTGTGGCGTTCACTTGGCATTGTCTGTGATGTTCTCATAACAGGTGTTAGCGCTGTATCCATGTTGTAGTCTGTGTCATAACAAAAAGGTATGGTTACAAGCTGTTATACTATTCTTGCAGTTATACCTTGCCCTTCCGACTCTGCATTTCCCGTCATTGGGGGAGTCCCATCAAGGTATCAGCCGGGTAAGTTGAAGGGCCGTATGTATAAGTCCCAAAGATGTCTTCTGTACTGTGGCAAGGGCCGAATGCGTAAGACCCGGCAGAAGACATCAGTGGGCCGTGTGTGTAAGTCCCAGCAAGGTGTCATTTCGGCCATGCCGGGGGCCGAAGGCGTAAGACCCATGAGATGACATCAGTCTAGTGAGGGCCGTGTGTGTAAGTCCCAGCAAGATGTCATCTCGGCCATGTCGGGGGCCGAAGGCGTAAGACCCACGAGATGACACCAGTCTAGTGAGGGCTGTATGTGTAAGTCCCTGCAAGATGACATCCTCAGTTTGCGGGCTGTGCGCGTAAGTCCCATAAGGTGCCATCATTGTCAAGGTCTGGGGCCGATTTCGTAAGACCCGTCCAGGTAACCTTCTTTCTAGGTCAGCGGTATGTCCGCTACTCTGTTCTTTGTCTCATCAGGTCTTTTACATGGTTGACATCAACCCATGCAAGGTAACTTCTGTCAAGACTGACTTCGGAGTTAGCTTATGAAGAGCACGACGTCATTGTGTAAGATATTTATTTTCATATAAATAAATGTCTTTTGGGGGATTGGACTCTTGGACCGCAGTATCAGCCATCGGAGATAGTCCTTCAGGATGGAGTCCAATCGCCAAAGACCTTGCAATTCATACCTGATGCTTGTGTAATAAATTGTGGGTTTACTATTAAATGAGTCTCTCCTGATTTGAAATGAAGCTTAAGCGCAAGTTCAGTCAGGAAGACAACCAGCCTGAATCTGTTTGCCTCTTTTGGGAATCAGCTGATTGGGGGCGTGCACGTTGTGGCGTCCAAACAGAGTCTACACACCGGTTCCGGGAGCCAATCACGCTGTTGCTGTCAACTCTAAAAGGGTTCTCCTTTCTGTAGCTGTCAGCTGTCAGTTTCAGTGGGTAGCCGATACGACCCTCCTCCACCCTAGTCACCTCCAGTCTGCATCGGCGTTCTTGGTTCAGCAGGAGGTTGCTGCTATGCCTGTCATTGGCCTCGTCATCACCACCACCAGTGTTTGGACTCCACGGGGATTGGGGTCTTGGACCGCAGTATCCCAGCCTTTGGGGATAGTCCTTCTGGATGGAGTCCAATCGCCAAAGACCTTGCAATTCATACTTGATGCTTGTGTAATAAATTGTGGGTTTACTATTAAATGAGTCTCTCCTGATTGAAATTATATTGACCTAAACAAATTGAAATTCCAAAGAGAACATGATACAAATACATCTATTCAACTTTTTTTTATTCGGCTTGGACCCGAATGAGCTGGCTGGTCCTTACTGGAAGGGATGAGGTCAGCAACGGGGTGAAAATGGAGTCTCTGACATCACGACGTAGGTGTGTGTGGGGTGTGGCAAGCCAGGTTTGTGTGTTACAAAAATGGAGTTGAGAGTGAAGAACGTTTGCGTAAAAAGTTTCATTTCAATTCAATTCATTTTATTTTGTATAGCCCAAAATCGCAAATTACAAATTTGCCTCGGAGGGCTTTACAGTCTGTACACATGCAACATCCTCCGTCCCAAAACCCTCACATCGGCACAGGAAAAACTCCCCAAAAAATGAAAAAAAACCCTTCCAGGGAAAAAAGGGAAGAAACCTTAGGGAGAACGTCAGAGGAGGGATCCCTCTCCCGGGATGGACAGACTGCAATGGATGTCATGTGTACAGAATGACTCATACAGATGTAGAATACATTCAATTTCTATAATTTCTATAATTAATCAAAGAATTCCAAGTAGCCGGCCAGATGTATGACAGGACCACTGCAGGGGCCACCACCTGTCAGATCGAACCACCATCCACAGAAGACTGTGGGGAGGGAAAGCAAAGATTTTAGGAAAGGGCAATAGTGATATGAATCATATTTAAAATTATGATGATGATGATGATGATGATGATGATGATGATGATGATGATGACAGCAGCAGCAGGTGCCAGCAGGGCCACGGCCAGAGTCAGGACCAGGGTCCTGACCGAACTACGATCTGCAGAGACCTGCTCGGCGAGAAAGCACAAAGAACTCCCGGGAAGGAGCTGAATTAGTCATGTGCATTAATGCAACGTGGATTTTAGTAAAAGGGGAGAGAGAGAGAGAGAGAGAGAGAGGAGTTCGGTGTGTCCTAAAAAGTCCCCCGGCAGTTTAAGCCTATAGCAGCGTAACTAAGAGCTGGTCCAGGCAAACCTAAGCCAGCCCTAAATATAAGCGGTATCAAAGAGGAAAGTTTTAAGCTTTATCTTAAAGGAGCTAACTGAATCTGCCCCCCGGACTGAAAGTGGAAGCTGGTTCCACAAAAGAGGAGCTCGATAACTGAAGGCTCTGCCTCCCATCCTACTTTTAATAACTCTAGGAACAACAAGTAACCCAGCATCTATAGAACGCAGCTGCCTTGCAGGGCAGTACGGTGTTACAAGCTCTTTAAGATAAGAAGGTGCCTCACCAGCAAGCGCCTTGTAGGTGAGGAGAAGAACCTTAAATTCTATTCTTGATTTAACAGCGAGCCAGTGCAAAGCAGACAATACAGGCGTGATATGGTCTCTTTTATTAGTTCTTGTTAATACACGTGCTGCAGCATTCTGAATCAACTGAAGAGGCTTAAGAGATTTACAAGAACACCCTGCAAACAAAGAATTACAGTAGTCCAGTCTGGAGGAAACAAATGCATGAACTAATTTTTCTGCATCACCTTGAGACAGGAAATTCCTGATTTTCGATATATTACGTAGATGAAAAAAGGCGGTCCTTGAAGTATTCTTTATATGAGAGTTGAAGGACATATCCTGGTCGAAGAGAACTCCAAGATTCTTGACGGTGCTGCTGGATACCAGAGAAATTCCATCCATAGAAACTGTATCACGTGACAGCTGACTTCGAAGGCGCTCTGGGCCTATCAAGATAACTTCTGTTTTTTCTGAGTTTAGCATCAGGAAGTTGCAGGTCATCCAAGTTTTGATGTCTCCAAGACATTCTTGAAGTCTAACGAGCTGTTCGGTCTCCTCTGGCTTGATCGACAGATACAATTGAGTATCGTCTGCGTAACAATGGAAGTTAATGCGGTGTTTTCTGATAACGTCGCCCAAAGGAAGCATATAAAGGGTAAATAAAATGGGTCCAAGCACAGAACCTTGTGGGACTCCGTGACCAACATTGGTGGTCTTCGAGGATTCTCCGTTTACAAGCACAAACTGGGATTGATCCGATAAATAGGATTTAAACCAGCTAAGTGCAGTTCCTTTAATACCAATCAAATGTTCTAGTCTCTGCAGCAAGATACGATGATCGATGGTGTCAAAGGCGGCACTGAGGTCCAGCAAGACAAGAAAAGAGACAAGTCCTTGGTCCGATGCAAGTAGGAGATCATTCGTAATTTTCACCAGGGCTGTTTCTGTGCTATGATGCACTCGAAATCCGGACTGAAAGTCCTCGAACAAAGCGCTGTACATGTCAGTTCACATGAGCATGTGAGTAATTATGTTTTCTAAGCACGACAATATACTGCATACACATTTTGTGTGTCTCTGTGTGTGTGTTTAGACATATGTGTTTGAGCACTGACTGTGTGTGTGTGTGTGTGTGTGTGTGTGAGAGAGAGTGCCCTGAACATCTCCTCTGTGCTCTTCTATAATTACATTCATAACAGCAATCTGAATGTGCAGGGCCCATGGTGAATGTGCCACCCAAGTGTGACTTGCTCCTAATAGGATTCAGGGATATGCCAACAGTCAACGACAGGGGCCTCGAGTGGCAGACAACGCCCCACGTCTCGGTGTGACAGATACACACGCAGAAATAAATGGACTGCAGTCAGGCTAATGACATAGACACCGTGTGAGAAGTTCACAAGGCAGTGTCTTCAGTCTGTTTCTCCCTATCTCCCTCCTCCTCTTTAGCCTTCACTCTCAATGCATTTTGAAGTGAATCACACCTTTACCACATAGGCGGTGCCGGAGGCGGGTTTACGGGCCAGGTTGAACTCAAACTGTTTTTTCACCAATAATTAACCCTGTTAATCGGGGGTTCGGCATCTGGCTTCCACCACTGTGGGTCAGGGCAAGGACCTGGGACGACTGGGTTGGGGGGGTGGAGTGGATGTGAGTGCTCTTTAAAACGGTCTAACTTATTGAGTTTGAGTGTTGCTGAAAAATACTACTATCAGCTTTATTAACATCAATGCTGAACAAGAAATTACTGTGTTAGGTTAGGCTAAAAAACAAAAACAATAACATTTTCATAAAATATTTAAGCTGTAACTGTTACAGTAATTTGCACTCCAAACAATTTCAGTAAAAAAACTGTACATGCAGCTAATGTTGTTTTTTACGGTATTGCTACGGCCATTTAATTTTACAGTCTTGGATTACGATATCTTACTGTAGGAAAACAGGTTTTTACGGTGATTATATAGTATATGCCAGGATGTCACCGACTACTTTTGTATTCAATTCACAAAAAAAGAAAGAAACTAATCCACATTTTATTCAGAATTGGTTCATGGTCCTTGAGACAAATAATAAAGGGACACGCTTAAATTGTACTGCCTGTTTGAAAGATTAAAAATACAATCTTAAAATCAGTAATGACTAAACTGATCTCATTAGCATAACCAAAGACATAAAATACATCCACAGTGTAACACTGAATAAAATCCCTTAACATGTATTCAAGAACAGTGTAGAATATAACTCGTTCACAGTCTATGTTAAGAAGAGAGACCTACTATAGGCATTTATACTTTTTTAGTATAAATAAACAAACTCACGCTGAAACAGTAATGAACTTGAAAAACTTGAAAGAGGAGTTCACTGAAGCATCTGTCTGGCACCGTCAATCTCTGATTGGCACATTCTGACATTCAGGAGAAAAACATTTGAAAAGAGCTATGTGCCTCACATGTATACTAACATGTCAGTGCAAAGCTTTGTACAGCTGCAACACGATATCGCGATACTTTTTCCTCTTTATTGACATAAAAGGAAAGTTGTTAACATAGAAAAACAAAGTCATGTATTTTAGCTAAACACAGCGATAGCGATCTTATAGAATTTAAATGAACAGACGTTGTGATTAGCAGATTATATTAGTTGAAGTTATTGACCTGAGACAGTTATTACCACAATGGACATATGTCCACAAATGTTCGACAATAAAATGAGTTTATCCGGTTTAATTGTTGCTTCTGAGATATACACGCCTAATGTCACTGAATTACCTCAATTCAGTCATTGATTTGACCATATGTCGGTGATTTCTGTTTGCCCCTTGATAATCGTCCCGTTAGTGGTTCTGCAATAGCACAATTAAACACAAAAGTTGAGTTACTGACCTTTGATGTTACCACTGAAATTTGAGATTAACTCTATTTACGTTTATTTTACTGGCTATGCGTAAGCTAACCTTTTCCGTTGAGCTCTAGCTAGATAACATAACAGAATATGCTTTGCCACTTTACTAGAACAAGTCTGCTTAAAATACTAATGTAAGTGCACCAACGCTGTAATGTGAAGGATGTGTTAGTCTAGTACAAAGGGAACCATTGTAATGATATTAAATGAGGGTATTTCACAAGCAGCACCACTATGAAAACCAGCTTGACAGGGCTCTACGAGCTCACTGTTTGGTAGGACTGTATCACAGATTTGGTTCATGAATGCTGTCACTTTTGAGGCTTCAATTATGTGGTGTGTTTGTCCATCTGCTATCTGACAACAGTGTTTTTCCCACAAAAAGATTTTTTACTTTTATCACTTTCAATGGTGCGTTTAAATAGCTTGTGGATTGATGCCAGCCGCAACTTTGAAGTCATTATCTTAGTCGCATGATATATTTTCATGTTAATAATTTGGGTAAAATGCTTTTATTTTAAATGGTAATAACTTGTTTTGATATTATACCTAACAGTATAATTTTGTAGATGTAGATTACAGATGTCTGTAAAACAATTCTGGCTACTAGTGCTTATAGCTCCTCACATGCACTTGCTTATAAAAGCACAACCTGTATTACCCTATTCATTACCATATTCAGGGTTATTACATTGTCCGTTTGTAGAGGTTGTATTCTATACGCCTCAAACATGGCATCTGTTTAATAATCTACAAATTAGCATAAGAAAGAGCTATGTATTTTCTACCTTCAGGTTTAATTAGGGTTTCCGCACCTTTTCAAGTATGCGCAGACAAGATCTGAGACTTGGAGCTGATATATGGGATAAGACGTACAGTCAAAAGCCTTTCCTCTGGGACACTATTACGGCGAAGGTGAGACAGGAGGCCCTTGCTGCGCAATCACGCCACTCGGCATCCATCCGTCAAAGACTCTGCCTGGTTTCTCCTCTCCTGCCTCCCAATGAATCCATTGTGAGATGGGAGAGTTCCCCTGCACTGAGCTGCAGTGCCATGTGGCGTAGTATATACATATACATGTATATGTATAAATTACAAATATAACGGCGGGTGCACACTGAACCTACATGGACATACACACAGGCATGCAAGCTGCTGGGCAGCCTAGCAGGCCTCCAGCAGGCCCCTCAACAGGGCTATGATGGGCTGTGGCATTGATAGACCATCTGTAACTGTGTCATGCTGGATTACACTGAGAGCGAGAGAAAAACACAAAAGAGAGGAGAAGACGAGGGATGGAGGGAGGGGGAGAGCCAGATCAAACCCTCTCCTCCTCCAAGACAGCCTTTTTCTGTCTTTCTCTCAGAGACAGGTCCTTATCCTGGAAGAAAAGACTTAATCCCTAACCCCCCCCAATTTTCCACCTCCCTCCTCCACTTGCTAGTCACTCTCGATGCTCCTGCCTCTCTCTGTCTCTTTCCGTCCGTCTCTGTGCTGCTGAGGGACAGTTGTGTCTCAGCTGTAGGGCTTTGTGTTCCTCCTGGGAACCTGCCTGGGAGATTGATCTGCGCAACGAGAGGAGCACAAAGACCTCATGGTTTACGTGCCGCAAAGCCAGCCACGTATCAAGATGTAACCGCCGTGGGAGTAGCCATACCTGTCTTATCGCATCACGGCTAAACGGACAGATGACGGGAGGAAGAGGAGGAGGAGATGCGCCCAGGGGAGGAGAGGAGAGGGGGTTGGTTGGGGTCACAGTGCTTTTATTTGATACAGATTGGAGGGAAATGAGAATGAATACACATTAGGGTGTAGTTTTTTTGTCTTTGTTTTACTTCAGTAGGATCATTAAACACGGACAGAGATGTGTTTTGTTAGTTATCTAGTTCCAGTTAATATAAAAGGAAGTATCAGAAAAGGGCAGGTTTAATCAACTGTACTGGTACATATAATGACACCAAATACACATATATGCATTCCATTACAAATAAAAGTTTTTATTTAGCCATGTTTTACCTTTTACATTGTAGTAAAACACTCACACCTATGTAATTCTGACCCAAACCAATGCTGTTTTTTTGTTTGAATTTCCCAACATTAACCAGACAGAATCTAAGACAGGGGTGTCAAACTCATTCTGGTCTGGGGGCCGCATACAACTTAATCGGATCTCAAGGGGACCAAACTCATGCCAAAATAAGTCCACTTTTTTCTTTGTATTAGTGCAAAGAAGTTAATTATAAAAATCTTTATATGCAATGAATTGTCCTTTTACTAAATATATAAAAAGTGTTTTTAAGAAAATTATGTGGAATTTCAACAACATTTTCACCCAGTTTAACATTTATTTAGGTGCATTATGCATAAAAAATGATCACAGTGATTGTACACTGTTGCAAAACATTTATTGACAGTTTTGTGGAAGTTAAAACGCTGTCCTGCATGTTAAAATGCATCAAACACCTCAAAATGTATAAATGATTTAAAATCCATTTTCCACAAAAATCCATTTGGATTTCCTTCTGGGAAGCAATTCTGAACACATGAACTGACTCCACACACAGCGCCACTAGCGGAACTGCAGATTTTATAGAAAATGAAGTTTATTCTTATTTTTTTTCTATAATGCAGATTTATTCCGCGGGCCAGACTGAACCACTTGGCGGGCCGGTTCTGGCCCGCGGGCCGTACGTTTGACATCCCTGAGCTAAGAGATGATGGACTGTGTTTTTGTTGTTAATGTTTGTGTCACTTGAGGAACTCACAATCAAAGACCTCAATGAGATCAGTGGAGGGAATCAACACTAAGGTCCAGCTAACCAGCATTGTGAAGTGAGAACAGACTCATAAGTGAACAGACAAAGTTGGTCAAGAATCAGAAAAAAAAGATTTTTTTTCAGTTTCTGTATTAAATGTTTTATTCAGTCACATATGTATTATTATCAGTACTACATTACGTAGTATCTTCCTTATCCAGTGGGTCAAAGTGGGTACGGTTTTGATCATCGACACCTGATGCTAGTCCAGCTATGTATTGCCTGCTTCACATGATTTGCATATTAACCCCACAAATAATAAGTACCTAGAGGCTCGGCCAAGGCCTCCATGCCTTTGTGATAGATGACATTCCCTTGTCTGCTGTTTCCTCCACCGCACTATTTACACACACATACACACACACACACACACACACACACACACACACACACATACTGCATCAGTGAGATCTGGTCTCTGGCTCCACTGTGCGCTGGTGTATCTAAGAATCCTATTTTTCTGTTCCATTGTGCAAGTGGAGATAGCGGTCCATCACTGAGAGTGCAAGGTCACCGAACACATCAGCACAAAAGAGCCCCATCCACCGCACTCTGTGTGTGTGAAAATGTGTGCACCCTCTCTATCTATCCATCTCCCTGCCTCCCTCTCTCTCTCACACACACACACTATCCAGCTCCACGTCACTCTCTCTTATTCATTCAGTCGAAGAGCCCAGAGCAGACAGCTCGAATGTCGTGACCTCAAATACGCTGAAATAGCCTTCCTAGTCACGAAATATCAGGCCACTTGATCTGGACTGAGAGACTGAGAGCTTTGATCCGTCACAACGTCAACAGGGCAGACTGGCATTGTGGGATTGGAATCGAGAACTCCAGGGTTGTGGCGACAGTGTGGAGCATGTTACGATATGGCTCACCCGAGATGATGCAGACATCTGTTAACGTTACCATCATCATTGTCTGTCGCACTTCAGTTTGATTGACAAGTCTTTTTCCAAAGCACTACAATTTATTAGAAAAATCATCCCATCCAGTGTAAACTCAGCACCCAAACTCAATGGAAGTATTTAACATATTACTAACCTTTAATTGTTACAAATTCAGACTCTACACTGTAAAAGTTCTCTCCCTGTTGTGGGGGTGAGATGACAACAGTAGTGTTGTTTCCAAGTCCCCTATGTTCCGTTGCTGCTGTAAACACTGGTTCAGGTATGTCTGTCCATGTCCAGCACAGAAACAAATGCAAACACTATTCAAGAATGCCGAGCTTTGTGTCTCATCAGACGAGTGGAGTAACCATCGTCACGACAATGCTAAGACCCGGGCATCACCACAGAACAGAATATATTTAGCATCTCCAAGGAGAGGTGTTTTCTATCTCCCATTTCCAAATAGATCATCGCTGAGAATGCTCCTAGAAGAGAAGTCCCAAGTGAAGGAAGTCCTGGCTGTCCTGGATCCTGAAACAGACATAAACAATCCACAGTATGTGGGCCAACAACTAGGAGGGAAATGTGACGTGAAAGGGAACATTAAGGCATAATACATTTTGCTCTTAGCAGCTCTGACACATACATGAAGGAGTATTCTGTTGTTAATCCACAGAGATGTAGGTGGGTCCATATGGATTTTTGGCAGCCAACGCTAGGCTAGGCAAAGACAAGGTTTTGCATATGTGCGTGTGTGTGTGTGTGTGTGTGTGTGTGTGTGTGTGTGTGTGTGTGTGTGTGTGTGTGTGTGTGTCTGCGTGTGTGGCAGCACTGCAGTGTACTACATAAATATTGTAGTGGCTTCTTAACCATCCTCTAGAGTCTGTTCTTGGCAACTGAAGGTGAATAATGCATTGGCGAGATGCTGGAAAGATAGTGCTTTATTACAGTTTTGAAGTATAATATGAGTTGTTTTCCTCTGAAGCGGTTCAGCGGGGGAAATGCTGCTACTTATTGTGGACCTGTTTTATGGGCAATCCTCCACACCCCCTTCGCTGATCCATATTTAATAATTCAGGGTTATCTCTAACAAAGGACAATTGTTTTTTAAGTTGTGGAACTAGAACTGGATTTTGAGGTGTTCTTTTTGTGGCTGTTATTGGCGAAATTTCAGGAGCAGGACCATTCTAAAACCCCACCCGCCCAACCCTTTTTCTTTTCTCTCTCTCTTTTTCCACCTTTTTCGTGGGGGCATAAAGGGGTTCGTCGTGCCTGTGTGCATGAGCTCCAACGAAGCTTCCCACAACCCATCCGGTATAGACGGATCGATCAACGATCCATTCACTCACGTTAAACGCATTCGGTGGATGGGGTTGTCCTTGCTAGTGAATTGGTATTTCGATGGTGATACACATTTCTGAAAAAGTAATCTGAGTATTTGATTTCTACAACTTAGAAATTAAATTTGGGGGGTTTTACTGCAAGTATAATTATACAATTCAAATTTGAATAATACTGTCAAATCTTACTGCATACTGTTTCCTGCTCCTGTCAAAAATAATAAAAATAATAATAAAATTATGAAAGAAATCTTTTTATGATCACAACAGACCGTTCCAGTTCTGCAAATGTCTATTCTCCCAGCCTTTATTTATTATGATACAGAAGGCACATTTCCTATAAACACACACACACACACACACACATGAATGTGACAAAACATTAAAGTGTTTCCTCTGGAAGTCATCAGAGAGAGAAAATACAAGTTGGGGGAGTTAACTGTAAGAAAATGGTACAAATCTTGCAGCTCAAAGTCCGGATATAGTTCATGACTTGGTGCTGAGAGGCCCCCACTCTCGTACAACGTGCATGCTCTTTCATCTGCTAAACAAATGTCTGAGAAGACTTCTCCCATAGTTATTATGATAACCTTGGAGAGACCCGAGCTACTCCATTAGCGTTTGAAGGAGCTAACTATTGGCTAAGAAACAGAGTGCTACCATTTAAAGGTATGAGAAAGTCAGCGTCCTTTGGTACCAAACCATCAGTGTTGGCGTGTCTCCCTGCACTGCAACATGACGGCAGGAGCCGTAAGGCTGCTGACGCCTCCCACTCTGAGCCCTGCCTCTGGAAAAAGCCTTTCTTATGCCACAATGAAAATAAAACATTTAGATAGGCTCCAGTGCCTCCCTACACCCAAATAAAGCTGTTTGGGCTCAACACCAAAAGGGCAATTTTCCAGTCCACGTTTTGAAAACCACTGGGTTTTTGTGTGATTATTTGTGGATGCTCTGCCAAAGCAAACGAGTGGCATGGTGGGATTTAATACCCAGGACATGAGGAGGAAGGCTTCACACTACATCAAACAGTCATTCCATCTCCATAGAGTAAAGCCTGTAATGATATTTCATTTTTTTAATGCAAGTAGGTTGTGGCAGATGCGTGAAAAAGAAGTGAAATTTGAAGCACCTGTTTCATTTTCATCACGGATAAAACTTACGAAAATAAGAAAATACACACTGCCCATCAAATGCAGACTGGCTATTCAGCATAGCGTTGGTGTCACGGTTTGGGTTCACTTCCTGTCTTATCTTGTAGTTTCACGTGTCTGGTGCTCATGGGGTAACTTCACTTCCTGCCTTGGCCTGTCTTCCCCTGTGATTGTCTGAGTGTTTCCACCTGTGTCCAATCACCTGCACCTCCCTTGTGTATATAAGCCGTCTGTGTTTGTGAGTCCTTTGTTGGTTCTTGTCGTATGTCATGAGCGTTACCATGTCTTGCCTACTAAGATTAAAGCCTTGTTGGACATCCTGCGCCTGCGTTTTCTGTCGGCTTCCAAACCGCAACGTTCGTGACACAAGAACCAAGCTATACCCAGACGCAGCAAGGTGCATGGATCACCTGCGCCTCGGACCCCGCTCGGCCCAAGGCGGACCTCGGCTGGAACGTGGCTCCGACTACTTGGACGTAAGGAGCCCCTTTTGGTGTTGGGAAACAAACTTTGTTTCAGGGCCCAGGAGTTACTAGAGGGCTTGCCTCGAGCTTCCGGATCACCTGAATCCCAGGAGAAGGAGCCCTGAGAGGAGGAAGCCGCAAACCCCCCCTTCCCGTTCCCGCCGTGCCGCAGCACGATGCTTTGCGCGCTGGGCAGCAGCGTCAACCGGACCCCGCCGTGCCGCACCGCAACGCTTTCCGCGCTAAGCAGTCCCTCAGGGGTACCAACGCCTTCGTGTCCCCACCCTCCCGCCCTGTTTCAGTTTTGTCCCCGGTATAGTTTCAGCGCTGTACGTGTGTGATCTGCTTGCTAGATTGTCATGTTAATGTGGTGATTAGCTCCCACATTCTTAGCATTGCTTTTCCACAGACACTGCCCGCAGCAAGAGGGTGGGAGTCAGGGTCTGATTTTATGGACACGATGCATGCTGGGAGACAGGAGCCCCCATTCCACCCACCTTCAGCCTCTCGGCCCTATTGCCGCCGTTGCACTGGAAAACCCACGTGTTCCACTCTCCCAGAGGTGGAGAGGGCACTAACACCCTGCCACACAGTTTACGCAACAAAGGCCGCCCACACTGCGCACAGTACTCATTCAGCTACTGTCGTTTCTAACACATGCTACAACATATTCCATCACATTCCAACTACACAATTGGATCTGAACTTCCATCTCCCCAATCAGTACACAGGAGCAGTTAAACAAAAAACATGTGTATTCTGGAGATGAGATTGAGAGGTTTCTGTTGCTCAAGGTTAAAAAGTGAATGAATGAATGTAAATGAATGCTTGAAATGTATTCAGTAAATTATTGGGGAGATCGTCTCTTGTATGGGGCTGGAATGAAGGGATGAGAAAAGGGGTGTAAGGATGAGGAGAGGATAATGATTGAGGGGGGCCCCTGCTCTTATTATGTAGAGGAGGCACGACAGAATCCACCTCTTGCCGCCATGAGTGAGCTTGTGTCAGAGAGTGGAAGAGTTCACAACCTACAGAAGTTAATCTTTTTATCTTTTATCAAACCTGCAAAAATTACTTCAAATAAAGATTGACCTATGGCTAAGCCACGCCCCCCTCCACTCACTCGGACAAACAATCAACGTTCTTTAACGGGCGCTATGGCAGGTGTCACAGTAGGAGACATTTCGCAGGAGGCCATCGATGATTTTTGGAGACAGGACACTGCATGAAAAGTGGGATTTCCGACAATTTCCGGCACCGTAAATTGTTGTGGAATTTCAGGTTTACGGCAATTTTTGTCGGAAATTGACGTGGGCCTCCCTTGGCAGTTGGCCCCCCATGACTCCCCTCCTCCTAATTCTAGGGGAGGCTTTGACATGTAAATGAAAATGCTGTGAGCTATACAAATGCAAATCGGGCTGCAGAGGGAGTTTTTGCCCAGGTGACATTTTTTTAAAAGGTAAGAAAATCTCTGGTACAAATAGATCAGGCCTAATTATAGACTCTTACATTTTATCTTGTATTGATTTATTTAATTTAAGTATGCTAGATTACTGTGTATGCCATTAGCTATGGCAAATGTTATGTAAAAAAGATACACTAAATTAGTTTCAATCTGAATCAGCAAGGTAAAATGACCATTCCATGCAAATAACATTAGAATCAGAATGAAGGCTCTGCAGAGATCACATTCTCCTAGAGCTCAACTAATGTGCATAGTGGCAGAAATACAGTGACATATTCTTTAGTCTTACTTAAATGCACAGAGGGCGTATTAACCACTACATCTCGCAGACATGGTGCTTCACAGGCACCGCGGTCTGGTCTTGCGAGTCCTTCCATGTAACAATGACCTCGTATCTGATTGGAGGATCCGGACGTTCAACTCGCGTTCAGCTCCTCTTGGACGCGATCAACAGCTTTCAGCCAGTCGAGAAGAAACTGCTGTTTGCTATCAGCGGACTGTTCCGTCAGCTGAATCACCATCCTGCCGATATGAACGAGCGGGAGAGACTGACTCAAGAAGAGGAGACGGCCGCATGAAATCCCAAGGTAAGAATATGTTTGACGACTGCTAGCTAAGCTAAAAGTAGCTTAGCCTAAAACCAAAGCTAAGAGGAGCCTTACAAAAGAACCAGTGAGCAGAACCCGCTTTATTGAAGTGTATTTTTGTAGTGTATAAGATTTAAAGAGCATGCTTTCATTCTGCGGTATAAGGAAATGGATGCCACAGAATAGATACCGATCATGACTGTACATTTTGTTTTCACAGACTAGTTTCTCGTCACAATGAGGCGCTGACCTCCTATTTGCTCGGAGCAATATCTGTAAGTGACTTTTTTTAAACTGTTTCTCCTTACTTATTTAATGTTACGGTGACTTGCTCTGTTAATTTGTATTCATACCACTTTCATTTAATTGTTTTCCAGCCGCCTGTAAGTCGGAGCTTCAGAATTGCGCCAGAAAAACTAACTGCGGGCGGAAGAGCGAAGAGTTCCGCGCGAAGAAGAAAGTGGATAAGAGTATTTTTCACGAGCATTGATAGATGTGTTGTGTCCATACACATCGCACTTTATTGATTCATTGTTTTGTTTTTTACAGCTGCTGGAATGGAGACAGCGTGTGCTCGCAGATGACGCGGTGGAACTCTGGAAGTCCACCAGCGGAGACCTCATGTCTGCCGAAGAAGAGGGCATGTTGGCGGGGTCTCTGGGTGGATTGTACGGTCGCTGTCATTTCGTTGGCCAGAGCTCTCTGAACTCTGTGCGAAGCTGCAGTCCCGGTGAGAGGCGACTCCAAAGTACAGAGCCACGCACGATATGCGTCTGCGCAACGGACCTGCCTCGGAAAGAACGCCGCCAGTTACCTACAACCTTGAGGAGGCAAACGGACAGTTGTAGTTTTTGGATCATCCTCTACCCATGTGTGCGCAGATAGTTTGCTTTGTATATAATTGTTTGTTTTAATAAAGCTCTTTTTGCATAAACATGTTCCTGGCAAATGTTCATTTCCTCTATGAATTCATTAATGTCCTTGGTGGTAGTCTAAAAATGGTTTAGTAGCCTACATAGGATAACGATTACATGAATTTACAGTACAATAAAATAATAACGAATAAATAATATATATTATATATTATTTATGAGGCTGGGTGACCAATAGCGACAGATCTGCCAACCAATCACGAGTGATTTTTCTTGTTTGAAAGTTGTGGTTTCATCCAATGAGGAGTAAGGAAACTCAAGCCAGGGCTGCCCATGTGTGGTTTTACTGCCAATCACGAGTGATTTTACTTGTTTGAAAGTTGTGGTTTCATCCAATAAGGAGTAAGGATATTCAGCCCGCTCCGCTCGGCCACCCGCTGTTTCACTGCATTCATATGCTAATTAGGGCCATTCGCACCTCCGCCAGCTGATCGCCACCTCCGTCAGAGTCTGTTTCCGACAATTTCCGGGACAGGCGAATGCTGTGTGCGCGGCCTGTAAATTGTCGAAAAATTGTCGGAAATTAGGGAAATTTTCGGGCGTTTACGGGGACGGAAATCCCACTTTTCATGCAGTGGGAAGATCAGATATCATCTAGAAGTCACCAAAAGGGTATCAACTACGCATTGGAGGGATATATTAATCATGTCATTGTTGAGAAGGTTGATTAAAAAGCTTCAGTTACAAGCCAAAATGTACAGGTCCCAGTGCAAACGTGATAAACCGCATCTCGTTGCCATCACCATCTCAGACAACAAGATAGAGGATCAGCATTGTTCATGCACTGCAGGGTAAGAAGTGTTATTTACCTACAATTAATTAACCTAACTTGACGTGACTTGGAAACAAAGCTATGCTAATCGCTACTTGCTTATTTTTTTATTTAAACTTAGCTTAAAGCTCTGTATTAGCAGATTTTTTCAGATTTCTTTTCAGAGTTTAACTAGAGCCTTTTGGACAACAGCTAACAATGATTTACGACCACTAAAGTACAAAAACTAGAACAAAATAGGTGACATGAACAACTACCGTTATGCTAACGGTAGCCTAACGGTAGAGATGTTAAAGATAACTTTATATTTCTTTCTAGCAAAGTGACAATATGTTGCCTTAAATACGATGTTGACTTGCCTTAGAACAGATGTGGACATCCTTGTTAATTTTATCCACGTTGAGTTGATGTTGTGGTCTACCGCACAACTTCATCCAAAGAAGACACTTTTCTCAGTTGAGATGTGGCTTAGGAAAGGGTAAAAAATTAACCTCTCTCAGCCTCTCAGGATACCTTGTGTCGGAGTTGCATGTACCCCATGAAAACCGTTTGACCATTTTTAAACTTAAAATCTCAGAAAAACCTCGCAAAACCGGACGAAATCTGACTTTCTGCAATGCTTTTCAATAAACGTCCTGTGAAGAGAATGTCCGAGTGTATGGAATGGCTATACGCACTGTGAGGTGCGTCCGACCGAGAGGTTTCTTGTTTACAACAACACGCAATATCAGTTTTGTGAAATTATGATTTTTTTTTGTTTAATGCCCCTAATACGCCCCTAATCTACAGATTTCTAAGCAAGAATGTATTTCTAAAGTTTTTCTGACTTTCATGAATTATAGTTTTAGGTGTTATCATGGGTTTTTACAACCTAGCTTGGGAAATGACATCATTTGCAGTCAGTCCAAAGTTTGCTGAACATTTAAATGACAGTTTAATGGTATGCAAAAGTAAAAGAAATATGATGAGAGAAGCAGGGTCCTCCAGCTCGCAGGACTCTTTCTCACTCACTGCCTTACTACTTCGCCCCATAGTCTCCCTCAATAACATTCCATTCAGTGGTCTGCAGTCGGATCATAGAGATGCAGGGTCTCCGCTGACGTCCGGGGTCGCCAACTAGAAAGACAAGGAGCAGATGGTGGTCTTTGTAATTCCCTCCTCTTTTCAGTCGCCTGGCAAGCCTCACCACCTCTCTCTCTCTCTCTCTCTCTCTCTCTCTCTCTCTCTCTCTCTCTCTCTCTCTCTCTCTCTCTCTCTGTGTGTCTCTCTCTCTCTCTCTCTGTGTCTCTCTGCACCACAGCAGCATTGCCAGAGTCTGAATAGGCCCCAACCACCGCAATGCAAGCCTTGTAGGTACAGACCTTCGCAACCAGATGGTGAGATTATTTGGAGCAATTAATTCTTTGAGAGAGTCAGTGGGAACATGTTTGCCGCACAGATTTGTGGGGGGAGCGGCTGAATGCGTTGAATGACATTCCTCCTGAAAATCCCTCCAAGAAAAAAATTTAAGGGGGTGGAGGCGATGCGGGACTTTGGTGGAAGGTTCCTGGAAGATGAAAGTAAATGGGAGTTTTTTTTGTCCACGAAATAAAAGCGTGCATAAAGGTTTAAGGCATGTTAATGGGAGCTTGCATGAGAGGCCAAGGGTTACTTTTGGAATTTCCACATTCCAGAGCATAAAAAACCCAAAACATATTGAAGGACAAATGTTATAATGACTAAACCATGTTATCTGATTAGCTGTCTAAAGCGATCAATCGACAAATCAATCAATCTGTCCATCAGTGGCTCCCTTTTAAGGTTCAACAGACTGTTGTGCTAAGTAGGCAAGCAGCAACACGAGGACTGTAATCTGTCCCCACGCTGCATCATAGAACTCCTTATGACCCTGCAGGTCACAGGGTCGAGTCCCTCATTAACTCCTCCTAGTCTCTTTTCTCTGTGGAGTTAAGACATTTATTTCTATCATCTCCACTCCTGTGGATTAAACATCTGTGGAGGAACAGACTGAGTGTATCTGCTTACCGTTTGGCCATTGGACATTAAAGTGATTGGAGGGTGTAAATATCTGCTGTAAGTTATCTTACGGTGAATAAAGAAAAAGTCAAACATTCAAAGACAGCTATACTTTTTATCACATATAGTTGTTTTGTCAGAAGGTGCTGAAATTGGTACGGCTGATTTATCCACATGTATAGTGCTCCTTGGCAGTAGGCTGGTGTCTGTGTGCAATTGATTGAAAAAAAACAAACGTTTATTGCATGTGTTCATGGTATTGGAGGTACACGTCCGCCCAAAGACATGTTTTGTTGAGTTTTGCATTCTAGTTCGGTTTGTTGACAAAAAGAAAAATAGAGTTTATCAAATCCTTAATGTGAATAGCTTTATCCCAATGCTAGTGCTTTGTTATCAAATTAGAAGAGTTCCTTTAGGACAGTGGTTCTCAAACTTTTTACATCTGAATACTTGGCTCTCCAAGTACCACCATAATGACCAACACTATACAGTGGCGTAGTAGGCCTAAGTATTCATCAAAAACAAGGCAGAGGTTTTTTCCTAAAGAAGTATATTTAATATTGTCAGCTATTGTAATATTTTACACAGTTTCAACTGTAAGACTGCACTTAAATATAGGAAGAAAAAAAACTGTACTTAAATAATGATTAAATTAAAATGTATTGCACATAAAAGTTGAATAAACATTGTACTAAAATAAATGTAAAAAACTGTTCTTAAAGATTAAATAAAACTGTACTGTACTTAAATGTTTAGTAAAATATATATATTTCAGTGATTCTTTGGCGTACCACTAGAGGGAGCCCCGTGTACCACTAGCGCGTACCACACTTTGAGAATCACTGCTTTAGGAGATATAAGTCAGATGAAGAAAAGATGATTGTTTGTTATTGAAAAAGAAGGATATATGATAATAAAGTCTTCGCAGTCCTTGGCGCTTGGACGGAGATTTGAAATCAAGGGCTGTCTGCCATCGAGCCGCAGCAAGATAAATCTCAGCATGGATTGGCATAGATAAGTTAGCATGGATAAGTTGATAAATTGATGAACAGGATGGATCTGCAATAACTATGTGAAGATGGGCAGGGGTTAACAGCAACATGCATCATATTCAAGAGACAGCAGCAAAATGACAACAATGACATTCAATTGTGCAACATTTACATGATCTAGGTCCATGTCCATAGCTCACCAATGCTGGTTAATCGTAGTAATGCAAGATGCATTTGAGCCACTCTTGCTTTGAGGGTGCACAGCAGTCTCACAAATGTTACAAAAGATATGACATGAGCTTTGTTTATTGCTGTTGACAATCCATCAGACTAACACAACTGAATCTGAGATGGCCAAAATAACTCAAATCAGAATGAGTGAAAGCTGCTTTCCTTTTAGCTGTACTCCCCTGGAATCCCTTATCAAAGGGGAAAAACGGTCAGATGTGACGATGGCTTACTCAAGAGACACTCAACAGGATAACAACAAAGAAAGAAAATGAAAAGCAAAACATACATTTGTCTTGTGCATTCTTGCCGTTTCTCACAGCCTCTTCCAGTCTGGGAGTTGTTCCTGTTTTCATCAAACTGTAACCCTATCGCAATGTTTCACTTCACAGAAGTTAATTGCAACATTTTGGTCCCATCAAAATGTATTGCAGAGTATTTGGTTGTGGTTAGCTGCACCCTCTCTCTCACATTTAGTTGCAAAAAGCACTAAACTACGGTAATCAAAACCAAACTAATGAGTAAAATCCTTATGGGCCTTAGCTTAAAACATAAGCCTTTCAACCTGGTAATTGTTATTGAAAGAGTGGAGAAGAAAGTTACTTGACAAGCAAGGTATTCAGTAAAGGAAGGAGGCCTGGAGTAGAAGGATGGGTCAGAGAACACAGGATCTGCACCCATGAAAACCTGTGTAAAGTCAACACTCGCTTGTTATTCTATTATAAGAAAAGTTTTGTATTGTTAGCGTATGTTCCTCATCTTACTTGCAAGTGCTCAGATGTTTTCAACGGGTAATAAAATATTGTATATATATATATATATATTTAGTGAGGATTTAGGTTCTGGAGACAGCAAGCAGGGCAGCAGCTGTACAACCGGATGCTACAAAGGTGCACCTGTTGTCACACACACGCACACACAGAAAGAGATCATCACAAACACACACGCTCTCTGCCTGCCCCCACATGCTGTTGGGTCTACTGTTTGGAGTACAAACAGGATATCGCGAATCATAGTGAGCATCCAAAACGCCGGGTCAGGAGGGATGTGACCACGGCGGCAAAAGGAGTGAGGTGAAAGCAGCAGCTGGGGGAGTTCTGACAAACTCCCAGTGGCCCGTGATGAGAAAGGCAGTGATTAATGCTTTTGGATCAGACTGAACAGCTTCTGACCTAAATGAGTGTGGCCCAGAACAGCGTCCCGCCCCCTCATTTTAGCACAGATACTATGAGAATAGATCACAGCTTTTAAACAAACCCCACAGGTGGTGGCACGTGGTCCGCATGTCTGCAGAGAGAATTATTGAAATAGAGTTTCCTACCAGTTTATTTTTACTCCCTTCACATTTCCCATCTTGTTGCCTATTTTACATCAAAAAAGTCCAAATAAGTCCATTAGCCTCAACTCTTTTGTTTTATGTTTAATGATCCTTCACGGTGCATTTATATGTGTTTATAAGTAGGTGTGTGTGCATTTGTATGTGTGTATGGATGGTTACTCAGGTTGCAAAGAGTAAACAGTGACTGCACCTGTGTAAATGACACAGAGAGAGCTGTTGTGTTTGGGATCCCATCGGGGAATAAGGCATGTTGTGCAAACTGTGTCACCTGGAGAGAGAGAGAGGAAAGAAAGTGCAGCACCACCCGTCACAACCGCAGCTGAGACGGCAGACGCGGACAGATCTGGGTTCAGGAGATAGGAGTAACTTTCCTACACCAGTTGAATAGTAAAAACAGTGCATGCAAATGTTGGGTATACTTTGAGGGATCAGGAACTGTTATGCAGGGTGTTTCACGCAGAAAGATCCACCACACAGACCCAATCTGGGCGAGCCAATCCACCAGCTCGGTGTTATTTACCAGGTTCAACGAACTGCCAGGCGTGCGTCATCTGGAGCGACTGCTCTGTCCTCCATCAAAACCACAAACAGACAACCAACCTGCACAGCTGGGGTTGAGTTTGAGAGTCCCAGGGAAAGTTTCTGCTAGCGCGAGCTGTTTGGGTGGAGAGATTCAGCTGCAGCGGCAACGACCCCCACAGGTGGGTACCGAGGACTAGTTGTGGGACTAGCTAACCCATGTTTTATTTTTACAAGTGGAAGGGTCTGTATCACAGCTATAACCTTCAAAAAACTACCAAAACAGATGCAGTTGGAGGCCCTGCAGCCACAAAGAGACCATAAACTGCTCCAAAAAGACACAAAACAACCACAGACACACAAAACAATCACAAAGTGTATAAATCTTAAATTGTCTTCAGCTCTACTGGACAGGACTGAACTTTCCAAATTAAATGTGTTTAACGGATCAAATGTTTCTCTACTGTAATCTTTGTCCTCTGTCCTGTCGTCCTAGATGAGCCTAAATGGATGCAGGTCAGGTTATTGTCAGTACAAGTTGTAAACACAGCTTTGTTTTTATTCTTTTCTGCTCAAAGTGTTGAACTGGATCCCTCGAGTATAAACATGTTGATATGGGAAGATAGATAAGCTTTGGAATACCATCCTGTACATCCTGTACCTGTTGCTATGACCTGTACACTCGGATCAAACATATTGTCTTTGTGGCTAATTATTCATCCCCCACTTAACCATGTGAGCTCGTAGATTTGGAATATTGTAAAGTGAATCTTGCTCCTAAATGCCTTCAGTTATTTATTTATTTTAATCATGGCTTTCTTGACTTGTTTTTGTGGTCACTTTGTACTGTGAATGATTTTAACATTAAATGAAATGTTAGATTAAATTAAAGAGGTCATGACACGCTCAATAAGCTGATCTCCTGTTGTAATGGTGTTCGGCCTCCTCCATCGCTCCACAGTTGGTGTGTGTGTGCGTGTGTGTGTGTGTGTGTGTTACGACCCATCGCAACTTCCCCCACGTCCAGGGAACCAGATGCGGCTTTCGTGTCCCCTGTTGAAGATCTCAAACACTACCAATGCAAAACTCTCCCCAGCCACAGCGACTGAACGGCACACATGCGGCCGAGTCTGACTGACGGCCTGATGCTTGTCTCTGCACGCTGTGTAGCCACAACAAACAGAGAGCTCTCACCTCTCAGGCTTATCTGGTAACGAGTCTCTAGTTACCTGGCTCTGGTCCCCAGTCAGCGCCGCCATAAACCTACAGGGAAGTAGGGCCAGAAGGGCCACAATTAGGGAAGTACATGCAAAGGAAGCACGAGAGAAGCAAATACAGAAAAAGATCCCTCCTTTGTTCCCACCAACTTTGAATTACAGCTCACGTTAAATTTGAGGTTGATCCATGTGTCATGGACTAGTAACAGGGCTGAACACGGACAATAATTGAAATATAACAAGGTTACAGAGCGCAAAGAGTCAAAGTGCACCTTATTCCTCCAAACACACACAGGTCACACTGAACTGTGCTTTTGACAAGTTATTCTAATCAACTATGGCAGCTTGGACCAAAGGAGGAAGGGGTTGGTTCCACTCCATGCTTGGTGAAATAAGTTGGTCATCCAGTTAAGAGACAGAGGGAAAAAAGTTCTTACATGCTTGCTTGAGGGGTTTAAAGGGCCAGTGTGTAACCAACTTTCTCACTCTCTGAACAGTGTTTTACCCCTGAGGCCTCCTGACTTCATTGCCATGTTCACACAGTGCATCCACGCAGAGAAAGGCTATCGACGACTCACTGACCCCTTTGACGTTGTCCCTGAGCCAACCACACAAGGCAATGCATTACTGGGCCCAGCTGTCACTTCCCATGGCAACAAAAAACAGACAGAAAGAGAGGGACAGAGAGAGAAGGGGAAAACACCCATTTAAAGTTATTTAAGCCTTTCAATATTCATGATAAAACAGACCGTGGTGATTCCCATAAAGTTTTGGGACATTAAACCTCCAAAGATGCAGTGAGGTGGGTGTCATCGCTTAGAGCAGACATCTGGGGTCCCTGTACGAATCCCCGTGGAAAGAAAAAAAACACTCAGGGTTGATGTTGAATTGAAGTAGTGTAGCTTCCGTGTTGTCTTGGCAACAGGCCTGACAAGAAAGAAAGAAGGGAAGAAAGAAAGAAAAAGGGAGAGCAGGGGAGATCGAGGAGCCGTATGTGTGAAAGGAAGAGCCCTCCGTGTGTGGCGCCAGGCCGTCTGCTCGGCCGGGAGACTCAAAGACGAAGCGGCGACGCATCCCGGAGAGGTAGAGGAATGTAGGAGCCACATAATAACACACACAGCTGGAGTAAGGAGCGGTGAGGAGGCACCGTCGCCACCAAATCGGGCCGTCCTGGCTCCCCTACAACTGCGATAAGCGCTCAGAGAACGAAATGAATTTGTTATTTGCAGTCATAACGAACGTCTACTTAATTCAAGATTATGGGAAATTGGAACAATATGTCCATGCCATTCATTCATTCATTCATGGCGTAGTTATTGTTAAGCTTGTGGAGTTTTGATTTCATTGTGCAAAGCGGCTGCGACCCAGTTGAGTTTAGCTTGGGATCATCTGTCAAGGGACCAACATCGATACAGGAGGCCGCGCGTAATTACGCATCAGAGACTGCGGCGCTAAAGATGCCTACAAAACGCTAACATGTCGTGCACATATTTATATATGCATATGTCATCGGCCAAATTTCCAAGATAGACTGAATGAACGGGCTCAACGTAAGCAAAACGCGTGAACTGTGTTGTATTCTTTGTGCAGCGCGGTGGTACTGCGCAATTGACTGCTTTGAATCGCCTCTCTCTCTCTCTCACACACACACACACACACACACACACACACACACACACACACACACACTTCCAACAGGCAGCCCATCGCAGCGAGCACAGAAGGAGACACGCCTTTTTCTCTGCTCCGTTGTTGGGTCGGTGGACAGCGGGCTGCCGGTGATTGACCAGCTCCTCTCTCTCGATCTGTCAGCCGTCGGGCTTGGCGCCTCCCCTCTCCTCTATAAATGTAGGGAATCTATTCGTTTCCTTCACAGCGAGCCTGACGAAGTACGAGGAACAGTGCGGCTACGCGGGATGTGTTGACAAGACTGCATTCCCCTCCCCTTCCCTTTGCTTATTTGCGGCTGTATTCACAGCACCGTTTCGTCTCTAAAAACCTTACCTGTCACCGGAGACGCATTTGTTTCCAGCTCGTTACCCGCTTCTCCGAGCCGTTGGTTTTCTAAGATGAAGGCTGTTACTCCGGTCCACCCCCAGGACTCCTCCTCCGGCGGCAGCCCGCTCTCGCTGCACTATCTGTCGAAGGAGAGCCTGAACATCGCCCGGTGCAGGGTGGAGGAGGAGGACTTGTTCTGCCTGCAGTACGACATGAACGACTGCTACAGCCGGCTGAAGCGCCTGGTGCCCACAATTCCGCAAGATAAGAAAGTCAGCAAAGTGGAGATCCTCCAGCACGTCATAGACTACATCCTGGACCTGCAGCTGGCCCTGGAGACGCACCCATCGCTCCACAAGCAGCAGCCACAGCGGACCGGCACCTGCCCCGCGCCGGCCTCCAACCCGAGCCGCACGCCGCTTACGGCGCTCAACGTCGATCACCACCAGGTGGGTGAAGCTGTAAACCCGGCGAACACCGTCTCTACACGGTCTGCTGGTTTGGGTTTAAGAAACCGGGACTTTATTTTGATTTCGCTGCGTGCCAGACCACCGTTTACCGCCAGGCAAACAAAGCGCGTCGTGCCCGTTACGTGTCATTGTTCTTTGACTGTGGGTGGAAAAAATAAATTAAAAATAAATTACACACACCGTGCAGCACAACCTTGAAAAGTCGCGCATACAAAAAATACGCATTTGACGCATTTGGCTTTTTCGATTTGCATGATAATGACTTGCGTGTCACGGGCCCACCTTGTCCCAGAGGTTGGCGAAGGAGCTCAGCCTTCAGCCCACTTCACTGCCACAATGAGGGACATTTGTTATTCACAAGAGCGTCTTTTGTCGGATATATAGCCGCTGCTCTGCTGCGTTTCATTTTATCTTTATCTAATGACACGTTTCTCCTTCTCTTTCTTCTCGTAGAGGACGTCAATAGTCAAAAAGCCGGAGGACTCTATTTTGTGCCGCTGAGATACAAGTACCTCAACACTGGTAAGTTGACTTAAATAACATCAGTGATTATTTAAGGGTTTGTTTTGTTGAAGTTGAAGTTTGGATAAAAAAAAGAAAACGATGGATCCCAGTCGAAAACAGCGCATCCGCGGAGCATCCCCTTTAACGGAATTATTGTATCCTGAGGTGCGAATTAACAGTCTCTACAGAGTGCTTTGGGGGCAAAAAAAGGAAAGAAAATAATAATTGAGGAACACACGAAAATTGGCCACGACCTCAGAGGCAGCTGTGCTTTTTGCGCAATAACTGTCACCGGTGTAGCAAGAAGAGAGGGTTAAAACCTCAGCTTGCCCTCTCTCCCTCTCACACTGCTTCCTCTTTCTCTCTCCCTCGCTCACTCACTCAAGTCGGTCCCTCTCAGGCCCATTCAAGTTACTGATTTATAGCATTGAGTCTAAACTCACCTGTATAAGGCAAAAAAGCTTTTTTGTGTGTGTGTGTGTGTGTGTGTGTGTGTCTGCGCGTGCGTGCGCGCGCCCAGAGGAGCCCGTGTTTGACCTGGTTTGTTTGGGGTTGTTGATCAAGCATGGCCCTCTGTTTTGTCGGTGGCGCCAGTCAGTCCGCAGCTCACCCCATCTCCTCCTCCTTCTCCTCCTCCTCCTCCTCCTCCTCCTCCTCTTCCCCCCTCTTTATCCCCCTCCACAGGTGTGTAGGCCGCACAGAGCCAATCCAAAGCCAGCAAAGCTTCGCCAGGGACTCACACACAACTGGAGGCACCAATCACAAGGGGATTTGGAAAAAAATAATTATAATAAAACACCGGGAGGAATTTAAACCCCCTGCCCAAAAAAAGAAATCACCACTCATTTCAGTTTTTTTTTTCTTTGGTCCGATTGAACACCGGAGTCAGTATGTAGACTTCTCCTATTAGAGCGCAAACACGCTGAAAGCGTTGTCGTTGGAAACGGGCAACGAAAACTGTCTGTGAATTGTGCTTAAAGAATAACTAAAAAGGACTCCGGTCCAAAGCTTTACTAAACTGTTAAAAAAGGTTGTTCATGTTTTTGGATATCTATTGTTTCAAATAGATGACATGCGGCGTCATCCCCTGGAGCTGTAAAATATTTAATATTGTACAGAAGAAGGATTTCCGATTCGAGATGATTAAGAATGTACATATATAACGACACAAATGTTCTATTAAAGTATGGGGAAGGAAGACGTATATGCTCAAAATAGACTATTGTAATTATAAGATATTTTTTATTAAAACCTTCTTTTTTGTTTACCGTTGTGTAAATATGGAAGTCTCTTTGTGGAAGGTTATGCTCTGCCGATGTCCTCACATGATGATATCAGTTAGAACTATTTGCAGTGTGTTATTGTTTGTTCTGGAATAGTTGAATATGTAGCATGTCAGGCTCACTAAAGAGACGTTGAATGTGTACTGAAGCAGGCGCCCCCCCTTCATCCCAGAGACCCGTGGTGGAATTCAACACACGTTCTTTTGGCCCTGCTCTCGCTTTCTTGTCAATTGTTTTGTACTCGTTAACTTTGACGACTTTGACCCGCTCGGTTGCTCTGCTGAATTTTTTGTATTTTATTGATTCTGTTACTTTGCACTGTTTGTAAAAAAAGACAGAAAGAAAGAAATTTTGAGAGTGACGGCACTTCTCACAGTGTTCTGCAACACCTTTTCAAAACAACGTCTCTGTTCCTTTTTTGTGCAGCTTCCCCTTGAGCAGTTAATGACTGACGAGGGGAAAACCATTCAACTCCGCTTATGAATCGATGAAATATGTGAACATTAACAGACTCCTTCTGGAAAACGACCAGGCAGGCGGTGTCTTTAGAAGTGAAATGACGCAGCAAAAGAGAAGAAGCCTTTTATTTGTTATTGTGACATCGATCGCCGACTTTACCTCACCCCCCTCCTGCCAGCGTGGGAGGACCTTCGTACGTTTCCGTCAGCTGCACTGTTGGACTGGACCTTCACTGGCTTGTGAGGAGTTGTCAAAAACAATTAAAGTTTCCAGGAAGTATTGTGTGTTGTCTCAAGTTTTGTCTCAAGGGTGGGGGCGCCTCCATTTTTGGTACTTTTGGTACGTTTGGTATTCAAACTAACCGTAGATCTGAGATTGTGTGCAAGATGAGATTCAGCACAAATAGAAGCGACGGCTCAGAAGTCCGATTTGTGCTAAATGGAAGCAAACTGCTAATTAGTCTTTCTACTTCTTTAAATGCTTTAATTATAATTCTTATACAGTAAAACAGCCTGGACAGCATTGAGGTTACATATGCATAGTCAACGTTAAGTGTCCGGGGTCCATCTGAGCCCTAAAGTGACCAATGACGAGGAAACATGAAACAGTAAACACCGCTGCCAAGGCAGCTCATGCTCGGCATTTCCAGGAAGTAGAACTCAGCGATGTGTTCTCACAAGTAGAGCGTTAGAACCACAAACTAGAAACCTAATCGTTCAAGGGAAATCCAACCGAAAATCCTGTTCACACTTCTAAAGCTTCTGAAGCTTCATCGGGATTATGCGCGTGTGAGGAGAAACAGCTGGAGGGGCTGAACGTTTCAAAAGGTGATGAATGATGCGTCTCGATTTCCAAATGCAAATGGTTCTGCACTGTATTCTAAACACAGAGAGTTATTAATTAAGCTAGTTCCCTCCTCTGCACTGAGCTGCAGCTTCCTCTCACAGACTCACACGTCGCTGTGCTGAGTGTCGGGTAGAGAAGCCGTTTCTTTAAACCTTCCACCTATGTGGACAATCAGGGTCACAGAGGCGGGCCTCACTGCACGCCGTACTTGTGATGTTAAACGCGCGTGTGTGTGTGTGTGTGTGATAACAGGTTTTGAAAAAAAAGAAATTCAAAAATGTGTTGCGGCACAGGTGGCCAGTTTGACAGTTAGACCTTCCTGATACGATTACAGATGGCTCTCGATAAGCGAGCCCAATGCGGACCGGAGAGTTGTCAGAATGCAGCCTTTCCTGGAAATACAATGAGATGAAACATTTACATTACTTTTCATCACATTTCACTATTAAACAGTGTTAGAGTGAAACTGAGAAAGATTCAAACGTAGGCCCTAAACATGAAAAACGATGTGTAGTCATAACTAGGTATCACCATTTACTTGCCACCTTTTCTTCACTGATAACAGAAAATTATAATATCATTTGGGTTCAGGTAAAACGTGTAACTATTGGACATCTCCTTTAAACTTCCCAGCTGAATAGAAAAATTCTTTGGTTTTGGTTGTATGCAAATAACATATTTTCTAATCAAATATGGGCTGATTTGCATGAACTTTCACAAAAGGGAATTGGACACATTGAGTAAAGCCACCTTCCAAAAATGTTATTGCATTTTCTTCAGATATAACATGAAAAGGTGGTTTTTTGATGTCTTCTTTATGTCCCTCCATAAATAAGAAAGTACTGTCAACACCGATAAAAAGTAATGAATCTTAATTAATCAGGCTACAACCAATACCTGAACAAACCCCTCTGTAAGAACCGAGTAAATGAATATAGAAGGTTTAAACTGTAACGTTTCGTTTATGCAAGAGCTACTGAAAAGGAGGCTTCTGGATCAGAGTCTGACAAGAAACCCAGAGAAGACTTTCAGCGATTAAGTTACTTAATCGCTGAGAGTGACTATGTCACTTCAAGTGAATACGAGGGAAAAAACGACCTCTACATTGAGACAATTTTCTTTTTTGTATCACATGTTGCCTGAAATGGCCTGTGAGGCCTGTTAGGTGATAACCTTTGTTAAAATAGGAGAAATCTACAGAAGCATGTGCATGAAACCAGTATGTTTCTGCCTGTACCTTCAACATGTACACAGCTACGTGGAAAAACCATCCCGACTGATCATTTTAGCCCCGTGCACAATTCAAATTCCTGCTGCTCTTTCACAGGCCGTTGGACAGAACTACTACTTCAGCATTAATCCAGAAAACACATTTATCACCATAGTATGTCATAAACACGACACCTCCTGGCAAAGACAAATGGCATTCACACAGTAACCAATCAGCCACGCTCATTTTTACACGTCGCTGCACATTTGATCCCATTACATAATGTTTTTCTTAAAGGCCCTTCAGTCTTACAGTAACACACTTCTATTACAGCTCTGTGATCTGAAATCCAATTCTCTGTATTAGATAGCACCCAAAACGGCTGTCATTCCCTAGAACGATACATGCATCACCGCCCCTGTTATACTATGTGGACTCACAGATCGCATTCTGGCTTTTCCTTGTACGGAAAATTCTATCTTCCATCTCTTTTAACTCTCTGCTTACATTTTGAGTTCCGACCTGCAGCCTTCTCATACTACGTCCTCCCGGCTTAAGACCGTGGGAAAGCCTCACATCCTGTTTGATTAGGAGGCCAAAACCTCATCCGTCAACCGAGGGGAGTGGATCGGGATGTGGCGGCACTGATCAGTCACTCAAAATGTCATTATGAGCACAGTGCCGTTACTATCGAAACAAGGGACTGGCCGCGGCTGAGAGGAGCCGACTGTTTGCACAGGTGTGTGTGTGTGTGTGTGTGCAATGCTCTCTTTCCTTGTGCATTTTTCTAAATATACAAATGATGCATTATTTTATTAAATATGCTTTAAATTTACAGAACATATATCTGACAATGTTTAAGTGAACAGAAATATGGAAAAACCCCACTGTAGAAACGTTTAGAATATAAAAAAGATTTAAACGGTAAAGCTTGGCTTTTGTAGGAGGAGGTTTCTGGTTCACAGTCTGAGAAACTCATTTAGAGAAAACGGCCTTCAGCATTTACGATGCCTCTACAAGTGAATATTGTGAAATATATTTAACTACTAGAAATCACCATGAATGTTCAGCAGTTATTTACTTACATTTGGAAAATTGTTTTAATTGTTCTTAAATATTATGTTCAAATATTAAAATGAGTCCTTATTATCAGTTGTGCCGGTTGTTTAAAATGAAGATTCTTGCAAAAATATACAAATAAAACCAAAAATTTAACCGCGAGATTTAGCAATTTCCGATTATTTATTTATTTATTAACAATGCACACCACTCAACGGTTGCACTGTAAGTGAGCCAGTTAGCCAGGGAGGCTAATTTCCATCTGCTGTCTGTGGGCAGAGGTTTAACCACAGCCTAAAGTCACAAAATCTGAATGCCATTTGCGCTTAATTTTATCCCTTTATCCTGCCCTGATCCAAGAGAAAAGCACTAATGGCAATGTGGAATGTGTTTTTGTTTTTTGTTTAATGTGGTTTCACACAGAGGAAAACACACTGGCTCCTAATGGTCCACAAATTTGTATAACGCTCCGTGACGCAAACAGGGACGCACGCAGCCGTCCCTGCCTTGAATTAACCTTCTGCATATGTTAAACTGCAACAACAGGTTTGGCTGTCGTGTCTAAGCTCCCTCCCTCCCTGATTTAACTCCACATTACAGCGTTCCACGGGGGCTTATATCCCCGCGTGTTAATCACCGCTCTTCCCGGCACACAGAGAAGTATATGACGGCCGCTTGCCGAGGAACAGTGGAGGACAAAAACGTGCTCGCTCTTGGACACTACTTGATTACAGACTAATTGGTCTAGAGTGATTAAATATCTCATGCTTCCCTCTAATTGCAGCTATTTAAAGCAGCTATTAGCTTAAAATGCCTGCCACCCAACAGCCGTTGACTCATAAACAAAATGTGAGGTGCTGCAATTTACCTGTACAGCTCCAACTGGAAAACAACAGCTACAGACTCACGGGGAGCTTTGTCACAGAACGTCTTAAACATTTTCAACTCTGGGAGGAATACTTCCAGAAAAACAAAATGAATTCTGCCCCCTCCCCTGCTTTTTAAAATAAGTAACAGATGTATATTTTCACTGACGCTTAATTCATCTCAATTACATTTTCCACATCCATGTCACTAGCGATAAATGAAGTTTAATTATTACCTCATTTGGCCGTGTGTGCGCTCACGTTTTGCAAATATAAGAAGATAATCCCATGTCCATCCCGTGCTTTGTGCACACCGGTTAAGCTGTGGAGGGGACTTGGGTCAGGACAACCACAAACACCAACATGGTCAAGAAGAGAGGAAGATGGAGAAAGAGGCGAGAAATAGGGATGGAGAGTGCGAGAGAGATAGGAAAAGGATGGGGGGGGGAGAGGGACTTGGCATCGGCTGTGCCAACTGCGACTCCCGGGAGACGGGCGATGAATTACAGAAATATCTCACAAATGCCAAGCTTTTTCCAAAGAGCAGTGAGAATGCTTGCGCCCCCCCTGGAGAGCACAGTGATTAGAGAAGGGGGGAACTAAGGGTCTGCCAAGTGTGTGTGTGTGTGTGTGTGTGTGTGTGTAAGGGAGGCACTGGGACAACAACCATGTCACAGAACATGACCCCGAGGTGCAGCCATCAGTCAGCCAATATGGCGAGTTAAATACCGCTGCTGCATCGGAGTGGAAGATCCCCAACTGCCTCACCCAAACAGGTTTGTGTTTATCTAATGAGCTTAATTAATGAGGCTTGGTTTATCCTTCTTTTCTCTGAAAAGGGAACGTTACAATTTCAGAAGAATAATGTGGCATCAAACATGCAATAAGAGGCAGTGTGTGTGTGTGTGTGTGTGTGTGTGTTGCAATCTAAGCTTCTCCTTGCATGGTGCACATGCAGTCGCAGCTGAAAACATGTCCTTTAGCTCCGCCCTCACAATGTTGACAGTCCTGTGGAGGTCCTCAAAATGCTCTGAATCTGTAGAAAAGCACGTTTACCATTACAAGTGGGGACACTGACTACAGAGGTCCAGTGTTGGTGAATCCCACAACAAGCCAGGCCTAGAAACAAGCTTAATAGAGACAGCAGAAATAAAGTAATGGGCAGCATATTACATGACTACCAGAAGTCAGAGGTGACCAGTGAGGTGATTCCAATTCCTGACCTACATCATAAAAGCTGCTGAGCATTACAGAGTCAAGATAAAAGGAAAGGAGAAGTAAATAGCCAGGATATCCATCCCTCTACACTGAAACCCTCCAAAAAAACCTAATCCCACTTCAGCAAGAGCAAAACCACCAATATACATTAAATTATAATATGTACATTCATATTCCTCTGATGTAATCATGTTAACAGCATGCCTTTGGGTAGGATTCTACTTATAATATACATAATGATACTGTAACACATTAAAAAAGCCCAAAATTTGGTTTTTAAGGACCCTTAAAAATGTCCAGTGTGAACTGTAGGACATTTTCTTAATACATGTGTAGATGGATATGAATGTATATAAATGCATTCACATCATTTTACAATAATACCTTCTGTCAAGCGTTGTTCTTTCATTATCTTCTTCTGTAGACAATCGCAGCAGATGGTTGAATGGAAGGATGCCATTTCAAGGTCACGAAATAAGAAACATTATTTAACATGGACTTAACATGTCTTGATTTAAGATGTCATATTGTGCCACATTATTCTGCCATTGGAAATTCTTTCTGGGATTCAAATGTGCCATTAGATTTCCTCAGATAATATTGTCTCTGAGTGGGAATACCGAGTCAAACATGGGAATTTATTTCAGCAAGCCTGAGGGGTACACCACACAGAAATCACATTGAAGACAGAAATGACAAATGACCTTGAATAACTGCATTACTTTGATTTGGAGATGGGAAAAAATTAATTTGACTGCACTGAAATGCTCCAGTTTCTTACAGATTGCATCCAGCCGTTGTTAGCTCAACTGAAAGCACAGGCATGGTGGAGGGGAGATTTGGTACAACTGCCTTAAATCCGAGCAATTTACTATGTACCATTCTCTGCTTTATAATACAAGTATTTTAAAGGTGTACTAAGCAACCAGGGTTGATTTTCCAGCGAGGCTCCCCCCAGAGGCCGAAAATAAAAGTGCACTGTCGTAAAGACGCTCAGCTGTTCTTCAAGCAGAGGTGAAAGTAAGCCCGTACTGTCCGGTACGGCGTACCGGTAAGAAAACTTTACGGTCTCTGAAAAAGATTGCCCTTCAGCATGACAACACAACTGCTAACTTTACGCAGAGGTTCGGCGCAGGTAAACGCAGAGTGTACGCGGAGGTTAGCGACCGCTACCAACCATTCCAATATTACTTACAATCGCATTAGCAGAAATGCAGTTCCGCTCAGCCGTGCAGCCTTCTTTCTCTTTTAGCTCTCGCCATTTAGAAAAGGCTTGCCCGATGTTCACCCGTGTACGAGTCCTCTCTCTGTCCAGAGCCCTTTTCCTCTTTCTTGCCTGCTCCGACATGGGCTTTCGCTGTTTTGTCGCTGGTTCCGCCATGATAACTGCACCAATATCGCCACTGCGCTGCAAGCCCAAGAGTGTATGGCTGAAGCCCCCAGCCTCCCGTCTCATGCCGTAAAGCAAGACTCTGTGGGGGCGACCCAACACTCCTGCAGTTGCATGTGCGGTATTTCCCCTACAGACGCCCAGGGCGGCTGAGAAAACCTTTGTTCGACCTGAAATGACTATTTAATCATCCAAAACGGTATGGAACATATTAATTAACTGAAAATTGTTGCATAGTGTGCCTTTAAAGTCAATTCATGAAATTGAGTATGTGTATATTAGTAAATTACTTTATTTGTGGTGACAGCTGAGGTCTTCTGTCACATCTGCTGTTCCACAATGAAAACATTTTACCCAAATATGCAACAAAGATGCAGGACCGGGTGTTACCAAACCGTTTCTATACAAATGCAGGTTACAGACAAAGGTGAGCACACAGACTAAACATGAGGGCGGAAGAGGGGCAATCAGGTAAAGTTAGGGTAATCATGCTGGAGGGAAACTCAAAAGTCCGGGAAAGCAAAGTTCTCATAAGCAGCAAGAGGCAGGGAGCTACAGATTCAAACTGGAGACAAACGCAAAAAAACCAAGATCATGACATCCTTTTGGGCCTAAACGGGTTTGAAACGTCCAAGACCGGATGCTCCGGTGACTCGACATGTTCGCTTGGGAATTACAGACTGATGCTGAATGGAACCGTCTGAGTTCTAGTGATGAGTTGTGGTTGACTGTGTCAAATGCAGCATCTAGCAACACAAAGCGCCGTAGGCACACCTGGCTTTCAAAGGGAATGGGATTTGACACCCTGATTGGTTTTATTCACCATTCACATTAATTAAAAGACTAAATACACCCCCCATGAACACATTGGGGGTCCTTTCCCCCAGTTAATGTGCAGTTTAACTAGCAAGAGTGGCATTGGACACGCCCTAAATGCAAATGCATCATACATCTAGACCAAATGGGGCAGTGAGGTTTTTTTCTGTTACTTTACTTACTGTGTACTTTTTCGCTTTACCACTTTTCTTAAATCAAAATATGAATTATCTAAATTCACAGGATAACAAATGTTGGCCTTTCATGCATTTATACTGTGGGGACAGATTGACTATGTTTCAGAAGAAACATATCTACATATTCATCTGAAATAAAACACTTTATTTTTGTAATTTGCCTTGTTAAGTAAATTTCCTTTAATGTTTTCTGTTGACAGAACAAACAAATCACTCACAACTGAGTGGAATTTCCGCACGAACCTGATCAAAACGGCACAGGCTGCGAGCCTGATGCTTCCATATGTTGCCATATAGATATCAAGCCATCGATTAGTGGAGCGCTGTCATCTCGTTGGCAGCGATTAGGCGGCTGGCTTTGGCACCCAGTCAACAACTAATTCACATGCTAATGTCTTCCAGATCAGGTCTCGCCCCCAAACTGGTTCCCCTCATTGACTTGATTCCCTGATTGGACAGATGGCCACCTTTCGCTATCACAGACAGTCTGTTTGCGTTTAGGCTCGGGGTACGGGGTTGTCAAGAGGGTGGGCTTATGAATAAACAACAACACTCATCTAGATAAACAATAACATTATCTGGTGTCTGAACCTTGACGGCGATCCATTATGGCCATTACTGTCACATCATGTGCTACAGTCGGCCTTTAATTGCTCTTATTCGCTATTGAGAATGGGGCTTCAGGGGGAACTCACACGCTGTATCAGTCGAACGCTCTTAATTGATTTGTCACTGTGCTTGCCAAGACCGCAGTCAATACGGTCGAGTGCACTGAAACCTATCAAAGCGGAGCGGGGAGTGAAGGCACGCGCACGCAGAGAACAAAACACCTCCGGCCTGTGGAGAGAAAAGGGGCGGGAAAAAGAAGGCAGCCATTCTGTTTCTCCCGACCCCTCCCTCCCACCAATCTCTCCCCCTCCGCTTCTTGCTCGCCATTCTTGTCCCTGGCAGCAATGTTTCTCAGGAGATTTTCTCTGCAGTTGTGTAAGGAGAATGTCAGTTCTGTGTGTGTGTGTGTGTCTGTGTGTGCGTGCGTGCGTGCGTGTGCGGGTCTGCCTTTACTACAAACGTTCCCGGCATGTGCTCATTAACAAAACACAAGTGCATATGGCTCCCCAGAAACAAGGCATTCTGGGTATGCCGCTGTCTGTCTCAGCCTTGTAAGTGCGGAGATAGCTAATGAATGGATTCAGGCAAGAATATCAGGCACACACCTACACAAGCACACACACACACTAATTATGTCTTCAAATGACCTCTAATAAACAACAGACAAGAAAGAAACATTCTACAATATCTAGATTTTGATGTGTCTGAAAGTTTGTTTTCTGAGAGGGTAAAAAGAACAAAATCAGCTCGAAAGAAATGTATTGCTTGTAAAGTTCACATACAATATTTGATGTACACTCTCAGACACTCTTAAACAATCTCAGCTCAAGGTTCTCAAGCTGTCAATCAGACAAACGATCTTCCTCAGCAGATCAAGTATGCCCCGTTGTCATGGAAATGTAAGCGTTCACGTTCCATCGTTGACATAGTAGTTGGGCCTTTTTGGTCATGCAGGGGCCTGGTTCGAGATTTTAGTAAAATTGATGTGGCAAAATATAAATTCCCATTAAGAAAATGAGTCTCCTCCTTGTCTCCTACGACAATACATCTATTCAAATGGAGAGAGAGGAGGAAAAGTAAATAACTGACATTAACTGACGGCTCAAGAGCGGAGACTAAAAGCAAAGTCTCTGCAGCCTCTGTTTGAGATTCCCGTGAGCCAACACTAGCAGAAGTGGCTGTAGGTGTCTTAGCAACTAACAGTGCACAAACCATAACATCGGCAGAGGCCGATTGGCTCAGAATTTTCAGAACATGCAATTTAGTAACTTAGAACTGCATGTGACATTTTCTTGCATGTCTAAAACCCAACAATGAAGACAATATTCATAACCTTGGGGGACAGCTGTGCGATAAATCATTTTCCAATTTAAGTGTAAGTAAGATTTCACTTTACTAGGCACGACATATGTTTTTTCACATTAGCTCAGACTCGGTTTCTCACAAATCGTCATTTATACATATGGCAGCGCCGCTCTCAGATGTGGCGTGATCCTTACAGTTCAGTGCATCCAAAACATACATACTAATGTCCATTACCCCAAAGGGGGATGAAAATATAGTGCATATCTTGAGCATGTATGTATAAATAATGTATAGGAAAAAAACAGGCATTTCCTTGTACTAATTAGCTGTAAAAAAAATACCTTCTGTGTAAGTAATAGCAAAGCAAATAAATGGCCTGGTGTTCAATGTTGCATGAGGAAAGGCATTTCAAGATTCTCTGAAATATATTTCAATGCTTACTATGAGCACCCATAAATATGCATTTCCACGTCAAAAAGGAAACAATTTACAGATAATCACATTGTTGCTTTGGGAAATTAATCAGCACATGATGCAAAATGGAGAGAAACCTGCTGTAATGTCCTGAAGGAACAGGTGCATAGGTGAACAAAGATAAATATAGCCCTGCTTGATGAAATCATTCCTCTGTCCTGGATAATAACTCATTATGTTAATAACAAGCCCTATTAATCATTTCCTCATTTGAACTGTCAGGAAGTGATTGTCGTACGAATAGATTGTGCGAAGAACAGCGAAAAGATTCGCCTTTTGCAATTCATCAAAGTCACATGGTCCGAATAAAAACAAACAAAAGCGTCAAAGCAGGAATATGACGGCAAAGCCTCAGAGTGCGATTTCACCCATGTCACATCTCCAGAAGGAAAGGGAGCCCGAGTATGGGGACTTAACAGCACAACAGGAAGCAGTATCCACCATCCAGTATGAGTGTGGGCCTCAGCCTTCTGTGCAAGTGTGTGTGTGTGAAGGTGTGTGTGCGGCACCGGGGCTCATCTATTGTGATTGTCTCATTGTGATAATGCCCTACTGGGGGGGCCAGCTGTTCCTGTGCCCATAAAAACGGAGGAAGGCATGTCTGGTGGGATGAAGGAGGCTGCAAAGAGGCACAGGGAGAGCCACATGCTACGGAGAGGCAGATGTGCGACACGAACAGACACACACACACACACACACACAGTACATAAACACACACAGACTTAAATACAAAAAATTGTAACCACAGAATTCTGCAATATTTAACACAGAAAAACTTCTCCAAAGACACACAATTGTATAAACCTGGTTGTACTTGTGCTACAGCAATACACATCCACTAACACAAGATTCTGGAGGCGTTATCAGTCCATATCTGTGCTTGGAGCCGCAGCAGTCTCCAAGGCTGCTATCAGCTCCCCCATTATCTCTGTCTGAGAGTGTGGAGGAGGACAACGATGAAGCCTTGCTCCCCCCACCCCCTCTTCCCATACACACACACACACACACATTCACACACACTGAACGCCAACTCGTTAAGAGGGCGGAAATGAAATGTCTGTCCCCCGAGTCTCCCCGAGTGGTGGAGCTTTTGCCGCTGTGGCACAAGTTGGGCAACAACAACAGGCAGAGTGAGAGAATAAGACCACGATAAGAGAGAGAGCGCAATAAAGGCGATGGCAGAGGGATGGAAGGGAGGGAGCAGCCGACACAACCGCATGTCTCATTAAGTTAATGGTCTCTGTGGATGGTGAAGGGCTGAACAAGGATGGAGAGCAAAGAGGGGAGGAGAAGATGAGATACTGAGATTAATGTATGCTTTTAATTTGAAGATTTGATCCGGCTGCAGTCTAAGACCACACCATCCAACTGGAGGCGTTTAACATGAGGGAATGTGTCGTCGATCGATTAAGACTGGTTGGTCGGATGGGTTGTGGGGAGCTTTGTCGTAGAATCCGCTGTGCTCCCGTGGCACGGCGAACCCCTTCAGGGCCCTACGAAAAGTTGGAAGAAGATGGAGAGAAAGAAAAGAAAAAGAAAAGGGGATTGGGAGGGTGGGGTTTCAGAATGCGTACCCACGGACGCAAAGAGAGGGCTGAGCTGTATTTGTAGAAATACCGGAAGAGGCACGTTGGAGGCGTGGTCTTGCTCCTGAAACTACGCTAATTAGCTTCAAGTGTGGGAAAGTAACAATAATAATGGCCGCGATGCCATAGTGTCCCTGCATAGTGCAGAAGGTCGTCTGAGAACCAGGAGGCTTAGATGTAAAGTTCTTGTTTTTACAAAAACGTTCCTTGTGTCTGTGATGCACTTGAACAGTAATTTGGGGTGCTCAAAGAAATTCACCTTGAACGCAACTGACGCTCCAACTTCAACCCTATTGTGATGAAGGACTTTGTAAACCAATAGCTTGTATAGCATACCTCTTTAAAGTCTATAAATGTATGTGTTGGCACTTCGATAGTGAAAGGCTCTGGACTTAACTGCGTAGAAGTCAAAGGACTCGCTGTGGTCTGTGGACTGGAGAAGCTACGAATCCTCGATTGAGGTATTATTTTTAGCGCAACGCTCGTTCTTCAGCTTGGCTTTCCGATCCAAGTCATCCTTTGTTCGTCCAGAGTTTTCTCTTTTGAACATAACACTATAAATAACTCGGTTGTGGATGTGAAATAGGCCCATAGGTCACTTTGTGGTGCAGGGGTGTTGAATTCATTGGTGTGCAAAGACAAAACACACCGTCCATCATAAAGTATGTGTGTTTCAAAGTGTAGAGCGTCAAACAGCCACTCAGCAATGTGAACTGGACTGCAAAGATCATTTTGGAAATCTCCTCGCTCTCGTCCAAAAACGATTACAGTTACTGGTTTGCAGCATGGCGGGGTGAAGCAGATGTCGCATACACGTCAGACTGCCTCTTAGTTTAAGAGCAAAAATCGACAAGATAAAGTTGGATCTTGACGAGAATGGTGAGCGGCCGGAGAAGAAGCTACAATTCATAAGAAATGTCCTACGAAACACGTGTTCCTCTTTCTTAAAAGCCCCCTCTGCCACAGCTGCGTGGGTCTGGAGAGATATCCTCAGAGAGTTACAGCATCCCGCTGCATCCAGGTTTGCTATCCAACGTGCACTTTCCGTCTCTCTCTCCTTTCTCAAAGACACACAATAAAGCCCCACTGTCAGGGACCATCTGACAAGGCCAAAGTGACGTTGGTTTCAGGGGACCGTCAGTTGGTCCCTCCACAGATGGACTGGGGCCCTGCACCCTCTCCCTCATGCTCCATTCTGCAGCTGTGAGAGATTAGCTAGGTACCATCAATGCTAATTTGTGCTGATACAACCAAAACTTTTATTGAGGTGAGAGGAAAAACAGAGGCGATAAAACATGTACACACAAACACACACACACACACACGCGCGCGCGCGCGCGCACACACAACTCTGGTAGAAGGTGGCTCCTTAAGTCTGCTGCAGAGGCTGCACTCTACCGTAGATATTTAGATACATTATACACTCACCGGCCACTTTATTAGGTACACCTGTCCAACTACTCGTTAACGCAAATTTCTAATCAACCAATCACACTGGCAGCAACTCAATGCATTTAGGCATGTAGACTTGGTCAAGACGATCCTGCTGCAGTTCAAACCGAGCATCAGAATGGGGAAGAAAGAACTTTGAACGTGGCATGGTTGTTGGTGCCAGACGGCCTGGTCTGAGTATTTCATAAACTGCTGATCTACTGGGATTTTCAGGCACAACCATCTGATGGGTTCACAAGAGAATGGTCCGAAAAAGAGAAAATATCCAGTGATTGGCAGTTCTGTGGGTGCAAATGCCTTGTTGATGCCAGAGATCAGAGGAGAAAGGCCAGACTGGTTCGAGCTGATGGAAAGGCAACAGTAACTCAAATAACCACTCTGAGGTTACAACCGAGGTATGCAGAAGAGCATCTCTGAACACACAACACGTCGAACTTTAAGGCGGATGGGCTACAGCAGCAGAAGACCACACCTGTGGTGCCAACAGTGCCACTCCTGTCAGCTAAGAACAGGAAACTGAGGCTACAATTCGCACAGGCTCACCAAAATTGGACCATAGAAGATTGGAAAAAGATTGCCTAGTCTGATGAGTCTCGATTTCTGCTGCGACATTCGGATGGTAGGGTCAGAATTTGGCGTAAACAACATGAATGCATGGATCCATCCTGCCTTGTATCAACGGTTCAGGCTGGTGGTGGTGGTGCAATGGTGTGGGGGATATTTCCTTGGCACACTTTGGGCCCCTTAGTACCAATTGAGCATCGTGTCAACGCCACAGCCTACCTGAGTTTTGTTGCTGACCATGTCCATCCCTTTATGACCACAAGTAGCCATCTTCTGATGGCTACTTGCAGCAGGATAACGCGCATAATGTCATAAAGCGCGAATCATCTCAGACTGGTTTCTTGAACATGACAATGAGTTCACTGTACTCAAATGGCCTCCACAGTCACCAGATCTCAATCCAATAGAGCACCTTTGGGGTGTGGTGGAACAGGAGATTCCCATCATGGATGTGCAGCTGACAAATCTGCAGCAACTCTGTGATGCTATCATCATCAATATGGACCAAATTCTCTGAGGAATGTTTCCAGTACCTTGTTGAATCTATGCCACAAAGGATTAAAGCAGTTCTAAAGGCAAAAGGGGGTCCAACCCGGTACTAGCAAGGTGTACCTAATAAAGTGGCCGGTGAGTGTAATTAACTTTTGTAACTTATGATCATTTCAAGGACTGCAAATGATCTTCCCAAACTGTGGAGGTTTAAAACCACGTCACACACAAACATACTTTGCAGCGCAGTAATGTGGGAACATGAATAGGTTCCTCTGTCTTTGAGTATCACGCCCTGCATGTCACACAGCTATGAATCATTTAGGTCAGGAAAGGTTGGTTAACAAAATGAAAAAGTAACTTGCTTTAAGTCAGTAATTGACCTTTTCAACTTATAACCAGGATCTAATCTCTAAAATATCTTTGCAAATAAGCATAAGACCCTTTTCAGGAATTATAGGAATGTTACACATACACTTGCATCATTATCACCTCTCTTTTTGAATGACTTTCCAAATGAGTTAAATAGTATGACAAAAGTGTGCCATTGCGTGAAGTAAACTTCTAAACAGTCATTTGTATTCCGATGAACAGAAAGGAACTTTTATCTGGAAGTCAAAGTCTATTTCCATGCAATTATTCCTAATGCTGTTCATCTGTGCCACTTTGTCACAATCCAGCAGGAGGAGGGGGTTGAAATCAAAGCAGCTAAATGAAACTTTTATTGTATATATTTTATATGAAATTTTATATTTGCATTTGTTCCTTCCATATGATTAATACGATGATTTCACCTCTGTTGCAAACCGTCTAATGAAAAATCGAAATAGGCTGAGAATATGCAGTTGAATTCATGTTGTTGCCTCAAAATATTACATTTTTTTAATTTAGGATTTAGTTAATTACCTTGTAACCTTATCACAACTGTTTACTCATACATAACGTCTTTTTCTGTCCTATTCTGACACAAAACCTGTAAACCTCAACAGCTCTCACACATCCTTTTGGTTCCTCACTCAAGCTCACACACACACACACACACACACACACACCACATATGGCAAACCCTAATACGGTGACTCTCACTGAATGCATTATTCATCATATGCATAATGTCTCCCAGCTAGCCTATTTCCCCCCCGATAAGTAATATACGGCGTAATGTCATTGGCACACACACTGCAGTTGGAATAATGGGGAGGTTTGTTCACTTTATGAAACACTATTCATCACAACAGAGACAAACAAATTTGATTTGGGCTGTGGATTATTCACGGGCGGAGATGGATATTGTTTTCATGCAAAGCCAATAAAGAAGCATCATGCGAAGGTTTTGATTACATTATCAGAGTCACAAATACAGTTGGTTCCAGTGCGCAAGTTCCTCATGACTCAATCAGTGCAGAGCACGGTAAATTCCTCTGGCTTTTGAAATGTCGGACTAGCAGAAAAAAACTAAAAAAAATGATTGAATAAAATGAAAAAAATATAGTTGTGTGTCAACTATCGCAACAAAGAAATGCATTCTGGGAAGTCAATCATTTCTGTTATAGAAATTGAATGTATTCTACATCTGTATGAGTCATTCTGTACACATGACATCCATTGCAGTCTGTCCATCCCGGGAGAGGGATCCCTCTTCCTTTGGGGAGTTTTTCCTGTGCCGATGTGAGGGTCTTGGGACGGAGGATGTCGCATGTGTACAGACTGTTAAGTCCTCTGAGGCAAATTTGTAATTTGCGATTTTGGGCTATACAAAATAAAATTAATTGAATTGAATTTTGAGATACAATACACAATACAATTAACTGTTATTGGTGGTAAAAACAGCAGTGAAATGTCCTTACAAGAATTAAAAAAACAGAATTATGTTATGTAAATATAAATCAGTGTACAAAATTAACGCGTGACTGGCGTTGACTTTCTACGTGCTTCCTGTGCATTTTCTCCTTTTCTTGGAGGCAATACATATCATAAATGTGTTGTGTAGTGTAATCGTCAATTACGCCTTTTAGCCAATAGTAGCTCATTAGCTGTAGTGCAAGTGGTTTTGTGCAAACATTCTTGGTCAAGAAAAGATAATATTTTCTTACTATGATAGTTTTAATGGACCATATTAGCATAGGCATAATGGTCACTAGCACAAACACATTTACCTTAGTCCCCCTGCCTCTAACTCAGATCCCACACAGAGTCATCCTTTGTTTGTCGAATGTCTGGCCCATCCAATAGCACTACAGATAAATCTGATTAAACACTACACTATGCTCCTAATGCATTGTATTTGCATGCATTATTGTGAAAACAGTGGCAGGTATAGTGACATTTTGTTTTGAATATTGTTTTTTCACTGTGTCTTTGTAGATATTGAATGTTGTTTTATTAAACTTTTCTATAAAATCAATTTATATTGCATAATCTAGCCTCTTAGTCTCCATTTGAAACAAACTACTGTAATGCAGTATGGCAAAAATATAAAGGACTCCTGTCTTGTGGACGAGACGATACGCACAGAGGAGGAGTGGCTGTTTCCTTCAGATTGTAATAACACAAACGTGGTTATGATGAACATATAAAAGAAGACAGCTTTGACTCATCCAAGTAATTGATTTTTAATAAATGAGTGTGTCAAAAAGACTTCTAAGCCATTGGGAAGAATAATGACAAGACATTAAAAAATGTACATCTTGTGAAAATGTTTCCTTTCCATTTTTTTTACATTCTAAAGATTAAAATCAATCTGTTTCCAGTTTAATGCCTCGAAACGAGGAAGCAGGGCTGACGTGTTCTTGATTTCTCTCCCAGTGGCAGACTCTCCTCAGTCTGACGCATCCATGGAGTGTGTGAACATTCACCAGAGCTATTTAACCCTCGCAACGCCCCCGTGCTGGAAAACAGCCAGGGAACGTCATGGAGGACGCCAGATTTCAGCAAGCTCCCCCCCCAACCAAGGAGCACATCAGACAAGGAGCAGGCCTTGTTGATGAAAAGAAATTCACTAATTGTTTGATTATACAGATCTTCACGATAATGAATCGCTACTCCACGGTTCGGGAACATGGTGCGCAACCCGAATTACCACCCCAACACTCAAGCTGTGAAAGTTGATTACTCATTAGCCTGTGACTGAGTGGCGCAAACAACCCTGGCACCCCCCTTTAAATTCCCCTGCTGTGATTTTTTTACTGTATGCACTTGTAATTGTTGTAAGGTGCACTGTGGCATCAGAGACTGGCCTGCACCGATGGGCTATCCAAAATTCAGGATGCAGCACATTTTCCCCCTTTTTTTCTCCCAGCTCGTAAATCTTCAACTTGCAACCACACCGCATCTGCCTCAACTCACTAACGCAGCAGTTCGATCCTTCAAATCCGCATGCAAAACCAGCCTAAGACTTAAGCAGTACTCAGACCCCAAACACACACGGACAGAGTTCAGTGGGTTAACTCGGTAGACAAACAGGGTCACAAACAGGATGTCAGTCAGACAGGGCAAAGAAAGCTGAAGGGGGAGGATGAGTGCGTGGACCTAAATAGTTAGGGACTAATGAGGAATGGGCTGCAGGTGAGGAGGGCCGCAGTGTCAAGGAAGGAATGTGAGTGAGTTGTGTGTGATATTAGCCTTCAAACTCAAGAGGACATTAACAATATGTATTATAAATATCTGCAAATATATACTGATGGATTAAAAGACAATGGGAGTGAGCCAGTGGGATCAGGGATGGGATCAGATAAGTGCAATATTTTCAACGAGACTGAAGACGTGGAACATTAGGCAAAATTGGGCTTTTACAAGATTTGATTAAATCTCTTTACTCATTTTAAAACAAAATAGCACATCTCTTTATGTGCGGTGTGTTTGACTTGGATCAGGTCACATTTGGTTCATGTAGATCAGGGGTTCCCAATAGGTTGAGCGCCAAGGCAGTGGCAGTAGATCGCCTGCCATTGATAAAAAAAAAATCACGTCACGCATGCACAGAAACTAATACTAATGCTAATTAGCAATCCTTGCTTCGTCTGCACTTACCAGAGGGGGCGGGGGGAGACTACTGTTGTTGCATAAAATTGTCCAAAATGTCCATGACAAAAATGACTTCTCTATTGATTTATTCCCAGTTAACATTGTAAACATTAATGTATGGTCTCAATCACCAGTTTCAAGTCTTCTTCTTTAGAGGGCTTAGAGAAAAAATGTATTGTGACAACATCTTTTATTTTGGCCTATCCATGCTTTCATAGGTTTCTTTCTCTTCTTGAAGATTTCTGGAGGTAATTTACTAACTACAAAGTTGAGCATTGTGGCTGTTATTCAAGCTGTGACTGACACATGTCCCTGCTGGTTTTCCCGAGTGAAAAGAGTCATATAGTCCAATTATTGCACCTGAGCTGCACAGCCACTCAGTATGAGGTGCTCAGTGAACAGTTGGACGAAAACCAGCCGCCAGTCAGGTCAACGCATGAAAATGTTTGTTAACAACACAAAACTGGCCTGCTACTATTTGCATATTGCTGCTATTAGTGAACATTTATTGTAACATGTAATGTCTAGTAATGTCATGCCCCACATTGCATTGGATTCATCATAGAAATTGGCAGCGGTAAAGATGGTTTGTGTGTGTACGTGCCTGTGCATAACTCTGTGTGTGTGTGTGTGTGTGTGTGTGTGTGTGTGTGTGTGTGTGTGTGTGTGTGTGTGTGTGTGTGTGTGTGTGTGTGAGTGTGTGTGTGTGTGCCAACATAGTGAATTTGTCTGTAATTGCAAGGACAGTAAAGGAGTGTGCGGCTGGGTGTTCGTATGCATTTCTGTTTGTGAGTACACATATGTTCGTGCACGTGTCGTGTGGGTGGGTGTGTGTGTGTTACTGCCGCAACAAGACAAAAGTTAATGAGGTTTGAAGGCTGCTGTGGCAGCGGCGGCCTTGTCTTTGTCTCCGTCCTCTGCCACCCTGCTTTCTGCCCAGGCTTTTATTAAAAGGATAATGCGGTGAGGGTGTGCAGCTGCAGAGAGAAAGACAAGGACGGGAGAGGGAGAGAGACTTTGGGTTAGTGAGCAAAAAACAAGGTACAAGACAGATCGATGGATCGTGGATCAATGGATAGATGAAGAACTGAAACAGGAGAGAAGGGTGGGGAAGGAATTAGGGAACTGCAGAGAATAAGAGGACAGATTCAGAAAGATAGATGCAGGGATAAGGACAGGGAGGAGGCAGCCATGAGAGATTTAGCGCAGGATGAGCATTGGCTATTGTAGCATGCTATGAATACACAACAGAGACAGCTTCAAACACAACTGATGACGGATTTGCTTTCGCATTCAAATCATATCATTATTTTCATGATTTAACTTTTAATCACTGTTTTGTAATTTTTTAGCCACCTGCTGGCTAGGGCCTTTCTTAACAAGGGAAATCCATGCGAGAGGTATTTACTGTATTGTACAGTAAATATGTAGGGGGTGGGTAAATATATATAGATAAAATTATAATATATAATACATATTTTATTATCTACATGTATAGATACAATTATTATAATACAAATACATTTAAATATAACAAACAATGAGGATACTTTATTCTACTGACGCACAAGCAAAGAACAAAAAGTAACAGCTCACGATTCCTGTCCCCTGTGGATCAATCAGTCTGCCGAGGCGGGCGGACATCTTTGTCATACGCTGCTTCGTACTGGCCAATTAGCAGCTGTTAATTGGTGCAGGTGCAAGTGTCTGAATCCAGGGGCATCGTTCCTTATTAATGGTTCTCTGCAGACCTCCCGTTGGCTGAAATTAGCCCTCCTTTTTCGGCCAATGGTGGGTCTCAGGTGTGGGCGGCGTTGCCGAGACGCGTGCCTGTTAGTGTTGGTGAGTACGTACTAATTAGTTGTGGTTGTAATAAGAGTCTTTGTGTGTGTGCTTGAACTCTCCCACCAGCTGGCTCTCTCCTTCGCACCCCACGCTCTGTCCATCCTTCTCACCACTTGTCTCTCCATCCGTCCGTCGCCCGAAAACTGTAAAAGAAATTATTTTGTAGTTGGTTGAAGAGAAACAACACTGACCTAAATATGTGAATTATAGGTCACAGGAAAAATAATCGTCTGGAATTTGTGTGACAATCTACGAGCTAATCTACGATCTGCTTGTTTTTATCGACATGTGTGTTTTGAATACGTAGAAATTGTTACGTTAATGATGTTGACCTAATCAAGTACTACATGTATGATGTTTCTGGTGTGCTAAAATATAATTTATAATGTATTATTTAATTTTATTCACGCAGTAAAGCTGGTTGGTTCACTTCTGTAATTAGGTCAAGTATTAAACAAACTGGTCTGAAATTCTACTTTGCTCCTGGTAAGATGCAAAGGAGAGAAGGAGGAGGAGGACGGGTTTTAAAGAAGAGGTGGTGACAGACAGCTAACGAACTCCTACCGGGGGCTTCATTCATACAGCGGAACAGAAGAGAGGCGGCTTCTTCAAATCGGTTTGTTGGTTTATTTCTGTCAGGTCCATTAAGTCAAGAACACGCATGACAATAAAATTGATTTAGAAAATATTTTTATTAGATAGATTGCATCCGGCATGAGTCAGAATTAAATCTTTGGCGGTGTGGCTCTGTTCAGGGAGTCCTCCGACCTTTCATGGGCAGCATGAAATAGCAGGGAGTCAGAGGAGCGGCATTAGGGAACGCTCACACCATTTTAGGACTGTGTGAGCTGAGCTATTCCCCCACATTAACAGAGCGGCAACGATGACATAGAAGCAAATGCCACGTTATGAATGACAAGGAGGAGCTGGGGAGGTGGCGGGCGGCAAAGAAGCCCGCTTTCTAGCTGTTAGCGTGAAGGTCTGGCATCCCTGTGCCAGAGGTTATGCTAAGCAGTAGGGATGGCTTTGATAGGGTGGTGGGGGGGTCGGCATCTCGTTCCTGTGAGCCTTGAGTACAGCTTGCGTTACGTTGCTGAGTTACGTTGCTGAGTTACGTTGCTGCAATATGTTGCTATGTTGTTTTGCTAAACCTTGTTGAGTACCTTTCTTGAGTTACATAGGTTACGTTGTTAACATTGGGTAGATACTGAAGATGAGCTGAGAGCTGGCATCCCGGTGCTTCTAGCTCCAACTCTTGGCCACTCTTGGGAGTAACTGGAAGGCATGCAGGCTTGGCATCCCGGTGCGGTGTGCTCCTGCTAAGCCTAGCTGGAAAGATTTATCTTTTCTACGATATTACGTTATTATTGTAAATACGAGGATTATGGCTGTGAGCTGGCATCTCCGTAGAGGCAAGGAAGAATAATGTTTTTTGAACAATCATGGCAAAGCATGGGCGAGCTGAAAAAGTGTGACTTCAAAGGTCTAGGTCTGAGTATTTCATTAGCAAGCCACGCAAAACAGTGCAAGGCTGCATCTGCAAGACGGCGCATTCCGGTGCCATAAGCTACAACTGGGTGCTTTGTGTGTACTGTGTCTTTAACTGGATTGCAGACTTTTTGACAAGTTATTTTTTTTTTTTTGGATGACGTCATCCAAAAACGAATCGGTGTTTACCTGACGGTTGGCAAGTAAATCAAGAGTTCAGCTCTTGTGTCCGATCTGTTGAAAGGGATTCCGTTTTCCTTTAGTGCTTCTTCGCGGGGGTTAAAATGGTCCGGTTGGAGATTGTTGAAGGCTGGATTTCTGGGGATCGGCCGCAGCGTATTGATGGAGCTTCCGGTTAACATTACATGTCACGAAGCCCAGAATAGTTGGGGGAGTTTAGCTTGCTTACTCTACTCGGTTCCTTCTGTGGTGAGGCAAGCAGGAGGGAGGGAGAAACAAAGAGGGATGGAGGCAGAGGACCCATACACCTCTTGGAGGATGACAGCAGTGTCTGAAAGCAACAGCCCTTTAAGAAGATCCTGTCAAACCATCACTCTGGGTGTCATCAATTCTTTCACACACACACACACACACACACACACACCGGCTTCAAAGTAGACTGCTCAGTGGGACCTGCCTGAGGAAGACACACGTGAATGGAGAACACCAGGGTCAACAGAGGCTGATGGACACACTGTAGAAAACAAAACTTTTATTTTAACATAACTGGTTGCCCTTCAGGCCCAACACTCAAAAGACAAGTCTGTGGATTCACTGCAATAAGTAGCATAATAATTTGTTTTATAGGAGACATGACTATGTTCACATTCACACACACACACATTTTAAAATCCTAATGAGATTCTGACTAGGCCTTATTACCAATGGAACATTTCTGTTGAATATGTTAAAATGGTGCAGGTTTTAGCAGCATTCTTTGGACTCAGGTTATCCGCGTGGGTTTCAATAGGGGTTTGAACGGCCTCTTCCCTGGTTACAACCAGCTCTGTCTGCTGGACACAAACCTACACAACGATGATTTAGGAGTAGAGAAGCATATCCAAAAGAAAAGCCCTCATTTTAGGTCGGAATGAGAAATAACCCCACTGTTAATCATTATGAAAGAATTTGATATCAACAGGTTTGTTCAACTTTTGGAGAAGGTGGTTAAAGGTATAAAAGTAGTCACTGACCCCCTGCGGTGAGGATGTGTCATTGGGGCTGTTCGACATGCACATGCGGCAGGTACACATGAATGGTTGTGGATGGTAGACTTACATTAGCCATATAAAGAGCTTATTGTGAATATTTCCTTTTTAGGGGATTTGGTGCTCCTAAAGGTTGTCACTGTTGCGGTATTACTTGCAGTGGGAACAGCGATCTAATTATCACCCTGTCTGAACAAACAGCCCACTGGGTACACCAATCATTTCCGTCAAACGAGCAAGCAAGCTGGTTTCTGATGTAGCTCTTTTCCCCCTCTCCAAACACACAGAGAGCATGAAGGAAGAGCCTCTTCATGCTCTGTTCTTTGTTCATTATCTTCTTCTGTGGTGTACCGGAGTGCATGTTGTGTTGCGACGTGTTGTTCGGCGCTGTGTCGATCGGCGCACACTTCCCACCTCGCCCTATCACTAATGCAACAGACATTAGCATGGCGTTTGATGTCGAGTTAGGAGACATTTATATGCTCTCTGTTTAACAACTGTGTCAAGTGTTATTTACTCGGAGAACGACATCAGACAATGCGCACAAGGGGGGCCACAATGACTACGGGGGGAGGAGAGATGGAGGCCAGGAGATAAAGCGTGGAAGGAGAAGCGAGCGGAAAAGAGCCCTCGTGGAAACAGTGAGTGCCGTGAATCAGCAGCGCTGCGAGGACATTGTGGGGTCCACTGCAGGGTTCATTAGAGCACAGCCGAGCCCGGAAGACATGTCTCATTATTCTGCCTCGGTCTTCACACCAATCTGCACCATTGTTCTTCCAAGGGAAAGGGGTGGAAAGGGTGTGTATGGGTGTGTGTTGGAGTGTAAGTGAATGCAAATTGAATCCTCCATTTGTTAGTCTGGAGTGGAACAAACGCTGGAACTAAATCCGAGGAGTTCAGATTAAAATGCAAATAATTGAGGATAAATCATTTGTAGTTTTGCAAGGAGCTTGAAGGGAAGAAGCGAACCAACAGCTCTGCTTTTTTCTATAACTGGTTTCCATCAGCTCTAGGAGGTTTGGCAAAGAAACGTTTTTTTATTCTGCTGCGTTCTCAGTATGTGTCGCATCAGATTAGTCTCTTGCCTGAAGAAGTCATATTTCATGGAGCAGCGTTACAGTAATGAGCTGAATGACTCTTGGACCGATAAACTGTCTCCTCGTTAAAGTTGTCAAAAGCCAAAGCTCATTGGCCAATCAGCTGTCGAGACCCAATTAGGAAGAAATGCTTCAATGTGTCCTCTCTGATGTGGTTGCTTTTCTGAAAAAAAAAAATCTAATATTTTTAACATATGTAGAAGTCTGTGTGTGGGTAAAGCATTTGAACTTTACATATTTTTTAAAACAGTGGTTACAAAATTGCTTTTTTGATTTTGACTTGCTTGCACATATAGGGTTAACTGCAATGTTTAGATGTTATTCAATTTTTTAAATTTGATGTAGTTATTGTCCACTGTCATTAAAAAATAAATGCTATAGATATTTTAAAATGTGAAACATCTTTCCCGTTCTTATTAGCGTCATTATTAAAAGGATGATGTGTCCCATGTACCCGCCTTTTGTTCATTTACATTATCTTAGATATATTTGCAATGGCTGAAGTTTCATTATCTTTTATTGCCATGTTAAGTTGTGCAACATCTGTATAAATGTGCGCCTGTGCTTGAGCGAGTGTGTTTGCGTCATTTTGCTGCTTCTCACCATCATGGAAGATTCCAGGAGGGGAAAGAGGGAGATAAGAACGAGTGAGCGAGTAAAGCAAGCGGGGACGGCTCTGTGGAAGGAGGGAGATAAGCGGGCGAGCATGAACACTTGTCACTAACCTTAACCCTTCAGATTGGGTTGGGTGGAATCGAGGCAAGAATAAGATGGACTCGGGGGGGAAAGAAGCTGGCTGTGATGGTGGGTTACCCAGAACTATCCAAAATGGAACAAAATATCCATTGTCACGTGTTGCCACCCAATTTTAAAGCATAAACTTATTCATAACGTTTGTTTGCCTATACTGTATTATTGTAAGATTTTCAATTAAGTCTTTATACTAACATAAAAAAGAAGCAAGCTGAAAACACGCTTTTATCAAACTGAAATGCCGTTATTGTTTTCCGCGTCCATTCAAACACTAAAAAGTCTACAATTCAGCTATAACCCTTTGTTGCAAGGCCAGTGTCTTCATCACTTTCTTTTAAATACATAAACCATCATTATGCATGGCCCTCTTTCACCCCTGCAATCAATACCTGTCCGTCATCCCGCCCTCTGCACCGTTGTGTTTCAGACGTGTGGCCGTGTCCACTTATAGCAGGTGTTTTCTGTGTTCGGGCTGTCATGAACAAATGGCGGGGAGACGGCAGCATCAGTGCTAAGTAATGAAAAGCAATCTGCGCAGCATCTCCGCTCCATTCAGCTCCATCAGCCGCGGGCTAAATGAGGCTGCCGTAACTCTGGCAACCAGCGCTGACCGAGTACACATCACCAGCACTGTAGATATGTTTTTAATGCTTTCCTGGGTGTGGGTGGTTGGAGTTTTTGTATATTTTTGTACTTATTTCTGGGTGTGAGTATGTTAATGTGCGTGCCTATGTGTGCTCTGCAGCGTTGCCCTCGGAGTCTCTACTTCCTGTATACCAATACAGCGGAGGGGTGGATTGGCCGAAGGCCTCTTTCCTTTGATATGAATAGTAGCCAAAGGATCTTTGGCCGGGGGCTGATACATGTCAATCAAGCAGCGCGGCAGCAGGAGCGTTCTGGCGTCCTGTCTGTCTCTCTCACCTACAGCGAATCCCTCCCCAGCACTGATAACACTCCGGCATAACAGGTGAGCGACTGCTGGCTGAAAGGAGATTGCCTGACCTTATTGTTTGCCTTCGCCTCCTCTTTGTTCTTCACAAATAAAGGGTTTTTTAATAAACTGAAAGGTCTTCCAGCGTGGCCCGTAGAGAAAATGAAAGGGGGCATTGAGGTATGGTACAATGTGGCGAAAAAAAAGCAGCTCATCAGAAAATAACAAAGGTGCAAGTTAAAGATAAGGCGCCTGTCAGAGATTAATCCAGGCCCGCTTGATTGTTTTCTTTAATACCGGACCTGCTACAGCAAGCGATAAGTTTGCTGAGTAATTTGGTTTTCTAGGGGACGGGCATGCGAGTGGGTGGCTGGGTGCTCAAAAATAATATTCAGGTGTGCTCTATAATTGATTTTTTTTCTTCCCCAACCCTCAGTTCTCAAAGAAAAATTAGATGAAACTCAAAACTGCTTTGACTTGCCTTTTCTGTTAACCCCTCTCCACCCCCCAGCTTTTCTCCCTCTCTTGCCCTTCCTCTTCTCTCTTTCCCCTTTGGATTAATAAACTGGCTTTGTTGAAGACAATAAAGGAAAGGAGGGAGTGTGCTTGAGGAAGCAGTTTTTCTTTTCTCGCTATAGCAGTTCAATTGTGATGGTTGAAAGGAGAGAAGGATGGCTGGTACACGTCACACGGACCGTGTGTGTGTGTGTGTGTCGCGTTCTGATGAGTCGGAGAAAAAAGAATGCATAGAGCAATTGATTAAATCTATTAGTTTGGTAATGAAAAGCGTGAAAACAGTCACCCTATGTAATTTCAAAAAGGCAGTTTTTTTAATTTTCTCGAGCAATTACTGTCTTTTCCCCTTTTTCCATCTATTGCCTTAGAAATCTGTCTGATTTCTCTAGTTCACTGGCAAGTCATTTAAATTAGCCTCCACTATAAAGACAGTTGACTTTGAAAAGTAGGACAGTATAAACCTCAGTGAAATATTTATTGTCAAATCAATCCTTCATCATCATCATTTCTCTCGTTTTCTATTCCATCTGCACTTTGCTAGTGTGCGCATTTGAATAAATAACCCAAAAGAAATGGACAAAGAGGAAAAGAATGGTTCTTATTTTTTTCAGCATATTGCCATTTGATGCCAGAATTGATCTGCCTTACAAATATCTCTCTCTCTCTCTCTCTCTCTCTCTCTCTCTCTCTCTCTCTCTCTCTCTCTCTCTCTCTCTCTCTCTCTCTCTCTCTCTCTCTCTCTCTCTCTCTCTCTCTCTCTCTCTCTCTCTCTCTCTCTCTCTCTCTCTCTCTCTCTCTCTCTCTCTCTCTCTCACAGCAGCCACTCTCACAGAAGATGGCCTGTACTCCAGGGCTGCTTTCCAATTACAGCCCAACCTTTTCACAGAAGGTCATTATAATTAGAGATCCATTTAGCTTTTCTGTGAAAAGGCACATTTTTTGTGATTGTGGTCCCTGCAAGAAGAAGAAGAAAAGGGGAGGGGAGAGGATGTAGTGCTGATCTCAAGTAGCTCTATTATTGTGGTTGGGTGGGCAGGTTGCATGCGTTAATGGCTTCACTTTGGGGGGGGGAGGGGGGCGGCCTTTCGCACATTACTGGCTCATGAATGGAAAAAGACATCTCTGAAATAGCTCTCCAAATCAATACCGGGCCTGCACGTGTCTGTGTGTTCACCTCCAAGTAGGATAATGAGTGCAGGAGGACTTCGTCAGGAATGGAAGCTGATGAAAAAAATAAATAAAAGTCTTAACATGTAATCTTGGGAAAATTGATTATAGGGCTGCAGAGTCCAGCTTATCAAGTCTTGGGGATGTATATATCTTTGTTACTATGGTGACCTGATTACAATGAATTGCAGCATAACTATGCAGTGCATTGACCATACGCATATCAGTTAGTGTGCTACCATGTCACAGAAAAATTGTCGCCACTGTTGTGCTTTTTTGTCTTTCCAAAAAAAGAGCACAAAGAGCACAACAGGCCAAGAAAACTTTATTTCATGTGTTGATAATTTAAACAAGCTGATATACATCTGCGATGCAGGCACAATGCTTCTTTATTAATTATCATTTATGTTCAACTATTTACCTGGAACACGTATAACTTTATCCATGTTATCACAATGTCATGTATGTCACACTAAAGAAGCAGTGTAGAGGCAAAGAGTCCTAATTGGGATTCTATCTGCCCCCACCAACAAACAAACACAAATAGGAAGTGGATCTGTGCAGCGTACAATCCAAGCAACACTAGGTTTTCTCCTTACTGTGTTACAGAAGCAGATGGCTGGGGACCGACACTCCAAAGTGGTGGAAACCAACTAATTGGTTTGAAGAAAATCAATACGGTGTCGGCAGCAAACTCCTCCTTTTCCCCTCGCAGCCCATCGTGCCTGCTCTGCAATTACCCCATTGATTAGCCAGTGTTAATTGCAGGTCTCAATTATTTCAGGTTTCAGCTTGGCCACTATCACGGCAAGTTCAGGGGTTAACAGTGAGGGGTAACTGCAGAAGACGTATAGCATGAATGAGATGGCATACAGGTGCTCTGGGGATCAGCAGGCTTTCCTGGTACTGTTGTGATGAGTCCCGAGTTGTTATGATGATGTATTTTATTGACCCTTATTGGACAGTTTCCTTATGCACTACGTCAGCGGAGGAGGGTGGAGGGTGTCACGGTTTGGTCTTGTTCTTGTCTTATTGTGACAAGTTTCATGTTTCTGGTTTCCCTGGGTAACTTCACTTGCCTTGTCCTGTCTTCCTCTGTAATTGTCTGATTGATTCCACCTGTTTCCAATCACCTGCACCTCCCTTGTGTATTTAAGCCATGTGACTCTGTCGACCTGCGTCGCGTCATTGTCGGCTGTCCCATGTGGTCTCACGCCTGATGTCTTGTTCCTGGTTCCCCATCCATGTTGGTTTTTGCCCTGAGCGGGATTTTTGAGTTTTGACCGTTTATGACGATTTAAGTCTTTTTATTTTTGAAACGCTGAGAGTCCTGCCTCTCCCTGCTCGCCGCTGCGACCCTTGCTTGACAGAGGGTCAGAGGTGAGCTTCACAGCAGCACACTTTAAGCTGCCGCAGTGCGGGGTATCACAGGACCCCTAAATAAAAATTCTGTCTTGTACAGACCACTATGCATGAAGCAATGTCTGATGTCACAGCTTGTACACAGTCTATGTGGTACCCACATCATAATTCTTCTCGGCGGGGCTGAGTCGCCGGGAAAAGAAAGCACAGGGGTGCAACTTCTGGGTGAGGGGGTCCCGTTGTGACAGCACTGCTCCCACTCCGGTGTCAGATGAGTCGACCTCCACCACGAACTGGAGGGAAGGATCCGGATGCTTGAGGATGGGGGCACTTGTAAACCGGGACTTGAGCTGAAAAAATGCGCGGTCCGCCTCTGGAGTTCAATTGAAGGTGATCTTGGTGGAGGTTAGGCGGGTCAATGGGGCCGCCACCTTGCTGTAATCCCTGATGAAGCGGCGGTAGAAATTTGCTAAGCCCAGGAAATGTTGTAGTTCCTTGCGGTTGTCGGGAGGCGGCCAGTCGGCAACGGCTCTGATCTTTACGGGATCGGGCTCCAGCTGGCCTTGAGCGATGATGTAGCCAAGGAAGCAAACTGAGGGGGCATGGAACTCACATTTCTCGGGATTGACATACAATTTATTCTGGAGCAGGCGCTTCAGGACCAACCGCACATGCTGGTTGCTCAGGGACAGATTGGGAGAAGATGAGGATATCATCTATATAAATAAACACAGACTTGTTCAGCATATCTCGAAAAAGGTCGTTCATGAGGGTCTGAAAAACGGCGGGAGCATTAGTGAGGCCATACGGCATTACCAAACATTCAAACTGTCCCAAAGGTGTATTAAACGCAGTCTTCCATTCATCCCCCTCTCGAATCCGGACGAGGTGATAAGCGTTCCGGAGGTCCAGTTTGGAGAAGACCTGGGCGTGGCACAACAACTCGAAGGAGGGATCGATGAGTGGCAGGGGGGGGGTTGTTCCTAATGGTGAATGACCTCTGTAATCGATACAGGGGCGCAACGAAGCATCCTTTTTCTCCACGAAGAAAAAACCCGCTCCTGAAGGGGACGAGGGGCGGATTAAGCCAGAGGCCAGACTCTTTGAGATACAAGTCTCAATGGCCGCTCTTTCCGGTCGAGACAAGTTGAATAGCCTACTATTCGATGGCGCAGTCATAGGGACGGTGGGGGGGCAGAGTGCCAGCTAAGCTCTTATTAAAAACCAGGGCGAGATTGTGATACTCTGGGGGTACGCAGGAAAGATCGGGCGGTGGCGAAGGGGTCGCAGACTGTCGGGGTTTTGGGAAAGCAGACTTCAGGCAGAGCGCGTGGCACGGGACTCTCCAGCTGGAGAAGGACGACGTCTTCCAGTCAAGGAGAGGGTTGTGCCTCTTGAAAACCTTTTGGCTCTAGCCTCTTTTATGGCCTCTGCTCTGAAAATGGCATACCCATAATAAAAATGTCAATAACTTTGTAAATATTTAGTCTATTTGGACATTTTTTTTCTGTAGGATAAAAGAAACCCATACAAGTTGGAAGATGTAAAATATCTGTATACATGTCACTAATTAATAAATAAATGAATATGGAACACTTTTTTTTTTTTCAAAGTCTGCCTGGAAAAAAAAAAGTACAGTGTATCCATCACTTTAAAACATTGAGAACCAATGCTAAAAACTCATCCATTTCAAAGCCCAGGTTGAATACAGTAATTGTGCAAAGTTGATTTAATTAAGTGAAGCAGAACAAATCTAGAGAGGTTTTAGTAAAGAGAGGTGAGCAGACACTTCAAAAGTTTTTTTAGTTTTTTTAATCGTGGGCACATCTCAGCCAATCCTGGCTCGATTTTGATGATTGACACCTCATTTTAAATCGTCAGAGACAATAGAATTGAGGTAAACATAGCGAAGGCAGACTGGCAGGTCTCTTTTAGCCAATAAGACGCAGCCATGGAGAAAAATCTCAGCCGTATACGGACTAAACCGCTTCCGGGGGGAAATAACATACCCGGGTAACGTTTGGCGTCTAGCAGCGAAAAACAAACGGGATAAATTTCTTTTGCATGAAAACAACAAACGTAAGTGACATTGTGATTGAAAAGCGAAGTTGAGATTTCTGTGGCTGGTGCTTGTTTGGACTTATCTTGGGAAAGGTTGGACTGAGGGATATGATACACAAATTGCTGTAATCTGTGTGTTCATGGCGTGCTATTAGCTATCTCAGTTTTGTTGTTCGCTCAATGCGTCGATCGGTAGTCGGTGAAATAGTTAACATGGTACCGTTTTTTTGCGAGCGATATTTACAGATTTCTTTTCACATTTTTGTGCAATGCTCTCTTTATGTTTGGAGCACTTTCAAACGGGTTTGATGTCTTTGTAGCCCAGAGTCTGACGTTTACAGTGATATGCAGCATTCAGCATATCCATTTTGTTTTTATACAGCATTATGAGTCTGTAGTGAACAGTTGCGTGTGTCAGCGCTCAAAAGACCCCTGTAGGGGCACTTCAAAGTCCAACGGGTTAGGGCAACCCCAGGACTGCTGGCGACAGGGGGGAAGGTATAACATATAGCTGTATGGTTTCACTATGGTTACCCGCGATAAGGTGCTGGCATACGTGGCTCACGCTGGAAAGGCAAGGATCCGACGCCGGTTTCCCAGCGAGAGCAGGCTTTAAGCCGTGCCTGACGGTGATTGGCAACAGGTGGTAAGTTCAGCCAGGCTGCACCCACAATTCCCACATACACGCCATCATTTACATTCACTTAATGATCTTCATGTTGTTTGAAGAAGACTTTGATTGAGACCAGTCTCAATAAAAAAAAACATTTCAGAGTCAAATAATTGTGCTCATTCTGATTGTAGTGACTCAAAAAAATTATATTAATTTCTTTAATTAATTTCCGATACCCCCCACCTTTCCCCTCCCACCACTAGCAAGCTCCAGTATTTTGCACACTGTTTAATACCATCATTGAAGGGTAGAATGAGAAATATATATTTCTTCCTCTCACCTGTGGTGTAATTTGTTAATCTAGAGTGGCCTACATCTCACATTGCCGTAGAGACGTAAGCCTTCTCTCCGACATAATTGAACTACAAGACCCTCAGCTCATGGTGCTCAAAGAAAACCCACAACGATGTCTCTTTCGCAAATGATGGTCCGTTTTCTTAAAATAATCCATATAATTATTTTCCTCTTACACTCGCCAACTGTTTCACCACACAGAAGGAAAGATGCATCTGTAATCTCACTGTCTCTTTTACTCCGATCCCTGGGATGCAATGCACAAGGCACACAGGTAAACAAACAGGGCCCGGGCGTCCTGCTGTCTCCCACGGGTCCTCTGTTAGGACTGACCTTCTCCGCCTTTCATCACAGAAAAATATCACCCTCAAAGAATAATAAGGCCGTCAGACACAGTAATTAGAGAGCATCTATTTAGATAAACGTCTGAAAGGACAAGAGGGGCGAGGTGAGTGTAAGGACATTTATTAATATGCTATATTAAAATAATTGCACACAAAAAAGGCACCTCTGCATATCACAGATACATTTTCCTTCTGATATTTCCTCAACTCTTTGTGGATGAAAATAGGAAGTATCCTGCACACACACACACACACACACACACACACAGCTAGTGGGCATGGACTAAGATGACAATGTTAATCGAGAGAGCCACATCTCTTTGTCTTTTCTGTTGTGTATGTGCATTTGTGTCTGCATGTTCATGGTTACCCATGCATGTAAGCAGCCTAAATGCTTTTCGGTTGCAGACTGCAGGGGCTCATAAAGGCATTGCATGCGCGGCCCTCTGAGAACAGGCCTCAGTGCTGCGCCTGGTTCCAGTCGCTGCCGCTTTGAGGCCGCGTCTTAGCCCGGCCCTCGGTCCCATCCCGAACCCTCAGGGCCGGGGTCGGCCTTCTCAATACACACTCTGCTTCACAATACACCTCTCACAGTGCATGTTGCCGATTATTTATGCAGTGGAGAAAAACAAATGAGAAAAAGGAAAATGATCCTCATATCACACAATTAGACATCACTCTCAGAGCTTCTACCATCACACACACACACACAAACTGGTATTGGTTGATTTTGCTGCATTCATGCAGCAAAATGCAGTATTCATGCAGAAAAATTAATAAATGATAAATCCCTGAGGCACAGGTGTAACGTATTCTCTTTTTGTCATTGGTGCTCTGTCTCGCCCACACACACACATCCACATGCGCACAGGCCTGGAGTGGATCAATAGATCGATTGACAAAAAATGTACTGGATGTTAAGAGGTTTTCTCTTATGTGACGAGGAACTATGGGTTCTTTTCATGAGATTCTATAAACCTCATTCACATATTAACTAAGGACATGATCAGACAAAATGGGAAATAAGGTTACAATGTTTTGGGTGTATTCTTTCCTACTACCAAGCGTAAACAGAATAGATAGGTGAATAGATTCACCAAGGTAACGATGATGTTATAATGCAGTATAAAAAATATATCAGAATGTAGAATATGAGAATATATTACCAGAGAAATATTTTAATAACACACTGTGATCTTTAATAGTTAACCAGCTACTATATCAAATATGTTTATCTTGGACCACTGTCAAAATGTATTATAAAAGCCCTCATGGATGATTCTACCTATAATCAAACATAATGATGCGTTAGAGTATATAGAATGTATTATAAATATAGAAAGTCTTATCAAAGGGCACGTTTCATACGGTATCCACTGTCTGTGGCCCTGTGGGGTCAAAGTGGGGTCAAAGTGCTCTGACCTCCTTGCAGACTACACCCTCTCTGGTACCACGCTACTGTTTACTCCGCAGCTCTGACATTTTCGCCGGTGACAAACAAAAAGGAAGGGCATTTCTGCGACAGGAGGGATATGTGCATGTCACTCACTCAGAAACCCGATTACAGCACCAAGATGGAATTATCATATTGACAATAAGACCTTTCCCTCATAAGGTTCAGCTATTGTGCTTCTCCAAATGCAGACAGTAAATGCCACACTGATTTTGGAAGAGGGGGTGAGAAAGAAAGCTGAGATAGACAAAGTGCAAAGTGAAATGGTAAAAATGAGCAAAGAGGCCCAGTGATTGTGATGTGATTTGCTTTGTGCGCATGTATACTTTGTGGCAAATCAGTGGAGCTGTGATGGCCTTACAACATTGATGAAGTTTAGAGGCTCAGCATTTGTATTTAGAATAAAGGGAAAGATGTGTTGTGCAGAGAGAATAGAAGGTTCCCGTTAGCTCTCACTCTGGGAATGTTTAACACTCAGGTTTTGGACCTTTTCTTGGCTCTCTGCCCTGTGAGTGTAATTTGGATGAGTGCAGCTCACTTGCCTCTGGGCTCATTAACAACAATGCATACAGTAATTGCTATGATCGCCTAATTAATTCATTTAAAAATGTTGCATGCCGTACAAAAAAAATAAATAAGCGCGGGCATTTTTGGGGGGAGATAACATTTTTACAAAATCATTGCTGACAGAATTAGCAATTACATGTTCAAAAATAAAAACAAAAATTATAACAATAAAAAATTAAAGTTATTGTCCTAATTCATGAATTTGCTCTTTTCATTGTTCGGATTGCCTCGGCTTCTTTCTATCCCTTTCCGCTAAGCCTGCTCTCTGTGAGTTATCCTCCTCTGATCCCGTCTCTGTCTGCACCATAAATGTAATCCTCCCCACTGGACACATTTCTTTTGTTTTTTTTGGGGACCATTTTAAGACTCTCCTCGGATCATCAAGCCGTACTCACTATAGAACTCTCTCTGCCTCTGTTCTTTGGGGTTTTGTTGGGGTAAAGAATGGTCATTCAGCTGCCAATTGGCCATTAATTCCATCTACTTTATTGGCTGGTTAATTTTGATTAACAGTAATTAAGATTAACCCGAACAAAAGGTGAATTTGTTTTGGGTTGGGACAATAAATGAAATCTTTTCCATTTCTTCCATCTCATCTGGCAGAGGTTTTCTGCAAATTCTAAATGTTTCAATTAAACCGCTAAGCAGCACAGATACGTTCCATGAAAACTAATTGTTATGCTTTCTGTAACAATAAAGGATAAAAATTAAATTAAATTTAAATACAAGTTTTCAAACAAAAACATGTATATATTTATGTAAAAGAATTGATTTATGTTCAAATCTATTAATGTTGATTCATGGCGTTTGAGAGAAGCATGTGACAGTGGGCTTTATGTCACGGGCACAGTCCTTTAGTTTATTAGCACGCCTAGCATCACTTTTTGAGGATTACCTCTCTACTCATTAAAGTAAGAGCAGATCGAGAGACAGATCTGACTGATGCATAGTTGAGGAAGACGGTGGGTGGGAGATAAATACATATGTGAGATGCAGTGCAATGTGGTTGTTGTCTCAAAAAGACTGGGAGGATTATTAATCATCATTATTTGGATCCAAACAAAAGGTAGAGTTCTGTGGCGGTAACCTGCTTTTACCAAAATAAAAAAAACACAGCGACATATCTGAGGACCAAAAGACCTGTAGTTCAGACACACAGTTGATAATGTGTGACATGTGTTGCGCAGTTAAATGTGGCCTTAAACCTTTTAGCTTTTAACTGACTACATGCACAGAAAAATGTGTGCAGAACAAGATGGATGCAACACGATGAAGGGCATAAATGTCATTGTGGCAGGTTTAACTTGCATGAGATGAAGGGGCATCCAGAATGTGGACGCACTGTAAGGCACAGCACTTGATCACCACCTGCTGGTGCAAACAGACAGCACAACAGACATTTAAGAGGGCTGAAGTGAATGGAAGCTGTAGACATATCTGGTGGTAAAATCCCACAAGTGATAATCTGTTTGTGGGTATCAATAGATCACTTTTGGTAATCAAAGTTAAAGTTTCTCTTTGAAGACTCACAGAAGGACAATTAGCGTGCTTACATATCTTGCTGCTTTTTGTTCTATTTTGGTAATTTATGTTTGTGTAGCTAGATGTTTTCCCACTTTGGTGTTGTTTTATATCGTATTTAGCTAGTGTAATAAGTATCTGTATTATATGGATTGTTTTGTGTGCAAATATATATTTAAGTCAATGTAAAAATCCCACACCTAAAAGATAGATTAAAAAAAGTAAGGTTGGATTTGATTGGGGACTAAGGAGCAAAAAAACATAATCAGGACAAACACTTTTTTAACAAAGCTCTGTGAGTCTGTTACTAGTTCTCTTACCATGCTTGGGAGACTCTCCCAGATAAAGACATGTCCAATGCTGAACATCAGAATAATTATTTCTTTTTTAATAATTCGGGTTTTGTTGAGATTCAGTGAGAGGTGTTAATTAAAAAGTATGTGATTCCTCTTTTTTTCCTGCCCAAACAAGAATTAAAAGTTACAGTTCCGCAGTGGTTTTTGTTAATGCAACATCAATTAATTGAATATGGATTAAATCACTATAGGCGAACCTTCCATAGTTGTCCGCTAGATAGCGGCAGAATCCTATTAACTGTCATGTAATTAACCTCGCGGTGGCAGAGATTAAGACAGAGATCTCACTCCACTCTTTTTTCCTGATACCCCAAATGTACGCATTCCTGGGTTTCACACGTTGGCTCCAAGAAAAAAAAAACATTTAAAAAAAAACATCAATTAAAATTTCAGTTAAAAAAAAACGACCACTACCAACCTTCCATTTAAAAAAATATCAAACGTGTTGTCTTGTGCAACAGCGCGTATGTTGTGATCGCAGTGCCGGAAAAAGAGCCAGTTTCTGTCTCACGCTGCACATCCTCACTTTCTACTATCTTTCATTCGCTCAATCTCTGGCACTTGTTGGAGATCCATGTGTATCCGAGAATCACTCTGCAGTTTACCCAGTTACCGGCAGATAAAGAAGGAGATACATTCGGTGACACAGGTTAGCACGTTTCATGGCCAGACGCTCTTCTGGCTTGTGTCCTCTTACATAACCTTATTGAGATAACCGTGTCACGTTGTGGTCAACTCTCTTAACATGTAACGCTACGTTAGTAGCTACATCTTCATTACCTTGTTGAAATGAAACCAGTCTCGTAAATATTTTTCCACGTATGCTAGCATGTCTAAAACGATTAACAAGCCAACCTTGCATCTTTTATGTCGCAACATGTTCCCCTGGGCATGCTGCGTGTCGCATTGCCTCCTTACAAACCGATGCACGTTAGCTTGCTATGCTAGTCTATGACGTCACGAACCTTTTTCTGTCTCATGCGCCGTGATGATACCACCCCGGCGTTCCGCCCGCGGTTGTTCCGCTGTTGTTGCCGTATGCCACTTTTGATCATTACGCTATCATTGTTGCGTATGTACTAATGTGCTTATTCATGTTTCCGCAGGTTGGTCTTTGGGGCGGATACAAACTAACGTAACAGAACCTGTTCAGCACGCGACCTGTTCCCTGTGCCTCCCTGAGCAGGTGTAGTAATATTATTATTATTATTTATTTCGTATGAACAGCAGAAAGATGCTTCTCAGGAAAAATAAATGCCTGTGAATTTTTGTGACTTCTTCTGGGGAAATTAAAATCCGAATCCTCTTTGCCTCGTGTTCTAACTTCTATCAGGTAAGCCAGCATCATTTTGCTGCAAACCATCAGGACCATGAACCCACTTAAGTCACATGTCTGCTGAAGTGCAGTCTGGCTAAATACATCTTTTCCACAGATTTAGTAGATTTAGCAGACTGCATTACAGAGAAGCCTCATTGTTATATTGTTTGTCCACCAGAGAGCAACTGTAAAATGCCCCGCACATTACGTAACTTTGTACTCAAGTCTTTAAAAAGAAAAGAAAAAAAAGTAAAAGATCAAGATGTTTATTATATATTGCATTTTGACTAAGATTAAGGGACATGTGAGTGGGTATTACGTACTAAAATATTAAGTAGTTAGTTAAGTATTTTAAATACAATTTCAGCATTTGTGGGGTATTTTTATTAATCTGTCATTTGCTCCATTCATTAGCTATTTGTCCTATAAAATATCCAAAAATATTTAATTATTAAAATGCTCATAGGTGCCACAATGACAAGCTTATTCAGTTTACCATGATGCTAGACAAATTGCAGGACAAACAGCAATCTTCACTTTTAAGATGCTTGAACTTGCAAATTATTGTCTTTTTTCACTCAAAAAATGTCTTCGATGGTTTATTAATTTGCCAACTTATCAACGAGTAGAGTAATCGTTGGTTTTAAGTAAAACCAACTGTAACTAGAAAATGCAATTCCTGCTGAAAATGTGTTGGAATGGAAAAAGCTGAAATTAACTGAAAGAATTGCTGAAAATATATAAGAAAAGCTGAAAACAATTTGAAAGGATTGCTGAAAATATACTAAGAAGAAAAGCTGAAAACAATTTGAAAGGATTGCTGAAAATATAGAAAGAAGAAGAGCTGAAAACAATTTGAAAGGATTGCTGAAAACACAGAACTGAGAAAAGCTGAAATGAATTTAAAAGAATTGCTGAAAATAAACAAATGGGAGAAACTGAAAAAAATGTCAATAGATTTGATGAAAATATATGGATGAAAAAGCTTAAATGAAGTACAAAGAATTGCTGAAAATACATACACGGCAGGAAATATACATAGCAGAAGCTAAATACGAATTTCAAAAGACGGCTAAAAATACAGAAGTAAAAGTAGTTTTGGTATTAATAGCAGTAGAAAAACTACGTTTTAGTCGTAGTACTAGTATTATCAGCTCTAGTACTAACACTATTAGTCTTAGTAGTATAGTAACCTAAGCAGTAGTTGTCATATTAAAAGCAGAAGAAATACTATTATTGATAGTAACAGTAGTACTAATATTAGTACAAGTTGAAGTATTAAAAGCAGTATGAAAACTAAAAGCACTAAAAGTACTAGTAGTTATTAGGGCTGTCAAAAATAGTGCACTAACGGCGTTAATTAGATGTTTGTCGTTAATTACGTCAATTTTTTTAACGCATTTCACGACAAGGATTGCCCCCTCTTGATAGCGATGAATGCGAATAACTTTTGAAATCTAACGATCTTCAGTGTCAATTTCTGAACGTCATCTAACACAAACACATTGTAACGTTTTAGTGTTCGCAGGGGTGCGCGTGCGCTCGTGACACGTATCGGTTTCCCCTCTTTGTGCGCGCAGCTCAGCGCTTCCTCGTAGCCAAACCGTGCACGTGAAAGTGAGCATCAAGCCAGTTGAACTTTAGATCCCATTGGGGGAAACTTTAATTGCGCTGAGGGAGGGGAGGAAAAGGGTGGGTCTCCGTAGCAGAGAATAGGAACCAGCTCTTTAATAATAAGCAGAGCGGAGCTGCATTACTGTGAGTGATGGCCTATTATTTTTGTATTGGTTTTGCATATTAACATGCTTTAGACATATTTTATTTGTTATTTATACTAGTAGCCTACTGTGATGGTTTTCCAAATTTTTTGGTGCCCCCCCAGGTATTTGGTTCCCTACGCGCAGTGCGTGATGTGCGTGTGCGTCTTACTTTACACGACCCAATAATAAAACAACTAAATTAACATTCAAAGTGTTGTCATGTTGTGATGGGGACTAATCCACGGACCCGAAAAAGGGCCTGTCTACCCTACGCGTTCTTCTCCCTAGTTATGCAAGCTAAAAGTCCAATGTCCAACAAAAAAAAACATCCCCCCTCTGCTTTTTTGTCAAATCGCACTCTGTTTACGCCCATGGAGAGAGAGGCAGACCGCTCAGCGCACTTTTTTAGAGTTTTAACTGCCAACATTCCCGTTTTTTACCCCTATCACCCGGACACCTCCCGGTTTGTTATTTCTCCCGGGAAACGTCGCATATGTGGATTAATCAATGATTAATCATGATTAATCCACTGAAAACTCTGATTAATTTGATTAAACATTTTAATCATTTAACAGTTTTTACTCGATAGACCTCATCTAACATTACAGTAAGAACTCAGACAGAATGTTATTTAAACTAAGAAGTTATTAATATGTGGATGGAAGAAAGAAAAAGGCAGAGAGACAGACAGACAGACAGTGAGTGATTATGAAGGAGTAGAGAGGGGAGGGGCTGCCAAGGGCTTGATGATCTTGCTCTGTTGGCAGAACGCATAGCTGCGTGATGTGACTCCACTAATCAGCCGTTGTTGTTTAGCTGTGTGAGTCTAACAGACAGAGTGCAGGTGTCCGTAGCAACGGCGCAGATGCGTACGTTAACAAGCTGATCAAAAGACACAAAGAGCAGCGATTTAAACAGAATCCACACCTCAAACAAATGCCCAGTAGCGCAAAACTATTCTGGTTTTCAAAAAAATAAATGGATGATGAGAGTCCCAAGACTCTACCGAATGCATACATCTAGTTTACATGTCTCTGGGGTTCATAATATGGCTGTAGCAACTGTTTCAAAATCTTGTACCTTCTCGTTTTTTTTTGTTAAATTCGTCACCAGATTTGTATTGGAGTCTATGGGGCTTGAGACAGACTTTGTCTCACTCTCAAGCCCCTCAGGCAAAAAGTAAAGAACTCTGGGATTCCATACCCACATGATTCCGACCAGCACAAGCACGGCATCATTTGATCCCAAAATTAAGCTTTAAAATGTAACATTGTGGTCGTAAGTGCAAAAGTGCCATATTTCTTTTACGCGAGTCTCACGCAGCCGTACACTCTGAATTTAAATACGCACTCTAGATGCTCCACATACACACCCTTGTAAAACTCAGAAAAGGACTGCAAAACTAGTGAAACATAATCAGTGATTATGAAAAAAGTAAAATAGATATCAAAAAATTAACTCCATTGGAAACCATGTTAAAGTTTTTAATTTATATAAATTCAATAATAAGAGCTAGAAAGTCATAGCACCCCTCTCTGAAACGAGCTGAACATTTTAAAATGTGAACGGTTGAAATGGCTGAAAGTGTGAAGAAGTTGAAAGCGGAAACGGAAGAAATAGAAGTCGGAATAAAGATTTGAAGAACAATAGTTGGAATGCTTAATGCATTCCAACAATTAATGGGAACACCTCTGATTAATAGAAGTGACAGTCAGTAATATAAGTCTATGTGTTGTTTCGACATTTTTACGATAATTTACAGAGGATAATAGCCACATCACTGTGCATAAGATCTTAGTATTGGGTCTAACATGCTCTGGTTACGTTTATCAATTTCCCTTGATAGTTTTGTGATAACATGTCTGATACATAAAATAAGTATGAAATGTTTGGTGTTATGGAGGTGTTTTTATGATGGAGATCAATGACAAGTAGTCAGCAGTGCAGCACCCTCACAACCCCATCCCCAACCAATGGCTGCTTTTTCACCAGGTTATCACATCCACAGGGAGCCAGATGAGCCAACATCTGGGCCACACATCATCAGGCAGCACCGTGTTCCTGACAGCTGCAGCAGGCCAACAATAGGGAGCTGGGGCTTAGTGGTGCATCTGGTCAAATTCTTTCATGGGGGGATTATGATGGGGGGGTGAGCTCTGTGATAGCCCGGCGACCTGTCCAGTATGTCCCCTGTTCCATCCGATGTCAGCTGGGATTGGCTCCGGCCCCCTACCCGCCTGAATAGGATAAACGGTTACAGATAATAGATGGATTATGATGGAGGAATAAAGCTTCTTTTTTTCACTCCAGCTAACCCGTTTGTTAAACTAAGCTGAACAATGCCCAGCTATTTTGTGTTGCTCGTTTTTTAAAAGTCATTCCTTTATTTAAAACCAGAAATAAACAATATAACATACACTTATTTTGAAGATGTGTATTATCAAATCATATTTTCCTTAAGGGGTTGAGATGACGCTTCCACACAGGGACATCTCTTTAAACACATGTAACGCACATGTTTAGTTCAATGTAACACAATGTAAAAGTATAATCCTCAGTTAATTATTTAAGTGTATAAGATGCAGAGTGGCGGAGAGTTGTTGTTCACAGCTTTGTCATATGAACTCCTGGATTAACCAGCTCAGTGTCCTGCAATATTATGAACTAATGCTTTGCTTTTAGGGCACATAGTCACATAGTTACTGTTGCTGTCCGTTGTGCTGAAAAACATTTATAACTATTAAATATCAATGGCCATTCATATTAAAGTTGACATCCGGTCATATTTTCCTTGCTACGCCAACATCCGACTGACAGTTCAGTTGTCATAAATCATGATTTGTAATATGGATTGTTACATTGTTATTCTCATTTTCATTGAAAAATGAATGGGTTTATTTTTGCAGGACTAAACAAAAGTCTGTAGAACATGATGTGTAGGCCAGTACGTCTCATAATATTACATTTAAAATATTGTCATTGACCCTGACCCATGCAGGACACAGACGTGCACTACAGCACATATAATACATGTACGTGCACAAACACTGGTTGTTTAGCTTTTCAAAGAAGAAACAGTTTTAGTGCCACACCTGAAGTGACACTAAAACTGAAGTTGACAAATGTTACTCCTTCCATCTGTCTACAGGTGTTGTGAACTTTCATCTCATTGGTGGACAAGGAAGCACGCCGTGAACCCAAACTCTCCACGGAGGGACCGAGCAGTCAAAAACCACTCACCTGGGCTGCAGGCTGCACTCGCTCCACCTGGTGAGTGACGGAAGTACAATGATTGAAGAGGTTAATACTCCTGGAAGGAGTGTGAGTGAATGCTTTTTTTATTGGAGGTGTCAGCGTTGGTGGTGGGTCACCTTTGGTGCGTGCTAAAGTGACAGCAAAAGAGAACAGTCTTTCAACGTTTGCCCGCACTGATGCAAAAGCTGCCGGTGCCAGCAGGGGGGGGGGGGGGGGGGTGCTGTCGACCGGCGCACCTCCGCGGATACGCGCGCGTGTCCATGTGATCACGCATTATGTTCGCGGAAGTTGCATCCGCACACGCACATCACGCGCTGCGCGTAGGGAACCAAATGTGTTCGATGACGTTCAGAAATGTGCGCCGTCTGCCAGAAGGCTGCTGAACAGCTGCTCTGATGTATCGACACTGAAGATCGTTAGATTTCAAGAGTTTAAGTAGGCGAGCAGAGAAGTTGCATTCATTGCTATCAAGGAGGGGAAATCCTTGTCCCCACCAGAGATAAAAAAAAAACCAGAGGGGGGGAAATCCCTGTACCCCCCGGCGATAAAAATAATTTAGTAGAGGGGGGGATAGGAAAACTAGAGGGGGGGGAAATCCCCCCGATCCCCCTCTACAAATCGCACCCTGTATACACATGTAAAATGTACAGAGTAAAAATATATATAATATATAAAATTGCCCAGTATTAAAGAAAATAGAATAGTATTAACTAACTACAACAAAAAACTACCATACAAACAACAGTTATAAGGTTCTAGGTTGATTACTCCTTCACTTTGCTTATTGTCCTTTCAAACAAACACGCATTGTTATTGGAGCTTTATCAGTGATGAGGTTAAGATGGAAGTAATGATTGATTAGGTTGGGATTGTTAATCACTTCTTGTGTTGTGTAAGAATCCATGATAGTGGGCCCGGCATGTCTGGTGAGACTCAGTGAGGAGGACACCTTTAGCCAAATGAAAACACCAACCCCCCCTTCGGCCGGTCCGTCCGCACCACTGTCATCTTCTTTGTCTTTGTGAGATGACACAACAGTTTACGGTTGTAGCCTGTTGGTAGTTACATTAGCAATAAATTGCTAATGATTTGTCTCGACCGTGAAGTTAAGCCTCCTAATAGCTCGACAGATTTATGCAAACGGTCTATCGCTGTTGTCAGACAGAGATAGTGTCTAACACAAACACCATGGGAAAGGGGATATGGTGGTTTGTTTAAATCCTTTGGAAAGTAAACTCTCAATTCTTTGAGCACATCACACCCGTCTTCATCAGCAAAGTGACCATAAACTGATAAGAAATTTGAGGCGCTTTCCCACCTAACATGTTTGGTTCGGTTTAAACTCCAGTACATTCGCCCCAGTTGGTACGTTAGATTTGTCAGTCCAACCCACGAGAAGATCAAACTCCTAACAGAGATACCAAGACAGAGTGCGAGGGTGCAACCAATCATAAAAAGCAGGAATAATTGATGCGGCAAAAACATCTCCCATTTGTTGCCTTTCCTTCGCCCCCCATTTGGTGTCCTATTGTTTTTAACCACGCTGGGGGATTGGGTCCAGTTACTCTGACTCGCAGCTTTGCCTCCAAGTAGAAAACCAGAAGAAGTTTGCTGTTTACTTGTTGCTTTGTATGCATACGAATATGAAAGAATAATAAAATGCAATTGTTTAAATGTCATTTAGTTTCTGCAGCGCTGAATCACCATCACGCACAGTCACAGAGCTAAGGCTGAGGTCAAAGACGTTAACCTCCTCTAACTAAGGCTGCGTTCACACTGCAGGGCTTAATGCTCAATTCCGATTTTTCTAATTAAATGCGACCTATATGAGATCTCCTGTGTGAACGTGAAATCAGTGGGCCACCCCCTAGAACCGGGGCCACCCGTGCAAGCTCATCGGCCACCCCTGTGGCCACCCCAGATCTGATAGGTAGTTGGTCAAGTTCGTCAACACAAGAAACAAGTGAAATGCTGTCAATTATGATGACAGCTGAACAACTGATTTAGGGCCAGTTTTACATTTTTAACTAACACAGTAACGGTCGTACTGAGGCTGTGAGAGCTGATTTCAGTTCAGCGGACGTTTGGCCATGCAGGTCATGTGACCCATGAGATGAGCGTGGCGCGCTGCATCTGCGGATGGTCTGTGAAACGTTGTTCCCTTTGAATGTGTAGGAAAACTTTATCTAGCACTAAGTAGCAGCTACAAGTCGAACTACACTGCACTAGCTAGCTAGCTTAGCTAGCTTAGCAGCCTGCAAACCAAGTTAAGCATTGAACGTTAGAATTTTTTAATTTTATTTTTATTATTAGGATACCGCCATGAAATATGAAACGCTGTTTTCTGGACTGAAGACTGAGGGTGTTTGTTTGCAGATGTGTGTTCAATAGAGCTAACAGTGCGTGAAATAGAGTGTGACAGTCTAGGTTTAAGTAGCTATATCACTAGAACAAGCTCTAACTTATTTATTTGCTCTGTGATTTAAGGGCTGTTTAAAGACTTTTTGCTCTCGGAGATAAAGGACTTTTTGTTTGTATCAATTAGCTCATCTTCACAGTTCACATATTTTTAGATGTTTAAATAGGGAGAGGCAGAGCAAGTTGCATTCAAATGCCACAAATGGAAAACACATTTTTAGGGTCTAATGGTCTTGTTTTTGTGTTGTTACGGTTTGCTTGGTTTATGTTACAACTGTTTATGTACAATTTTCACAAGTTACATTATGAAGAAGCACCTTAACCCCCTAGTTATATTTGGTCTGGTGGCATTGCATTGGACTTTAAGTCTTGTCTTGTGGTCTTATGGCCAGCATTTTGGAAAGCATTTTGTAGCAGGAGAATGACAAGAACTAGCTACCGCTGTTGCACTTTGTTACTATTATTAGAATCTATCTAATATTTCATAGTATATACTTTGTTTGCGGTTAAGATTTGTTTGCTTTGTGTTACAATTGTTTATGTACAGGTAAAAGCCAGTAAATTAGAATATTTTGAAAAACTTGATTTATTTCAGTAATTGCATTCAAAAGGTGTAACTTGTACATTATATTTATTCATTGCACACAGACTGATGCATTCAAATGTTTATTTCATTTAATTTTGATGATTTGAAGTGGCAACAAATGAAAATCCAAAATTCTGTGTGTCACAAAATTAGAATATTACTTAAGGCTAATACAAAAAATGGATTTTTTAGAAATGTTGGCCAACTGAAAAGTATGAAAATGAAAAATATGAGCATGTACAATACTCAATACTTGGTTGGAGCTCCTTTTGCCTCAATTACTGCATTAATGCGGCGTGGCATGGAGTCGATGAGTTTCTGGCACTGCTCAGGTGTTATGAGAGCCCAGGTTGCTCTGATAGTGGCCTTCAACTCTTCTGCGTTGTTGGGTCTGGCATTCTGCATCTTCCTTTTCACACAACCCCACAGATTTTCTATGGGGCTAAGGTCAGGGGAGTTGGCTGGCCAATTTAGAACAGAAATACCATGGTCCGTAAACCAGGCACAGGTAGATTTTGCACTGTGTGCAGGCGCCAAGTCCTGTTGGAACCTGAAATCTCCATCTCCATAGAGCAGGTCAGCAGCAGGAAGCATGAAGTGCTCTAAAACTTGCTGGTAGACGGCTGCGTTGACCCTGGATCTCAGGAAACAGAGTGGACCGACACCAGCAGATGACATGGCACCCCAAACCATCACTGATGGTGGAAACTTTACACTAGACTTCAGGCAACGTGGATCCTGTGCCTCTCCTGTCTTCCTCCAGACTCTGGGACCTCGATTTCCACCATCAGTGATGGTCAAATACAGGTCGCATAGGGGCGAAAAAAATCGGAATTGGGTCGTTTCAGCCTGCAGTGTAAACGTAGCCTAAGCTCCATGTCCACCAACTTATGGGAGCACCCGCCTCCACTGTAGGGGCACACTATGCTTTTAAACACAAATAAAAGAACAAAATTGAGGTACTTAAATACATGAACACAAACCAAAATGCTGCTCCTACAATGCTACAATGCTCCTACAATGCCATGATTGCATTCTTTTACTGAATAATGTCCACAACCAGGGGGGGGTCCTTACAGACAACTGATGGACAGCATGCCCTTAATATACCCATCAGAAGTATTTAGGTGATGCATGGTTGATGCCTTTAAAGTAACAAAACTCCCTCTGCAACAACACAAACACATGCAAGCATTTGAGCAGCACGCAGCTTTTGAGGGGAAAAAAGTGCTGGGCCACCCCGAGTGAAGAATTCCGACAACCGTCACTGTTTAGCAGAAGATTCCGATGTGTTCCAGAACTTTGCGGAAAGCTAAACACGGCTAAAAAGAGAGGGAATGTATACAAACACACACACACACACACACACGACAAGACTCTTGTTTAGAGGGAACTGTTAGCCTTCGTCATATCAGCTTATACAGTATGTTTGCTTCATGTTTACAGCTTGTTACCCCGCCTACAAATGTCCCAAAAAATACTTTTATTACAGATTTGATGAAATGAAAGAAAGCGAAATCTTTGAGCACAAGATAATTTTCTTTCATATTTATTTCAACACGTTTAATAAATAAAAATAGAATGTATATTCTATATAATATCCATGATCTGTGAGCAAGGAAACAGGCCTCAGTAATTCAAAGATACGCTTTGTAAATAGTCAGCGGTCAAAGCAAATGCAAAGTATCTTGTGAGAACATCACCCAGGTGCTCCAAGTCAGTGTGGCACATCTACCCGTCCCAGTGGGCAGCGTACCATGGTGCATCAATGTATATGAACCGATAAGAGAAGCACCTGATTTCTGCATGTCCGTATGTGTCTTCAAGCGTATGTATGCTGCACAGCACACTGCGGATTTCACATTAATGGATGAAAATGTAGCTGAGGATTGACTGTAAGGCCGTTGTTGATGTCCGAACAGGGCCCCAGCCCCACTAGAGAGGAGACTTTGTACTTAGTCAGTAGACGTGAAACGATCTCCCTGTATAAAACGCACTTTGATATTTTTATCCATGATATATGATCTTTAGCAGACTAAAGTCAACTGTCCTTGTTTTCCCTTGTTTCGATTGCTAACATTGGATATGTGTGTGTGTGTGTGTGTGTCTATGTGTTATCTTCTAAAACAGCTGCTCAGTATCACTCTGAGGCTACTTGGTCTCCATGCCTTACATTGACTGAGATAGACTAATACACAAGGAATAAAAAACAGAATGCACACATATGAGGGAAGTGGGACTAAGCAGAGAAATACTACGGCTGTGTACTGGCCCCTTCAGGTACCATACAAGTGTCCCTTGTATTAAGGTATATGATGCAATATGATACAGATATGATACAGATTACAAGGCTTTTTAAGTTAAAATGTAAAAACATGCAGTGCTGTGTGCCACCCCCAATAGTCTGACACCACCATCATCAATCCACTATATTAAATAAATGCAAAAAATAATATGAAAATAAAGTGCATATTGTGTTGCTCTCTGAATGCTCTTATACTAAAATCTATTTCATTTAAAAATAACGTGCATATTGTATTATTTTCTTCTTATTTCTCGAACAATTACTTGATTTCTCTGAAGTGCTAAAAAGTTTGTGCACCGTAGCACCCACACACTCCATTACCAGCCAGTTACATGTAGTACTCTGTGGATTGTCAGAGGGATACGGAGGGTCGTGGATGTTTTTTTAAGGGATGTAGAATCGCTTGTCGTTTTTAGGGTGAGCTCTTGCATGTCCGTAAAGTCATGGGTAAACATTCACTGAAGAGCTTTGACATGTTTCGGTTGAACAGATGACTGGCCGTTCTAAATCCTGCTGTACAGGTACAGAAAGAGCAGCAGTAAGATTTGTGAATAGATTATCAATCAAGCAAAGGGGGAAAAAATGTCTTTGTGCACTGCAGATGCCCTGATTTCATAAAATTTCATAAACGTTTTACAATTTCTTTCTGAGAGCTAACCTTTGTTTCACTATTGTATTCTTAATAAATGATTTCAGCTCTCTCAAGGACAGTGTACATTGTTCTTGCTTTACTTAGTTATAGTCATCTGTAGTGGTTTTCTGCATACAGACCACAACTAAAAGAAGAAATTGTATTTCCGTTTAAATTAGGGCTGTTAAAAATAGTGCACTAACGGCGTTAATTAGATGTTTGTCGTTAATTACGTCAATTCTTTTAACGCATTTCACGCATGCGCAGTGTGACAAATTATTCAGGTCAGGAATGTGTTCAAAATGCGGTTGTGGTTGGACTATTGTAACAAACAAATCCTCCTCCTGCCGACTTTTGTGTCAAAAGCGACTAGAGACAAATCTAGTGACATGTACACAGCATATTTCTCATAATTTAAACAAGTCTCCTGAAGAGAAACGGTATCGCTCTCTGCCTGCTGCGCTGTGGACGTGTGTGTGTGTGTGCGTGTGCGAGAGAGAGACAAGGGCGTAAATCCCAGGGGGGTCAGGACCCCCCCATCTAAGGGTTGTCCCCCCCCTAGAAATATCATTAAAACAATGGTGTATATTGTAAATAACAATAATTTATACTTAGGATATCTGTGTAAGAAGTAAAACAATACAAACCCCCAAAAACGCTTTTTAAGTTTCGAAACATTTTGAGTCCCCCCTCCCTTGCCTCACAGTGGTTTGGTCCACTGCCTACTGCACGTTAGGATCTAGCGCGATCTGCACTCGACTCTCAGTCACAACACTATTTTATTCACATTAAACATCGGATGAAGTTTTTAGTTTCTCAAATACAAATGATGATGAGTAGTTAATGAATTAGATATGATAAAAAAGTCCACTATGCTAGTGTAATATAATGTTACCCAGCTTGTTTAATGGCTTGTTGGATATGTCCCCACTACAACTAGCTAACGATAACATTTCTGAAAAGTAATTTTTGAAATATTATGTTTATTGTCCCCCCCTACTGTTAGATCAGATTTACGCCCATGGAGAGAGAGGCAGACCGCTCAGCGCACTTTTTTGGAGTTTTACCTGCCAACACTCCCGTTTTTTTACCCCTATCACCCGGACACCTCCCGGTTTGTTATTTCTCCCGGGAAACGTCACATATGTGGATGAATCATGATTAATCCACTGAAAACTCTGACTAATTTGATAAAAAATGTTAGTTTAGTTTAAATATTTTCTTAGATCAAATTTGAATAACTTGCTTCTAGCTATTTATTAGAACGTTCAACGTCTCATAATTTCCTCTCTAACATCATCATTATATTCCTGTGAAAACATCTTTAAACTTCTCTTTTTAATCATGTCAGATTTCACTCATGCTCAACTGATTCCACCCGATGCATCTTGTTGCTGGTCGCTGCCCCCTCTGCATTAGCTGTTAGCTCAGCCCATAGGCAGAACTGTCTGAGGAAAAGGCAGCTTTCTCAAGTTGGTCACCCTGCATGACAATGAATTACAATATCAGGTTGTGTCTTGTCTGGTTGAGTAAGTTGTTACAAAACTTTTCAGGTTTTCCCTCAGCAGCTTTTTTTTCATTTGCAGTTGTGACAATATGAGTGTGATTGCCGAACAGTTGACTACTCTCTACTGTTGACACCATGATCATCATTAATCTTTATATTTGTGTACCATAAAGCATGTATTTATCACTACTCTTTAGATTGTCTTTCCTGATTATCCCTGAGTAGCTTTCTTGCACAGCAAATTATTATAAACATGTTTTACTTGAAAGCCTTTGACAGACCCCTTTGCATATGAGTCTTGGCTCTCTGCGGGGACAACAGACATCACATAGAGGATACTTCACTTTTTATAGGTTGATACCAAACCAAAAACATAGTCAAGTGTTTCTTGTTAAGGTACAATTATTGTATTTAAGCCACATATATTATCCTAATTGATATATTACATGAATTAACCTTTATCTATTGCAGTTGAATACACAAACACTGTACAAACACACGCACACACACGCGAACACACACAATATGGGCCCACATTGTCTTTATGTAATGGTCCAGTTTGCTAGCCAGCGTGCGGTAGAGGAGAGGTAGGATCAAAGCTTTTCGGAGCGACAGCTACAAGAGAGAGGAACAGCAAAGAGTGGGCGGGAAACCTTGACAGCTGGTCTGCTGAAAGAAGGGAGAGTGAATAGGAGGAGGGGGCCACTTGTAGGAGTATATGGCACGTTGCAGCCGCAACCCAGGTTTCTTTTTGTGTGTCTTTCGGAGCACACGAGCGGATGAGCGTGCGTGTCTCATCCACACACCCCCGCTGGCCCGGCTGCTGTCCGCAGGGATTAGCAACGCACTGTAACAGCTTTCTCTGGTTTTCCTTCTGCGCTTTAGCTTACGTAAAAAAAAAACTCGTAAATTCCACTCCACATCCATATTACTTTGGCCTTGTGATATCCTTCTGTTCTATTCCTGTGTTTATTTATATTCATATTTATAGTTTATTTATAAAGTGAGGCCATATGAATGCAAATGAAAAACGTCAGAGAAGGAAATCTAAATGTGATTTAAAATCTGTAAAAATTAAAATAGCCAAATAAAGTAATATCAAAAAGTTACAGTTTAAGGAATATTTCCATTAAAGCCTTGAAATGCACCACCTGCCTAATTTACATATTTTTATTATAATATATATATATATATAATATTTGTATTTCATTTGCTTTCCATTTGTGTTTGTTCATAACATACGCAGTTTTTTTAATTTGATATTATTCTCTAACTTCCGTGGTCACTAGTTCTGTATATATATATTTTAACTGCTAATATGTTATTATTTCATTTAATTATTTAATTTTGCAATTTAATACGTATCTATAAATATATTTACGTTACAAGTAAAAAGTTTGGAAACACTTTCTCATTGAAGTGATTGAGAATGTGTCTAAACTTTTGTCTGCTTCTGTATATGAGAAGCTTTTAGCCCCTTGACCGTAACTGAAGAAGAGCTCAGGAGCTTGCTGCTAATGAGATGCTAATGCTTTACATTACACAGTCTTCTTGCTCATTTGAGACCACTGTTGGCGTTAGATATTGTGCATCAATGTAGACACACACAGCTTTTGCTAATTCAATCTTTTTCTCATTTCCTTCACCTGATTTTATTTTTTTTTTCAAAGTCACCAAACACGCAGAACTTGTTGCTATGGCATTAGGGAATATGATGAAGTTACCCCGCTGTTCCGTTTTGTTCAGAGACAACCTCTGCTCTTGTGTCTCGCTGCACAGTTCTTTCTATTATGGCTCTCTCTCCTCAACCCTGAGACTGAAAACATGTGTCTCCACAGGGGAGCAAAAGTAAAAAATGACATCATCTTCCCAATAAACAAAATGAAAAAAATGAAAAGGCCTCACTGTTAAAAAATACCCTTTTTTAATGCCATCTGCTTCCCATTGGCTTTATGAGACGCCTCCTGAGGTGATATTATCGTGTTGAAAACCATCTCAAACCAGACAGGTTTTTCTATTTTTAGCTTTGCGTTTTCCTCATTCCACCTTCTCCCTGTATTGTAACATCAAAGTTGTTGACTCATTTTCTTATTGAGCCAGAAGTGGCATACCATTGTTGGTCGTCACAGAGGCCAACTTCTGGGTAAACGCTCAAGGCTCAGGGCAATCTGTGTTGTGCGTGAGGGCATGAATGTACACACACACCTGTTCTCTCACTAATGGGGCTATTAAGCTTTTCTTGAGCCGAACCAGCTCTCACACAGGCGGAGGAAGTACTACCCGTTTGTTTCGAAGGCATCGGTGGAGTGGGGGAAATGTTGGAAGTTACTTAATGGATTGACTGTTGACCATGTTTTTTTTTTTTAACTCGCCTTAATTTTTTGTATGCAAGTAAAGTTGAATATGTTGTCATTGAAAAGACAACAGAAATATTTGCTTACATATGAGCAAAGTAAACCTCATAAAGATAATTGGTCATTCTAAAAAAGTGGTTTTAGGAAATTTAAAAAAAAGAGTAAAAATAATATTAGGGAAAAAAACTAAGTGACTATTCTGGGAACTCCTTATGTTCGGAGTTATGTCTGGAGCTGTTACGAGAGTCCCTCGCCTGGGCTCTTCATCATTTAAATCACTTTAAAATAGTTCTCACTCCCCTTTCCAATAGAAAGAATGCATTGGAGTGACGCGTGTGGACAAACCCACCAGCCAAAGAATTAGCATCCAGCTGCCACAGATGTCGGGGGATCAGAATCAGAATCAGAAAACATTTATTGCCAGGGTATGATTGGACATACTAGGAATTTTACATGGCGTTTTGTGCAACAGAATGGAGGACAAGACAACAGACAACATTGTGCAAGGAAGAATAAAAAGTTGTAAAAAGCTATTAAATATAATATAATACAGTACTCTGGGTTAGTATATAAAAAGTAGAATAAAGTTATAAAACAAAATCTAAAGTGCACCAGTAAACATGAAACGACAAGTGAAAGTGGACATGTGCAGTGTTATAAACTGACCGGGTGACAGAGTCAATCAGTAGGGGATAAGGCCTCACTGCCGTTGGAAAGAAACTGTTTGTGTGGCCGGAGGTCACCTCAGCCTCCTGCCAGATGGAAGGGGCACAAACAGGTAATGAGAGGGGTGAGAGGGGTCGGCAACAATCCTTATAGCTCGCTTCAGGGTCCTAGGATCGTTGGATAGGTAGAATTGGAAAGTGTAAAGCTAGCGCATTGTGTTATGTATAATCTGGGAACCATGACTGTTGCTGTTTATTTGCACCTGTTAAGCTCGAAACACTTATTATTGCTGAATCACATGAGGAATCACAAAGTTCCATTTTGAAGGAATCTGAGTTATTTTAAATTCTAGTGTTTTGTCAAGTCAGGCAGTTCAAAGTTAAAAAGAAAATAACCAAATACAATGAAGAACATGGTTATTTTCAATAATTTCTTACTTGAATAAACAAACAAATAAGCGCATCCTTATTATTTACCCTTAGTGGATGTGAACGTCAGCAGGCCTCGTCTTCTGGGGACCATGAGATATTTCAGTTAGTTGCAAAGCGATGGGCTCACCTATCTGGAGTCTCCCTTTACTTGCCAGCATGTGTCTTCCCCCTTATCAACGACCCACCTAAATCATTACCGGTGCAGCCAGCTGTTTACTGTCACAGATAGTTTCATGGAGATCATGGTGACTCAGCATAGTTATCAGAGCTCCTTCTGGCACAGATTTTTAGTTTGCCCGCAGAGTTGCTGCTTGTCAAGTTGTGTAATGTGAACGAGCTGGGCAGGTGACGGGGAAAGGTTTCAGGCTCTGGGCTGCAAAGAGAAGGTCACGTAGAACACCTTGAAGGGTAATTACTCTGTAAAAGCACATTGATTGACTGAAATCCTCCTTCTTGAATAGATCAACCATTGTGATTTAATTTGCTCCACATGTCATCCTTTTGAGCATGGTGCATTCATGCAACAGACTTGCATCATTTTGGAATGTCCTCTCACTGGACAAACCCTTAATCTTTCTTTTTTTGACCATCACGTCCCTCTTTGAATTCCCTTACTTTTTTAAATGTCAGTAGGTGTCACATTGTATACTGGGTATTTATGTTTGATAATAATATATTAGCCTTTTGCCTATTTGCAACTGACAGACTAAACTGCACAGATATTTTAGCACTCAGCTGGTCTGTACTTTATTTTAACTTTAGATGCATTTGTTTTGGCCTAAAATGAGCTTTGAGCTTTTTCCAGCTCTGATCTAAATATAGAGGACCCAAGGACCAGCCTTAATTCCAGTAATTCCTGGTTAATTAGGTAATTTCTATGTGAAAAGTACAGTAGCTAAATTCCCCCATCAACTGGAAACACTTCCCTCATATGACGAGTACACGGCCTCCTAAGATGCTTTAACATGTTTTACTATTTGAGATATATGATTTTACAGTCAGATTCTTTGCAGGCTAAAAGGGCAGAAATGTGCTTTGTGAGCCCAGAAAAAGTAGTAAATCTGAATTTTAATCCATCTGCCATGGAAGATTTACAACATTCCATTCCTTTCTCCATACTGCTTATCTTCAAAAGTCGCGCGGGTCTGGAGTCTATTTGAATCCTCTCTGTTATAGGAACTGAATGTATTGTACATATTTTACATTGTTCATTCTGTACACATGACATCCATTGCAGTCTGTCCATTCTGGGAGAGGGATCCCTCATCTGACTCCCAATGGTTCCATTTTTTTCAATAAAGCCCTCTAATTTTGGGCTATACAAAATAAAATGAATTGAATTGAATCCTAGTGATTTGTGAACCTGCGGACGGATTATTACTTAATGCCTGCCGGACAGTGTGGGCTGTACAGCGCCGGCCGAGTCTTCTAACCCACGCGAGACCCTCCACACATGCATGCGCCCTGTTCTGAAGGCTGATGGCCCTAAACATAAGGTGACATAAGCTTTTCAGTAGTACCCTATTGATAAGGTAGAAAAGTAAAGTTCAAAAGAAAAGTGAATATTTTTAAATTGCACTTTTTTGTTTAATTTATTTTGAGTTTATGGATAAAAGCTGCTCTTCAATAAACTGTTTTTTTTTCTTCCAAAGTGCAGAGGTGGTTTTCATAGATTCAGTGAGTGAGTAGGCTCTTCTCAGCTAAAGTTACATCATTTGACTCTTTTTTTAAAGTACTTCTCAGTTGGACCATTTATTTCCCGTTTGTGCACGAAAGCACTGTTGAGTCTGTTTAAAAAAGGCTGACATTACTGTCGTTGTGCAACGTGCACTGTCTAATCCAAACAGCAGGATGCTGGGTGGTCATGCTGCAGCCCGCTCCATCCCTGTTGTTTTTGGTCAGTGTTGTTTCCCATGCCTCTTAAGATGAGCCGGAGGAAGCCTAATGTGATTTCCACACAGTTCCCAGGCCCCCAGGTTCCCCCCAACCCTCAAACACAGGCCTACACACTCAGTAACACAAAAGGACACACACACACACATACTTGTCCCTGATTTATGAGTAACTAACATTAAAAGAGATAAATGGCTGGATCATCCACTGCTCTTTGATATACATACACACACACTAACCCGGGGCTGCAGGGCTCTCGCTCTAAGGGACAGCTGCAGCTTTCTCCACTTAAGAGGTTCACTGCATAAAACAAGTTTTTTATGTATGTAATTCATTTTTCGCTTAATGCCATTAATTACTGTTAATAACTGAACAATCATGCGATTAATTAAGCTAATCTTTTTAATCTCTATATATATGTATATACGTTTGATATAGATAACATATACACGTTAGTCTGGTCTGCTTGAATAGTGATAAATCCTTGCTCTTTCTTCTTTGTGAATGTGATTATAACCGCATGCAGTCCAACAGCTTTAAACATGCTAGCTGTGTTATTGCTCCTCTAGCACACCATCAAGGGAGGCAGCCAGATCACCCAATCCCCTAAAAATCAAAGAGTTGTCCAGTGACTCATGCTCATGCAGGGCCAACTCAAAAGCCCCACAAAACTTTAAACAATCCATTAGCTTTAATAGGTTGTTAAGTTTCCTCTCCGCAGTCCTGTGTCGTCCAGCTGGAGGGGGGGGGAATGTTCCCGTTACCTAAAATGGCTAGCTTATCTATCTGTGCAATGGTATTCTCATGTTTTGTTATTTCATCAGATAGCGTTTCAGGTCTCTCACTCCTGTAACTGTCCCCTTGCTTTATAAAGCCAGCATGTGAGGCTGAATGTGTTGTTAGCTTGAGCACATCCAGCTGGCTAAACCTTCCTAGTGGATCAGTCTCTAGAAGCCTCTTTGTTGTCTTATTGTGTGCTCAGGTTGATCTTAAACTCTTTTATCTGGAGTTCCTCTAAAAGGGCTCCTGAAGGAGAGACTTAAAGAGAAACAATTGGTTGTTGAAAGAGAGTTGCTAGCACTCGCCACTGTCATGTTGTTACATTATATGTCATTTAGCTCATGCTTTTATCCAAAGCGACTTACAATAAGTGTGTTTCAATCATAGGAATATAGGGATACAAACTCAAAGAACAAGAAAGTACTCTTTCAACAAAAAAGCCGATTTAGCTGATCCAGCCCGAGGGCTGTAGTATCTGCACGGTGAAATTCAAACGGATACCGAGGTCAAACACATAATTTAAATAAAAAAAGGCTTAGCCACCCCGAAGACTCCCACGGAAGACTCCCATGTCTTTGTCCTGCTTGCCTTTGTCCTGCTCGTCTTGCTGCGGCGAGTATTCTAAAATGCTGAAGCTTCGTCCAGCCGCTAGTTAAAATTCTCCCTCGTCAGCGGAAGTCGCCTACGGCCGCGCTGACCACTCCCCCGTCGTTAGGAAACAAAGGTCGATGGCTCTCAGCAGAAACTCCTCAAAATGGAAAAAAACAAGCACTATCACAGTCTAATCAGTGAACACTCACTGTGTGTTTTTTAAATTTTTTTAAAAGTTTTAAAGTTTTAAAAGTCTGCTCAGCTTCAGAAAGAAAGAAAAACAGAATTAGATCAGGTCAACCCTACCTAAGATAGGAGAGCACACTAGCAGTCCACTTAATCTAAGAATCTACAGCTACTACTGGCAGTGAAAACGGCAAAAGCTATGGCAAACTAGCAATCAAGTTAGTTTAAAACATAGATAACTGATACTACAAACGGCAGAAGCTAAGGCAAACTAGCAAACAAACTTGTTGAAAGGATGCCTGTAGAGACGAGCTGTGACTCAAGATTTTGCCCAGGAAATTGTATGTCACACATTCATATATTTAATCAGCAATGGGCCAAACTGCTTCACAAGCTGTCTCCTTCTTCCTCCTCCAGAGGACCTTCACGGTCGAGGAGAGACGGGTCCTTTTGATGTCTGCTAAGGCTGAACCGAGCGCTCCATGAAATGGGAAGGTCTGGCCTAAAGGGGGGTTTCCTGCTCGCGTCATCAGCTTTCCCTCCGCCGCTGCGGGTGCCTAGCAACCTGCTGTCCTTGACAGTAAAAGCCCTAGAACTCAAAAATGCAGATAGAGATGGTAATCTTCTTCCTATCTAGTTTAGTTAATGAAGATATGCTTCACCTCCGAAGCAAGATATATTTCAGGTCTTTTCAAATTAAATTCAAATGGTTAAGCCATGGACTTTTAGCTAGAAGTAAGGTTGTAATCTTAAAGCAGAGAAAATCAATCAATACAGTCTATAAAGACAACAGCAGCAAAATAAGCATTAGCAAACACGTTTATTAATTTGCATGCTCATACTTTTTATTCATTCTTGCATGGATACGATCTAATTTACCTGTTACCTTAGGATATTACAAAATAATGTAATATACCACACACATCGTTTGCCCCTTTGGCTAGATCATGCTTTCTCCTGGCTGAAAACGTAGAGCTAGTTTATAATAACAGCACAAAAACAAATTTATAGTTAGTTTAAATTCACAAAAGGAGCAAAGCAACCAGGTTTAGTGTATTGTGTAACGTTTGTAACATAAGTGAGTTAGAAGTGATATTTCAGGTTCATAACTTCTACTCTACTACGTCTACTTCAGCTTACTTTCATCCAGTTCTGTTTATAATGGTAATAGTATGTGACAAAAACCGTCACAACCTCAGTAATTAGTATAAGTGTTAGTCAGCCTCTAGAGTTAAAGTAACTTTTCAGTAACTTGTTGGATCGGTCGGATGCAGCCCTGCATTCGTCCACCGCATTTAAAGGAAAGCAAAAATATTGACAATTTCTAAAACTATATTTTTGTGGCTGAAGGATGGTCACATGTGGGGGGCCGGGCCCCATGGCCCTCTATTGGCCAAATGTCACTGGGCACTACTATACAGAACCTCCCTGGAGATGTTAACTAACTGCTGCTATGTTGATTTAAGGCCGGCGCAAGCTTCTGCTTCGGCGTCTCCGTTGCGTTTGCGTGTTGCGTTGACGGATTTGTTTCAATTCATGGTTCAAAAAGGCTTGCGTGTGTTGCAAAGCAATTCACCTCCAGAACACCAGGCGGTGTAACGTTTATTGTCGAAGACGACCTGGAGAGTGCTGTCTTTGCGAGTGGAAGTCGTTGGTTTGTTTATTAATTTATCGGATACTTTTTTGCCCCGTGCATCAACACTGCTGCTTTTCTTCGTCTCTTTTCGCGGACATGTTTGTCCCGTATTTCCTCCACAACTTTAACGCCCCCTCAACCGGCAAAACCGACGTTTGCGGAGATCTACGTCCATGAATTGGAGCCTATCCGCACGTCTTTATAGTCCGCCAATGGCCCGTGTGTTTCTGAGTGGTCATATTTACGGATTTCTTCAGACAAAAGTTCTTAAATGTGATTCATTCTCTAAAATTCATTCTCTAAAATATCTTCGTTTTAATAATGGTGGAATTATGCTATGAAACCGGAAAGCCGAGACTCCGGCAAGGATGTAGTAAGCAGACCAATCACAGCCCTGCGGCTTGCGTATCGGTCGACGCAAGGCTAGAAAAATTGGTCGACGCACGCAAGGACGCAAGGGGGGGCGGGACGCTACGCAAGGGGCGCTTGCGGGTCCTTGCGTTTCTCCGAAAACGCAGAAGCATAAACTAGGCTTTAACCGTAGCAGATGTGTAATTTTTGGTGTTGCTGTAGCTGCTGTTCCCTCTTCCATTCTGCTTTGGCCACTTCCAACCCTGAATAAGAGGTTGGTCTGGTGTGTGCATGACAGAGACTGAGAAAAGAGAGTCACAGCTGCATCTTGGATTCTCTGTTCTTCTCTGTCTGGTGTCTGTTTGTTGTTCAACAGGCAGCTGGAAAAAGGCTATTTCTATAGAATCCACACCTGTACACACTGTTTACAGCTTATTATCTGGTAAATCATTTGATTCCATTCTTCAGACTATGTAGATGGGTATACGCAGCGTAAGCTTTCCTGTCCAGCTCTCCCTCTGAGGTCATGCTAACCTCTCATCTTCGCTGGTTAACAGTAGTGAAGCTGCTTGTGTTTCAAAGAGATCATCTGGTGGAGTTTGTGGAGAAAAGGCTATTGTAGAATTTTTGCACTGTTATGACATGGGATAAATCCGATATTTACAAGTGGAGACATTTTCGCCCCTTATGGACAGTGGAGACGAGGCATGTTTAAGACACTTCTGCATTAGCTTTACTGCTGCTGACTGATTTCAATATTATTCTTCTAGGTTCTAGTTATTTTGACCCCTCAAAAGAAGCAGTGGGCACATCCTTATTTTCCCAAAGCCATGAATTCATGTTTCCCTCGCTTTAGTCCCTTCCACTGAAGGCGCGAGTGGAGGATCAACAAGTCTCTGGAGAAATGAGATGTGCGTTTTTTATTTAAACCATCATCTGCAGTGACGTCTGATGATGACAGGTGGCTGCATCCGCTTGTATTTGCACTGAAAATAATATACAATGTTACGCACTGTTCCAATAAAGTACATACTGTTACCGCTTTGCCAGGGCAGCAATATCTGTTTTAATCCCTTTGCATGTTAAATGATGTTAAGTGACACATATCATTTAAATATCCCTAGAGTATGTATTCATACCGATGAGTTGAACTCCTGAGCCACTTATGTCATGTTATGGCTGCAGCTTTTACCAGAGCACAATAGCAGACGTTTTGTTCCTTACATTTCAAAACCTCAAAGATGTCAATTGATTAATCAACAAATAGTTTCAGCTCTATCATTGGATTATCAGGCGAGTCATGCGTAGTCAAACTGATTCTAGGTCCAATCGTTGTTTTAAATATTACTTCATGTTTTCTTTTGTTAGTCATTTCACAAGCAAAAGGGGTTCTCCAAAGTTGACCAAAGCTCTGTGACTCACAGGAAGTAGTTAGCTCGGAGTTGGGGCTAATATTTCATAGGCAAGCTCCATCTGTCCATCTCCTCCATGCCAGCAGACAGTCATCGATATGCAGAGACAACGGCTCTATTTCTGTATGAAGTTAGTGATGCACGTGTAGGAGTGTGTGTGTGTGTGTGTGTGTGTGTCTGTGTGTGTTTGTGTGCATGCCTCAGGAATAGTGAGCAGAGGACCAGAGCGTGACTCATAGGGGAGGTGGTGGGGATGTGTCTTTCTCCCTACTCCTAACTGGTCCAGTCCACCGACTGGTCGTCCGTTCTTGTCTTCTGGTTTCTCTGTTTAAAGCGTCTGAATCACACAGCAGGGAGTGGGTTGTAATGCTGTTGAGTAACTCTTGAGACACTAAGGTGGTGCAAAAAAAAAAAAAAAAAGGTTTCTTTGTTATACAATTTGTAATTTGCCTACATCCCCAGCAATAAACAGGGATTAAGTAGACAACAAATGCTCCTCTCTGGATTGATATTATATGGTTAACAAAAGACATGAGAAATCCTCAGAATGCTACAATGCTAAACTAAAGATAAAGCACTACCTTAAACGCTTTAGGGCCTTCCATTATACAATTACATTTCTATTCACTTTTCACCCTACATGCCCATCGGCAAAACAAGTCTAATACGAGGGCTGGAGCAGGACAGTGAGCAACGTATCCTCATTCTCTCAGATCTCATTTTGGTTGACAACTGTACCACAGCGACAAGCCCTTAAATGACACGCAAACATTGGTTCTGCTTTGCCACTAGAGAAATTGAGAATTTGTTGAATTTTTATTTAGACAAAAGCGGCTCCAAAATCTGCAATAATCACGTGAAATACATCCCTGCGGCAGCCCGCACACAAGAAATGAATAAAGTGTACTTGTACTGTCTATCTATTGACCTCCACTGCTGCATTTGTGGACGTGCACCCCTCCTCTCTCCTCTCGTGACTGTTCATTGTTATATTGGTAACCATAAGGTTTGTGGGAGATGAACCTCTTTCTTCTGATTCCTGGGTGTGTTGGAGTTGGCAGTAGACTTAGTAGTTACGCAACACCACGTTCTCGCCATCATAGCCGTCCCCGCATGCTGCGTCTTTTCCTTGTTTCTGTGCTGACAGAATGGCTCCACGGCCCATAGAGTGACCCTAAAGTAGCAGAATGACCTGCACCCACCGTGTACATGCACTCGTTGACCTTCACACCATACTGTGAAATAGGTTTCTACACAGCCTCTATTTATGCATAGACAGCAACTGCGACACAAGGCAAGACACAACAGGCATTGTCCACACACCTATCCACTGGATTTAGCTTTTAGCAATCCAGCGGATTAAATCTACTACTAACATTTTTTTGTAGGATCAGATTGTTGTCTGGATACAATATTTTCAATAAACTACACATTTAGTTTGATCAGATCTTTATGTTATGGTATCTGACTCAGTCATAAACATAAAGATTGGGGACATGAAATATTGATCAACAAAAGATAAAGAAAAGGGAATTAAAGACCAGGTGCTGGATTTACAGTATAATGAACAACAAAGGCATGTAATCAATACAAACAGGTTAGCTTAATTGTAGGTGAGTCCCACCAGCCAGACAAAAATGTTTGTCAAGGGGAGCGGCAACCTTTTATAGGCACAATATCATGAGAAATTCTACAATATAGATTTCTCAAACATAAATAAAGAACAGGAAAAAACGATAGTAGTCACTACATGAGAAACAAGCAAATGAAATCCCAATTGCCCTTTGGAAAGGAGGGTATCCAACCGAGCTGACAGTGAGGAGCTTTCCTCCATACTGCACCAATTTCAAAAGTTGCTGTCCCTGAGACACAAACAACCTGGGAATATAGGAACCAGATTAAAATATACAGATGTGATTAACCCAGCCGGGAGGGTTTTTCTAAAAATATTTCTCAGAGATTCCTTGTGACAATGAGACCTCTGCCATCTGGGGTACTAGGGGTATCATCATATGTGGATGTGTACATGCCTTTGTGCGCTTGCCAATTTGTTAGTAGTTAAGTCACTCAAACCTCATTAAGAGCTCTGCCCACCTCCCCACACACACAGCTGATTATCCACTTGATAATCTGTTGTTATGTAAGGCCTGCCGCCCAGCTGCTGAGATTAACAGGACGTCTCTCTGATGCATGTCCAGCCTTCCGCTTTTAATTCTCACTGACCACTAACCGTTTTTCCTCTTCAACTGTATCTCATTTTGCATACACAGGATTTTCCGTCTGTTGTTTCATACTGAGCAGATTCTTTGCAGCAGACAATACTTGTTATTTAGAAATGAGCATGGAACGGTGACACGATGTGCGGAGAGTTTCCTCTCCCAAAGGAACGACTTCTGAAGGGTTTGCCTTGGAAGGAGAAGTTGTTTTCTCTTCCGCCCATGCCGTTGCTTCCTGAGTCATCAGGAGGAAGTTCCTCTAGTGCCACTTACCCGTCTTACATCCCAACCCACACGCACACAAAGAGTGTGTTCACACGCTTTTACAGAACTGAGTGTCTTAGAGTGGTTAAAAAGCCCTTCAAAAGGTTAGATAAGATGTTCCTTGTGTACTCAACATGAAACCTGCAGGTCGTAATGTAAGAGAAATGTTGGTTTGATGATGGTCCATTTAGAGTCAAATTAAAACAAAAAGCAGAGTATGCGTTAGGGCAGGGCTACCTGATGATTGACAGATCGTTAACATGGATCGTTGTTGTTGTGGTTTTGGAACTCAAACCATTTCATGACATGTTTTCAGTTCATGAAACTTTATTGTACCTATTGGCTTCTCCGTCTCGAGTCAATTTCGGAAAAAAGGGTGGCTTCAGCCAAAGAGCCGAATTCAAGGCTTTACGACCCTAAACCAATTGGTGATGTCATCTCCAAATGGTGTTATACCACCTCATTGTGGGAACATTGTGTTTTTCCAAAATGTAAATCTCTTAGCAGTGCTTCCACTGGGTTTACAACCTTGCCCGGCAAACCGGGATTGGGTGTGGTAGTCGGACACACATGTATGTGTCCGTGTCTGTATGCGCAAACGTGTCAGGGCGGAACTGACGTTCGCAGCGAGGAGTGGACATTTGTAGATATTTGTAGACAAGACTTTCTTAGGGTGGGCGGTGCGCCCCCGTTGTTCAATTGTAGGAGAAACGCTGCATAGTCCAGCCCACTTTCCACATTGATTGACAGGTATGCACAAGGTTTAAAATATGAAGCATGCAGTACAGACGATTGAAATGAAATGCAATAGTTTGTCCACCTTTCTTCTGCTTATTTTCTTATGTATCCCTTGGCAACATTACTTCCACTTCCTCATCCCACAACCCTTTATTTGTTGTTCACCAGAATGGATGTGGTAGACGATGTTTCTCCTAAGCCTTATTTTCTAAATCCTGTATTAACCTTAAGGCGTGACCAGTCAGCCCATTAATTACCCGAAACTTTGGGGCTTTGGGCTAAAAAATGTATCCCTCAACCAATTTACCCACCTGTCATTTCAGTGTCTTTTCTATGAGGGGCCGTTTAGGTCTTAACTACTGAGACTCTCTCCCGCACACTAATGAGACACTCATGCCATCTCACTAGTGTGCGTGAGAGCATCTCACTATACAACGTGTGAGCATCTCACTAGTGTGCGTGAGAGCATACGGAAGACGGAAGCAAAGAGGGCTTTCAAAATCTTGGACCTACACAAAGACGAGCAAGCCCGATCCTAAAAGCATATTAAGGGAGGGCGTAAGATTGCCGCTTTGCGCTGTTCAAAATCAGCCCTCTTTGCTTCCACCTTCTGGTGTAACTGAGATGCCTTCCGTATGCTAGTGAGACACACTCATGTTGTATAGTCAGATGCTCTCACACACTCTGGTGAGATGGCATGAGTGTCTCAGTAGTTAAGTCCTAAATGCCCCCTCATACTTTTCATCATCTAATCTCTGCTCTTCTCTTCACTCTTACTTGTGCTTTACCCCCAAGCTGTATGATTACAATCATGTAATGTGTAAATACTAAATACATATATATACAGTATATTGCTGCAGACTCCACCAAATTACTTTACTCCGCCGCACTCTGCCCTTCTCTGTTGCATTTCATTTTGTGTCTTTATCCGTGTGCGTCTCACCTAGTTCGTCATACCCTTACTAACAGCAGTCCAGTGGGGGCCGTGGTGGGCGCTTAGCTCGGGTGACGGTTTGGGTGGCGGTTAATCATATACAGTTATATTTTATAGCCAATCTTTATGTTGAGGTGTCCTGCTTCCCAGCAGGGGGGAACTGCAGCTGCTCTATTCCCCACTTCCCTAAAGTAATGAAGGTTATTTAATTCTTAGTCATTTCTTCTTCCTACTCCCAGTTTTATTAGTCATGTGTTGACCAAATTTGCTGGACTCCTGAAGGAATAAACTATTTCTTTGGCATAGAAAGAAAGTCTGTTTCTAATAACTAAAGTTCTGTTCATAACAGAGCTTGAAATGCTGTAAAGAGATGAACAAATCTGGGTTGCAAATCTGGGTTCAAGGGGTCAAAGCACAAGTGCAAAAGTTATTATGGTGCACAGTCCTTGTGTAAAGGCCTTTTAATATTCCCTGTGAACCGTTCATCTTCTCTTCATTAGTCTGTGTCCAGCGCTGAGCTCGTCTTTTATCAGCTTCACTCTATGTAAGAGCTTTTCGGATGACCTATTGAAAATCATGTCTGTGCTCTGTGCCTGTTACCAGGGCAACACAGGCTTCTCCGTTTCTCTCTCGACCCCCCGCCCCCCTTTCATTTCCCCTTCACACCAGAGCGGGGTCATGTGACTGCTCTGACGTCAAGCTGGCGGGGCAGGCAGGCAGGGGCCAGTTAGTGAGTGTGCTGCGGCTCCGAGAAGGAGTCTCTGGGAGTCTGTCAGCCAGCGCTAACTCTGTCTCAGTCACTCAGTCCGCCTTCTCCTCCTCCCCCCTTCCTCCGCTGTTCTTTCACCCCCTGTGTCTTATTCAGTCGCTCTCATCTTTGTTGCTTTCTGCTTTTCTTCGGCCATTGCTTTGTTTTTGTGCTGCCGCCAACGGCTTCCCCAAACTCAGAGCGAGTTCTGGGCGATGGACTGCTGAACGTCTTCCGCATCGCTACAAAGTGAGTGAGTGAGTTTCCTGTGTTTTCTCTTTGTGCATGAATTGCGTGCATTAGCGTGCAGGGGTCGCCTCCTGTGGGGCTGTGCAGTCAGGTGGAAGCTGGGTGTAAGTAGAAGACTTTGAATTGTTTTTTAAATGCATTCTGTGGTGGAGAGGGATTGTTGGGAAACTCATTTGTAGCTAAACTTTAAATTCCAAAAAACCTCGAATATGCAGCATGATGTTTGTGGTTTCAAAAAGAGACCCCTGATCAGGGTGGGCTCATGAGATTGCCTTCTTTGCTCTCACACATCAGCTTTTAACCTGGTGCATGAATTGAGTATGCGATAGAGAGAGGGAGATGGAGAAGGAGAATTTGTTATGTACTATGCGGTTGGAAGTGATGGGAACCTCCACATGGCTATTCTTCTCAAAGCTTTGCTAATGTCAGAGGCGGCAGTGTGGGCCGGAGCAGAAAGAGTCAGAGGTGGGGGTGGGGGCCTAGCAGCTGCCACCTGGGGGGCTGGGGCAGTCTTGAATGTATGTGCTGCAAAAATGTAACTTGTGTACAACAGATTTACTGAATTTATGAAGAAATTCAGCAATGTGGTGAGATTCATTATTTTGGAGGAATTTCTCTTAAGGAATTTTCTGGACCAGTGTTTAGCTTTAGAACCACCCCCCCCCCCCCCCCCCCCCCCCCCCCCCCCCCCCCTCCCCTTCCGATTCCTCTGCACACACACACATAAACAGCTCCCTGCGTGCCTCACACAATAGCATGTCAGCCCACTTGTAACCTAAATCGAGTGGAAAGAAAAGGGAAATGTGCATAACAAGTGGTTTGGCTCTCCTCTTCGATGTTCCACACTCTCTCCTCCTCCTCCTCCTCCTCCTCCTCCTCCTCCTCCTCCTCCTCCTCCTCCTCTCCCTCTACTTCTCTGCTACTCATCTGCCATGAGACTATCCCTCCCTCTCATCCCCTCCTTAGCGGTGCCTCCCTCCCCCAACCTAATGAAGGGGAGACAAGCCAAGAGCATGTAACAGGTCTTTGTCACCGTGAAGTATTCCAGTCGCAGATATTTACCAACTCCATCCCATTAAATGCTAAGATTAGGGCACCAATTTGCATTGGCTTGCCGATTAGACTGGATTTAGACTTAGGGTTTGTGGATCATTGTAGCCTACCCAACTCTACGATTTATTAGTGCCACCTTTTACAAGAAAGTTTAAAAGAATACAAAATGAGTCTGGGAAATAGTGCTTTACAGCTCATATTGGTCTTCCTTCAGTGCACATCAAGTAGTTTCAAATGTCGTGTAAGCCTGAGGGTGGATCATCATTTATATGTGTTGCTTCCTTTTGTAAAATGACCTTAAATGACATAACCTTATGTGCATTGAGCAAAATAGTACTTTTTGTTTGTGCACAAGCATGTCATGTTTGTCTGTTATAAGCTGTGTAGGTTGGCAGCATATTCCCTGAAAAAGAGCCAAAGCCACGCATGCACGCGCACACACACACACACACACACATACACACATCTCTAGCATGCGGACAGTAGCTTTATCTGACATCCTCCAGTAATGGAGAATTCTCTCGACGTGTGTGAGTGTGTGTGTCTGTGTGCCTGTGTGCAAGCAGGCCATTATTTTTACAGAACAGCTGGAGGGGGGGGGCAAATAAAAAACAATCTAAGCTGTTAAACTTGCCTGATGTGAACTCTCGACAGGATGTAATATTTATTTCATGTCAAATTATTCAAAGTACTGGTACTTGAAGGCTTCTTGGTGTGTTTGAAACCATCTTCAGTAGTGAGAAAGATAACCTGGGGTGAAAATCTTGAAGCACGCACACACAGACTTGATCTAAGCAGGGAACAGGTGATTTAAAAATGCCGTTTGAAATTGTATTTGATTCTTCAAATCATTCATTTCACACTAACTCATGTGTGAGCTGCAATGACTGAGTGCAGCGACATGTTGGTTACCATGGTATCTGCACATTTAGTTGGCTGGCTTTCATTTGCACAGAACAAACACCGGACTCAGGTCTGTCTCTGATCCAGCTTTTCTCTCTGCAGATGGATCATATGAAACACTCTTAAAGGGGAAGCACCCTACAGATATGATGCATCACATCACACACTCTACATGGCATTCTGCAGGGCCAGAGATTTATATAGAAATACTTCAGAGTTGAGCTTGTTCATGTCTTCATACCATTAGCTTTATGGAGTTGCTGTTTTCGTAAAAGCCAAAGTAGCACTTCCTGTTGCCGATGAAAGACGCACCAATATACTCATATCAGATATCCGCTAGATTTATTTATTTCAATTTGTTTTGTGGGCATAGGCAAAATAATAGAACAATGAAGACATTGCGGTATGAAAACGCCCCCACTTTACTGTGATGCAGCATTTGAAACCAGGAAGAGACATCGCCACTACCTTTTAGGGTACTGAAATACTAATACATAAGTAATACTTTGCACATAGAGCATCTGTGCCTCTCAGGTTGAAGTGCGTGTCTCTGATAGAGCAGTTATATGCCTGAGCAACCCTGCGTGTGTTTCTGCTCTACACATGGATGCAGATTCTTTCTGTGTTAACGGGAGTTTCCTTGAGAAACAAATTGCAAAGCAGTTTTGCATTGTGTTTTTAAATCAAAGTCTAAAATGGTTAAAGGTATTTGTTTCTTGCCGTGGAGCCCATAGAGACCGTTGTACCTGTATTGGATGTGTTGTCGCCTCGTCTGTTTTAAAAGAGATGAAAACCGGGTGGAAACGGTTTTCTTTTGCTACACAAGATGGGCGGAACCATCTGAACCACGCAGGGTTCTATAACATCTTGCTCGGTACTTAGGGGAGTCTCATGTAACACTGGTGGAAACCAACTTGAAGGCAGTTTATGTAAGTGTTGATTTACGACCAGAGCCAGCAGGGGAAACAGAAACCGAGTACAATGGAAAGTTTGTGAGTGAGAAAGATGTCCGGAGATTAAAGAAGAGGCAGACACTCAGGAGGCAGTGAGATCTTTTGGCTGACTGGATTCCTATAAGTCTTTTTTCAGTTCTTTAATAACGGGGGCTTGAATTGTTGAAGCAAACCAGGAGAGGCTTTATAAACAGGCGAAGGAATAACTATTATTTATTAAAAGTGATTGTTTAAGATGCCCAATTCAATGTCTGTTAAAGTCGTCGAGGGCACTGACATCCTCTATTCATTCATGCTTTGCTTGTTTAAAGCAGGGTAACTGAAGTTCCCTGGTATAATTCACTGGTGTGTGTAGCACATGGATTCAGCTTGTAGTACGTGACGCACAGGGTTTGAAAACTCTGTGAGACCTCCTGTGCCATTTTCTATGCACAATGCACATTCAGCGAGGCCAATGGCCCTCTGCTAAATTAGTTTGTCAGAGGGTATGCTGTACTCGGATCTCAAAATGCCTGAGCTCTGTGAATCCCCAGCATCCCTGACAGAGCGGGTGTTGAAACACTCGTTTGACTTAACTGTAGAAATGTCGGTCACTGTGGCGACTGTGCTCAGAGGGCTGCGACATCTTTCACTACTTTATCCGCAATCACCACAAAGGTCAGAACAAAAAAGACACTTTGAACACAAGCACAGCTGTCTGACGAGACGTGGCGCTGGTTGGAGTGTGCAGCTACTCTCTGACGGTTGGAGCACCGCTACAAGAGATGGATGACTCATGCCATTCTGAAAAGGGAAACATAGCTTTGTACGCCTCTGCGATCAATCCAACGAACAGCAGCAGAAATGGAGATATGGGAGAAAACACAGCAGCGGCTCAAGCACTCTCCAGCTGACACCTTTTATATACCAAATACCTAATCGACTAACTAAGAAAGTAATTTACAATCAAATTGTTAGCTGTGGCCCAGCTGTGCCATGTCTTTACATTTCAAATATGGCTTTGCTTTTATTTAAATGCTCTACATATATATATTTGTGAGAGCGATTGTGTGAATCAACGGGACACCACAGACTTCCCCCTTTACCCAACACTTTAGAAAAAAATGAAGGATGATCTTCAATTCAGCATATTGTATGTTATTTTACGTGAAAGTTGTTATACTGCTGTCATAGCCATTATTCCTAGAAAAAACAAACGCAACATTTATTGGAAAGGGGCCCGCGTGGCCCCCAGCATCTGGGATGAGACTCTTAAGTGAAGAGGGAAAAAGACCTTTAGAAATGGGACATGCTTCGACCATTTCTTTAGGAGTAGTTTAATTGAGTTGAAACTGGAAATGATAGAAAAGAATTGGAATATCACGTAAAGCAAGAGTTTCCCAGAAGATCAGCACATAAATGATGTCAACCTCCACCTGTGGGAGAGTTCATCACTGTTATGCACAAAGACGAGTGAGAGCTTGCAGAGTGCCAGCTGGTCAGCTTTGTCACCGTCCAATAGGTCTCTTTTCTGAGGGGGGTCTTAGGTCATGCAGCCCCAATGAGGTGTAGAGTGTCGGAGAAATCGCCCCCAGCTAGTGGGTAATCTTGGCCCAAAAGCATTAGTATAGGGAAACTATGAGAAACAGATGTTCTATTTATAGCATCGGAGAGGAATTCACACACATCGTCATGGTGTGCTGAACACAAGAGACAAAAGAGTGAGCTGTTGCTTTCCAGTTAACTTGTTAATGGGACAAAACTCTGCTGCTGCCGTTCCTGAGCACAGCACATGTCACCACTCCCAGTCAGAGGATCAAAGACTATCAACATCAGTATGCCTTTAGAAAATCAATAGCTGAGATTCATCCCCTTGTGATCATGCGGACCGACATTTAAGATTAGAAAGATGCATACTAGTCCACAATTCAATACTTTGTTTGCATATTTGGCTTCTTTTTTGCACAGATAAAAGGAAGCTGGATATTAAATATTTTGAACATGATAGGGAATCAGCTGACAATCAGAGAACGAAATGATGAAGTGTTTGGGTTTTGTCAGTGTGAAAAGCAACTGATATCCAATCTTTGTTGACATTATCTTGATTTCGAGATACAAGAGTATCTTGAGTTGCTCAGTGGCTCAGTGGCTGAGTCGTCACTTAAAGATCACAAATTTCTGCTCGGAGATTGCTTTGTGAAGCTGTGCTTTTATCTTCAGCTGTTGGGGATGTGTTTTTGTGCACTAGTGCGTTGTTGTGCCAGCTGTTCTCAATGCGGACACAGGTCCTGTATAAGCCCAGGCAGCTTAGTTTCCCTTAGTGGCTTCTGAATATCTTTCACCCATGTGACAAATTCTGTGTGAGGACTTTCCTTCGCTGTTTATGAAACACTTTCCTCCTCTGTGATTAGTTGCCTGCACAGTGACTGGGGCTTCCTCTTTAGTAATTCTACAATGTGTGTGAACTCTGACTTTGTGAAGAGGGGGAGTATTGGGTTTAAGGCTCCAGTGCTGTCCTCAGAGCTCACATATAGTAAATTCAATATTATTTACATCACAAGATCATATTTTGCATTATTACCAGGTGATCAATATTTTAACTTTTTAGATACCCCTTTTTGTATTAATATAGCAGTACATTGCAATGCCTCTATAAGTCTCTGGTGGTGAGGTTGCTCAATTAAATACAAAGCTTCACTGTGATGATGATTTTCAAAATAAAAGTAATTCACACTTCAAGCTGAACACATGGAAACAGACCTGACTAGATTGAATTACAGTTCTGAATTAAGCTCCGATAGGAGCAGCAAAACGAATTGCACTTAATCAGATGCAGATTGTTACTTTCCTTGATACAACACAGGAAATGTCTCAAGCCAATCTATTAGGTCACCTTAAAGGGAAAATATTATGAAAATTCCACTTTTTTTAGTGCTTCTACACGTTAATTGGGGTATCTGGCATGTTTACCGACCCAAAAACTCAACTCCCGCGATTTGTTGTGGTTCGTCAGTAACATTATTCTTGAATAACAAAGCACTTTACTTTGTTTTTGCAAACCTTGGATATACTTGGGATAGCTAACTAGCAGCAAGAAGAAGATGAAGCCCTCAACATGTGCTGTGGTCGGCTGGAGAGGTGGTGGGCTGGGGGGGGGGGGGGGGGGGGGCTTATTAGCATTTAAAGGAACAGGCACTCAAAACAGGTCACTGATCCTTGTGGTATTTTGACCGAAGTATGTTACAGACATTTAATATACATTTTCACATTCCTCTCCTGAAGGGGAGATATTTGTGTACCCAAATCCTGTACTCAAACAGACTTTGGTAAATCCAGATTAGATTAGCTGGACAAGTTAACGAGCTAACAAACTGCATAATTGGGAAATATATTTTAACTACTTAAATATTCGGATGTGTCTTTTATTTGCCCATTTTGATGCAGTAGATGTTTTGTCTGCTTCTGTATTTGACTGACATTCATGCATCACATGGCTGATTCTCTCAATGAGAGCACTAAATATAATACTATAATACACTGTGCACAGTTTTGTTTTGGGGGGAAAATAGTGTGAAATAAATGTTTGTCTCACTTTCAAACAAGTCTGAAGGGAAACTTTAACCCTCCAGAACATTTTCACTACTGATCACATGCCATGCCCCTGGGTTTATCCTGACCTCGGCTGGAACGTAACTCCCACTCTGTTTGTTATTTTCCGTGCTGTCATATCCTGTTTCTATATTTTTCCTTGACCACAGGAAGCAGGGCGAGCTTTGTTGCATCCCCGGAGGCATTTTTCAATCCGAACCATCTCCAGCCTCGATCTGTCGGATTCAAATAGTGTCTCTCCCTGTTTTTGTCTTAACCCTCATGGCTGGATGTCTCACTGTTACAAGGACAAACGATAGGCCGTGTCCTCATTTTGTAACTTACATATATTCTCCAGCGGCTCTTAAAGTCTCCTTGCACACATTTGTTTAACTTATAGTTCTACTGTTATCCCACTCCAGCTTTCCCATTGCATTCCCAGTTGTTTTTTGAATAATTGGTCATTATTTTTTTTAAATACCTTTTAAAAAATTGCCTTTTAAAATGTCAAACCAAAAAACAGTCTGCAAGCTGTAATTCTGGCTAAAACATTTTTTAAAGGTTTTTATCTGTTAATAATGTTTTCTTCATTCTGGAAATTGATATTTAGTTCCGATATATTCCATACCCATATTAACCCTGCTAAACTCTCCTTGAACATTAATATTTCAGTTATAGTGTACTGTACCGAGACACGGCATGTCTGTCAAACTCAACATTTCTCCACAAGGTGAAGGGATATGCATGAGGCTTAGTGAGACTGAAACAAAGTACATAAAGTGGATGAATAGTGGCTTATTTTTTAAAATCCAAATCCTAACGAAAGAAATTCCTAAACCTAAGCCTAAGTGATAAAGTAAACAATGTTAGCATCTCTGGCTATCTAGCTAACTACCGCCAGAAGTAACCCAGCATCACTTCCAAGTTAAGGGGTATTTCAGACAGCATTGTCATGTGTGCTTATATATGTATATATATGATATATATGTACATTTACTGTATATACTACAACTATCTTTAAGATGCAGTACATATTCATGCATGTTCATATTCTTCATTTACATGTCTTTTACTCAAAATAGTCATAAGTACTTTTTGCATGTGACCTGAGTCGTATATGCTCTCTCTGCATTCCAAATGTTGATCGCCGCATTCCAAGATGGAGAACTAATGACTGCATTCTTGAAACCAATGGGTGATGTGTTGGTGACTATTTTTTCACTTCATAGATCATTCATAATTTAGTTTATAAATTCTGCTAGCGACAATTGTCCTTTGTAGCTGACAAAGGAGGCAAATACCTCTTTTGCCTTTCTCTCCTAATTAAATTGCTAAATAATTTTGAGTGGTAATTTACTGTTACAGCAAAATTTCAAAACGGGGGGTTAGGCTTAGCAAGCAGTTGAATACACAAAACCGTAATAACTAGAATCACATTTGTTATGTTCCCCCCCATGTTGGATTCCTAGAGTTAGTCATCGGAACAATTAGACAGGTCCAATCTCAGGGAGACACAGAACTTAATTTAGGACCCCAGAAATAATTAGATAGAGGCGGTGGTACTTTTCCGCTGGACAAAGTGGAAGTGTAAGAATCAAATCCAGAAGGATTATCACAACATTTCACCAACATGGTTATCAAAATGAGAACATGAGAACGATACATGAGAACGGTTCTAGATGGATCCTGGACCTTTACACATTACAATCCAGAATAAACAGAAGGATGTTGTATCATTGTTATTTAATATCACAGATTTGAAGACACCGTGACGACAGTGACTGTGGCCACATAGATCAAATAACATAAAACCCTTAAGTTGATAATGAAAATGACATACAAGTGTGTCGTATTGTGCTCCTCATTGTTTCACTCTTTCTCCTGAATCAATAAGCACAAATAGTGGTGTCCCTCCCTCCCCTTCTATTAAGTAGGTTGCCATAGCAACCTAATGAAGGCTATGGAGGCTATTTAACAGTAACATGGTTGAAAATATTGATTGTGGGGAGAGTCTCGCCAACCACCTAAACAACCTCAATCCAACTATTATTGAAACGCCGTTTGTCTGCCGTCTCGGGTTCTGTGCTGATGGGTTTGCAAAAGTGTCATCAGCTTCGCTGCTGAAAAAGGGGGAAGAATCAAGCAGTCAGAGCCTTGAAAAGTTGGCTTTAGTCCAAGTAGTACAAACTCATCTGCCCCTCTCTCCGGCTCCTGCTTGGCCGTCTGCCAGTGCCTGTCTCGTTATTGCCCCCCCACTCCCTTGCATCTCAGTGCCAGAGCATTGTCAACAAGTGTGGGGGGGAGATTCTCTCCTCTTGGACACCTCTTTGGAACCAAAACACATTGCAGGTGGATTTTAGCTCAACATTTTGATGGGGTAAAAGCCAGCATTGTGTCAGTCGGACTCTACTCCAAATAGAAAATGTTGGTAATCCCAACTTCAAGACGGCTCCTATATGGAGAAACTAGGCACAAGCATTGCTCTGTGTTGGTTTCAGCCCATTCTTCCACACAAACATCTCGAAGGTTCCGTGAGCACAAACATATTATGTATTATGGCATCCTAAACTCTCATCTGATCAGCCTATATTCTCAGTTAATCACAGACAAACTCTAAACGAGGTTCAACATGCCTCTTCTTCATCATGGAGTCCTGCTTGCTGAGCGTGCACACAGGCTGTGGAATTCCATTTTATTAAACTTTGTTGTTTCTGGAGAACATTTCATGTGAATAGCATGTGTAAAAAAATATTTTCAAGAAAAATAGTGACGTGTTAAATATTTACTTTACCCGCTGTATATAACGTAAAATTGTAAATGAACAGCTATTTTAACAAAATGGCTGCGTGGCAAGAATCCACACAATCGTGGGTCCTTCAGAGGATACCCTTGGTCAACTCACAAAGTATGAATTTCCAAGGGAAACTTTGTTTGTACTCAACATGCTTTTAAAAAAAATTTTTTTTTCCTATTATTTTAAATTTTAAGGTAAATGTCGTTAAGATTCACTTATTAGACACATTTCAACAGAGCTCAATGGACTCGACCCATCAATTGGGAGATTGGCTATTGTTTGTTCTTAAATTTTCATTGTTCGCGGTGTTACAAGCAGCAAGACTCCTTTTTCTATTCAAATATTCAGTGACCTCGGTTGTTAACACTTTCAGCTCAACTACTCAGACATCCACAGTCTTTTTGCTGCTCTACTACTTCTGAGATTCCTTCTCAGCAGGAATGTACTGCACCTGGAACATAAGCCCTTTTCCCCCTCTGCAACAGGTGGTCCTACTGGATTATGAAAGTGGGACAGCCGGGCCTGAAAAGGCCATTATCAGACAAGTTTGACTTATTTGTTGTGTTCTTGTTTTTCTAAACCTGTCATCTTGTGTATACTTTTATTTTGCTTCAGATGAAGGACGCATGCAGATTAGATCATAATACAACTGAACTATTGTCATTATTTCACACTACCTCAGAGAAAGGGTTCTTACTTGTCATTACCTTTTATATGCAGTCTACCGCACAGACAAACACACATCTCCGTCTCTGATTCTGTGGATTTAAGTGGTCCGTGTAGTCGAGTTTAGGTGTGTGACTAGCAATCTCCGCCAGGAAGCTTATCAATGGCTGTGAGATTTTGCCGAATGTTACTATGGTAACTGCAGAAAAATTGCTTCAGAAGAGAGCAAATTGTCCATGTGTAGGATGAAATATTATGAAAGGTATGGAAATGATGCCAGGAATGGAGGATGAGTTTATGAATGGGATAATGTGAGTGGGCTGGAGGGATTAAGAACATCTGAAAACGGGAAGAGCTGAAACGTCTTGTTCTTCATTCTGCTGTATGTCTCTCCCTGCTTCAGTCTCATATCAGTGCATAAGAGGGATTCATACACAACATTAACATTAGCCGCGTTTCCACTGCAATTACCAGGAACTATTTGTCCCAGGAACGTTTTTCATAGGAACTTTTTTTGCCCCAGACCGGTTGCTTACTGCGCTTACACCGGGGTCTAAAGTACCGGGCAGATTATGTAAATTAGTCAGACTCAGTATTTTCAGATATAGCTTTTCATTGCGGATTGCCGTTTTAACTTCCCGCTGGATTTCTTCCATGCACTTGTTAAAGCCTCGATCTCGTCGTCGGTCCAGCAGTCGTATTTTTTTGTAAACTCCATGTTCATTTTTTGAACTCTTTACTGCACAAACGAAGCTCGACTTTTAAAAATGGCGGCTAAATTAAAATAATTCTCCGTCGACATGGAATAGCAAAGCAACGATAACGCCACGATACCTTTTATCTTGTCACTCACCAATGCCGACTCATTTTAGAGTCAGCTGTCAAATAGTATGTACGTACGTACGCCCTCTGCCATTCTTACCCCAACGGGTTCGACCCAATAGCAGACGCAGACGCTGGAAGGCTCGGCAAAAGACACTAGACGATCTGGCAGGGAGCCGACAAACGAACAGAGGTGAAGTACATTAGGGAAGCAATCAGGGAACAGGGAACACCTGGGAGGGGGAGGAGACAAAACAATTAACAAGACAAAAGGGCTGTGACAACAGCGCAAACATCTTAATATTTCGGTCCATGTTTCATGCCTTGCTTGTGCCTAATTCATCCCCTTACGATCGGATATAAACAGAAATCCATGTCACCGCTTCCATGGGTTTGCAGTTGGCAGTTGGCTCAGGAGCATCACAGTGGTTTCACCGCTCTGTGCGTGTGTGTGTGTTTGTGTCTCTGGACCTAGTCATGCGCCCTTTCTCAATATGCGTTCTTGTGTGGACTTTTGTTCTCGTGGACTCGTGAAACGTCATCAGTCGCAGCCCGAGTACTGTTCTAAAGTCCGCATCTGGGCGAGAACGGCCATAATACCCGGATGTGGCTCGCCCCGCCCATTTTACCGGGCATGCATCGGAGCAGGCTTGTCTGTTCTTGTGAGAGCAAAATATCCCAGAATGCATTTCACCTCAGCAGGCTACGATGGAAGATGAGTCAGCTGCTGTTCCAATTGCGGAAATAGCCGTTCTCCGTTCTCCCGTACCCGTGAGTTTAGACTCCAGAGTCCGTCTCCCGAGTCTGTTCTCGCGGGAACGCAAGCCCGTTCTTGCCGTCTTGAGTATTGAGAAAGGGCCATGGTCTTGGATCCCATTAGAAAATAGTGTCGTCGTCTAAAGCAGCACCTCAGACAGCAGTTAAAGTAAATGGTAAATGGCATGAAGTCAAGAGTTGCTATTACTTACTCAATCAACCCTGCGCTTATGCCATTACACCATCTTGCATGACAGGACTAGTTGTGCCCAAAACTGTGCTATTGGGATATCAGTATCATAGCAGTATCACAATCCGTGCTGACAAACACGTTATTTAAAGACATCACCTTAGACTTGAGACACTTGGAGAGGGCCGAGTTTCTCTTCTCTGACTCACCCATTTATTGCTTTCACCTCTGGATTCAATTCAAAGACGTTAGTGTACAATCTTTGGTGTATTATTTTAATAATAATGAAAAAATTAGGCCTGTCAAAAATAGCGCATTAACGACGTTAATTAGTTGTTTGTTGTTTATTACGTCATTTTTTTAAACGCATTTCACGCATGCGTAGTGTGACAAATTACTCAGGTCAGGTAAGTACCTCTTCCTCGGGCAGTGGTTCTCAACCGGTGTCCGCGCCCCCCGCGCATGTTTAAATGCGGTTGTGGTTAGACTATTATAACAAACAAATCATCCTCTTGGCGACTTTTGTGTCAAAAGCGACTAGAGACCCACGTCCCCCGTCCCCCGTCCCCCGCCCCTCCCCCCCGTCAACAACTCAGACCAGAAGGGGAGCGAAAAAAAAGGCCAGCCCTCCCTCGTCGACAATTCCAGCTCTCGGATCTCCCGTATTTACGTAACCTAATGTGTTGGCAGGTTTGGTTTAACTCTGAAAAAAATAGTTAACCAAAGTTAAGCACAGGTTCCCGTTGATCTTATGAACAAACGAACCATCAACGAAGCAGCAGCCGATCACAGACTTGGCTCTTCTTTGTTTCTTTTGTAATGTAACAAAGGCGGTGTGATGAAAAGGGGCACTATGTCCGAATGTCCAAACATGTCACGCATTAAGCTCATTGTGTTTTCTCTTGAGGAGGTTTTATTACGTATTTTATTACATTAAAATTGACTGCAAACATAGATTATAGAGCTTTATCCTGTTCATAAAGATCTATGTGGCAAACACCAATGCGCTAGTTCCAGGAAGAGGATAAAGGAACAGTGTGAGGTGATGAGTCCGAATGTTGGTTGCTGAGAGGATCGGCTTCAATATAATTTGGTTGCACCACCTTGATGTTTTATAGACCAATCAAATCCTTGCTGGGCATATGCTGTTATGTGTACTTGGAGTACACACTGCTGTTTTCCATGGAAAGTTGTAAATTGCAATGGATTTTAGTCCTGATAAGGTTTGGAAACTAAATTGTTGAAGCCACTTGAGGACACAGCAGCAGTCACTGAACGTTCAAAGTAAAGTAGGATTTAATGTAAACTGTGGTTACTCCATCCTAACAACTTCACCTCCCTCTGTCTCCCAGCTGAGAGCCGAGTGACCGACAGGACGGACAGACATGGGGAAGCAAAACAGCAAGCTCCGCCCCGAGGTGATGCAGGACCTCCTGGAAAGCACCGACTTCACCGAGCATGAGATCCAGGAGTGGTACAAGGGCTTCCTGAGGGACTGCCCCAGCGGGAACCTCTCCATGGAGGAGTTCAAGAAGATCTACGGTAACTTCTTCCCCTACGGAGATGCCTCCAAGTTCGCCGAGCACGTCTTCCGCACGTTCGATGCCAACGGCGACGGGACGATAGACTTTCGGGAGTTCATCATCGCGCTGAGCGTGACTTCACGCGGCAAGCTGGAACAGAAGCTCAAATGGGCATTCAGCATGTACGATCTGGACGGAAATGGGTACATCAGCAAAGCCGAGATGCTGGAGATTGTGCAGGTGAGTGTACATGGGGGCAGAAGGACACACAGAGACCAGCTGAAACATCTGCATTAGCAGAGCTGCAATGGTAGCCTCTTTATGAGACTTGGAAAAGCAGTGCTGGCATCTTTTAACATGCTTTTAGCATGCTAACCTTCTGTTATTCATTAACTTAATGAAGGTGAATCTCAACTGAAATGCCCAGCGGCCTCTGTGGGCTTTCAAACATTCTAACAGGCATCGGATTCCCAGAAGAATAAAAGATTAAACTGACACAAGCAATTTGTTAAAAGCCTGCTCGTTTTGAAAGGTTCTAACAGGATTGAATCCAATTTCTTTGTCAATGAATGTTTAGCAGTTGTACTTAACATTTACACTGTAAGAATTAAAAACTGCTGTGCCGGTCAGCAGGGCTTATTTTACTTTATGAAAAGAGGACAGGGGGGGCTTCCATGCAGACTGGCTATTAAACACATCCACATGTGTGTAACAGCAGCTTGTTGGTAACTTAAGTGTCACCTAGTTTCCCTTCCTAATGAGCAGATTACTTAGGCAGGAATTGTTGTGGGCCTCTTTTGAACCCCTACCGACTGTAAATGTTTTACAACACTGCATCAGTTTGGGCAGAAAAGAGGATGTACATCACCTGGACAACCAGCTGCTGACGAACGCCCACAAATGTGCATCAACATGTGCTGCAGGAACTTAAGACTGCACAGCTTTAAAACCGCAAATTCACAATTCAGTGGGCTTAATGCCGAATTCATTTGAAAACAGAATGAATATCATCTGTTGCACAGAGTCCGATACAGCACATCTACCTGGGTCCAGTGAGCATGTCTCTTTGCTCTTCCAGTGACGAAAGCTTAGTTTATGCCTCTGCGTTTTCAGAGAAACGCAAGAGCACCTTGCACGCCTTTTCGCCCCCTCTTGCGTGCGTCGAAAGCTACGCAAGTGATTGGTCTGCTAACTACATTCTTGCCGGGGTTTCACATTTCTAAATTATTAAAACGAAGATATTTTAGAGAATGAATCAGATTAGAAAGCTTTTGTCGAAGGAAATCTGTAAATATGACCACTTCAGCAACCAGTCATTGGCGGCCTATAAGGTCGCGCAGATCTCCGCAAACGTCGGTTCGCCGGTCGAGGGGGGGACAAAGTTGTGGAGAAAAGCACGGCACAAATAGATCCGCGAAAAGAGGCGAAGAAAAGCAGCACTGGCGATACACGGGCAAAAAAGTCTCTGATAAATAAATAAAGCCAAATGCAAGTGCATTTGTTATTGTTTGTTATTATTGCGTTTGTTATTGCTTTGGACGCCATAATTACTTTGTTGGTAAGGGATCATAGATGTAGTCCACAGGGTTGTTGTGCAGATGCAAGGGAGGCTTTTAAAATGCAGCAGCAGGAGCTGGGTCGCTACTCATTCGATTAGACTGTGCCATTCATCACTGCTGAAGTGCATTTTGAGACAGAGTCGAGGGCGGCCCCTGTGTCTCAGACACACACAGAAGCACATCTACTCCCCCTCTGCATTTCGCTGACTCTCCCCCCTCAAAGCTACCCAGCCCCACAGAGAGAGCGCAGGCTTAGAGGAAAGTTTCAGGCAGCGCTGACTTTTGTAGAGTGACTGCCAGAGTTGAAATTAAGCCTGAGCTCAGGGACTTTTAATAAAGTCTGCAGCTTAATGTGATCACAGTGAATGCCTTCAGTGCTATCAGAGGGAGGATTGGCAGTGGATATCTTGAATATTCTAGTGCATATGTGGGGGACAGAAGCCCAGACTTACAAACCTACTGACCTGAAAGACAACAACTAATGTACTTATTTGGTTGCAGAATAAAACGTATTAAAGAGCTCATTCTGGTGCTTTTGTGAGGTCACAAATTTGGAACATTGAATGCATAAACCCACCTTAGACAAGTATTTACCCCCATACTTTCTCTTCAACTACAGCAACAAGTCTTTTGGTGTATGTCTACACCAGCTTTGCACATCTAGAGATGGAAATGGTCGTCTATTCTTCTTGGCAAGCTGAAGCTCAGTCAGATTGGATGGAGCAGCAATTTTTCTGCCATAGATTCTCACATCGGAATGAAACTATTGGCATGCTTTAATCTAACCCATTCCATTGTAGCTCTGGCTGTATGTTTAGGGTCATTGTCCTACTGGAAGATTACATTACATGTCATTTAGCTGACGCTTTTATCCAACACGACTTACAATAAGTGCATTTCAACCATAAGGATATAAACAAGAAAGAACTTTCACCAAAAAAGCCGATTTACAACTTGTGATAGATAAGCGCCATTATAAGTACAGTTTAAGAGCCAATACAATTTAAGTGCTTCTATTTGTTAGTGTTTCGTCAAGGTAAAGTCTGAAGAGGTGTGTCTTTAGTTTGCGACTAAAGATGTAGAGGCTCTCTGCGGTCCTGAGGTCAGAGAGTTCGTTTCACCATTTCGGAGCCAGACAGCAAAGAGTCGTGTTCGTGTCGAGTGTTTTGCTCTCAGTGAGGGAGGAACAAGCAGTTTGGCAGATACAGAGCGAAGTGTGCAGGTTGGGACGCAGGGTTTGAACCTCCGAACAAGGATTTAAATCAGGAACAGCTGATTGGCCAGCCAAGTGGGTTTGAGAGTCGCAGCCAGTATAGAATATGTGCTGCTGATGAGGGAGCAGTACGAGTGAGAGGCCTCTGGAACTAGCGTAAGGGGATGGTCTTCCTTTCTGAACTCACATGATTGCTTTATTTTTTTCTTGTCTACTCTCAACAGCGGCTTTCTTCTGATTAATGTTCTCCGTGTCCGGCTTGTCAGTTTGGGTGGACAGCTCTTGGTAGGTTTGCAGTTGTGCCATAATCTTTTCATTTTTTGATAATGGATTTTATAGTGCCACTTGAAATGTTCAAAGCTTGGGATATTTTTTTATTACCTTTATACTTAGCTACAACTTTACGCCTGAGCTGATCTTCTTTGTTCAGTAAATCTTTCTCAAAGGCCACAGAACAGGTGTATTTATAGTGAGATTAAATTACAGAGAGCTGGACCCTATTTACTAATTATATGATTTGTGAAGGATATGCATATGCACTATGTATTAGCACTATGTATTAGCACTTTTCAGATTTCTATTTTTAAAAAAGGTTTAAATCCATGTAAACCGTCCCCCAACTTCCCGATGATGGACTATTTTGTGGTGGTTCATTAAATAAAATAACAATGAAATACATTTGAATCTGTAGTTATAGCATGACAAAATGTAGAAAAATCCAAGAGAATTCGTATGCAAGGCGCTGTATCTTTCGGTCTGCATCCCGAGCCTCATCTGTAACAAAGAATTGACAACGTTTTAGAAATACCATAGCTCATAGTGTGGTGGGGGATTTACACAGACAGTGTAGGGCCGTGTCCCAATGCGCCGGGTCTAAGAAGCAGTTGAGCCAATCCCTGATTAAAGTTAATGAGTGACGTATAATTTCAGTGTCCTAAAATACATTCGGTTTTGAGTTTGCCCTTCGCCGCCCTACGCTTCGCTCTCGTCAGACATGTGAAAACACAGACATTTTATGGAAAATGATTTTCCTCCAAAAGTTTTGAGGGGCTTTTGAGTTGGTCTTTCCTTAACACACTGTTTCCACAGTGTTTCCACAAACTAGGTACAAAGGTGCCTCTCGTTATATCATATTCTGAATATTGTTCTATATATATATATACATAGTTATATACATATTCATTGATATACTGAATTATTTGATTAAGATAGAACTAAAATAAATATTACATATTTAACTGTAAAGCTATAATGCATGTTTGAAACCCTTTTTTACCCCCTTGTTTACTGAAACTGATTGGCTAGCCCTACCAAAGAAAATAAAATCCACCAGCTGCCACTGGTCAGCCATCTTGGTTTTATGCTTCTAAATGCACTAACAATTCCTCCCCATTGGCTGCTTCCTAGTGTTACGGGTCTACTGTTATGTAGTTCAATTAAAGGAACCAACTCATCTACGGTATATCAAAACGGCTTTTGAGTAGTTGTATGTAGTAGTGTATGCGGGATCAATATATAGCATGTGCGTTCATTAATAACCCTGACATGTTTTTAAAGGTTTGTAAATGACTATTGAGCTCTTTGGCACAGAGGAATGATGATGTCTCTTTGGTGTGAGCTGTCGGAAATATTCAGGCAGACGCTCCAGATCGCTTCAATTCTTATTGGTTGTTTGTAATTTGGAGATTTAGAGTTTTAATCTCATTTCACTGCGTTGCTTGGGATTAGACCAACAGCTAAATCCCCATCATGTAACATTGGCTAAATGTACTAAACGCTCCCAGCAGTTTGAAGGGTTTTGATGAATAACAGCGTTGGCTGAAATTAAAACGTATATTAAAGGTTCCTCAGCTCCATGTCGCCCCAGGAGCCAAGCTCTCTGTAATAGTAGGCATAACCGGCCCCTATTAAAAGCTCCCGCTGCGCTGTAATCACAATCAGCCCTCCCTCTGTTCACATGTCAGATCCCATTGCCCTAAAATCCGCTTTCTTATTAGAGACAGAGGGAGTGGGCTGTGATTCCACTGTTTACTGCCCAGCAGCCAGAGAGCAGGGGAGACACAACACTGGTAAATAGTGCGTGAGGGATGGTGCAGCGTGTGTGTTTGTCTCCCCCATCTGAACCACAGTCGTTCAGTCTCAGTAGGCTAGAGCGAGCAGGCAGATATCAGCCACGAGGGGCCGCCATTGCTGGACTAATCTACATTAAATAAAGTTCCTTTAACGTTATACAATTCTGCTCTTCAATTAGCAGATACATTTAGTCAGCAGTCATTTGGCTTATTTTGTAGTGCCTGAGTGATCCCTACACCTCGTAAATGATCCCCATGAGACTCACATTGTCTGCTTGTGAATGTCCCAAGTCCCAAGGCAACGGGACGAGAGTATGGCACGGAAACAATTCTGGTCAGAGTGGTATTCACCGCCCCCCTTTGAGCGGGCTTTGGGTGATCACAAGTAAGAGAGGAACCCACCGGCTAGCGTCTGGTAATCATTCTTTATTAGCTAAAAAAGAAACCGGTTAATTAAACTAATGTGCTCAAAGCTGACTGTGTGGGTTAGGGTTTGATCAGATTGGATCGTGAAGATGGCAAAAAATAAACTACTGTGAAGGAACCAGAAGTGCTCTAACCGTGGCAGAACATAGTGAGCTCAGCAACCAGTGCTCAAAAAGTACTTAAACTGATCGATCTAAGCTGTTAGAAAGTCAGCTGAATCTCTCTCACACCACAGCCAACAATTTCCAGATGCAACATTCGAACATCAAGTTAGAATCAGTGGGATGGAGTTAGTTCCTTCTGTTCAGAATAGAACCCACGGATCACTCACTGATCATCCGTCCTGCCCTGTGTTTCATTAGGCCATCTATAAGATGGTGTCCTCCGTGATGAAGATGCCCGAGGACGAGTCAACGCCCGAGAAGAGGACGGAGAAGATCTTTAGGCAGATGGACACCAACAGAGATGGTAGGCTCTAAGAAACAACTGAATCATGTGTTGGTCTTATTTAGATTTAGATTTAGAACAGCAGTCATTGAAATTACAATTGTATTGAACAGCTTGTAACTGCCACCCGGATAGCCGGCACAACACCGCCACCTCTTGTCGAGAGGTGGAATATTGTTAGTGAGCTCCAACAGAGAATAAAGGCTGTGAGAACAATTATCTGTTGTCATTTCATTCAGGTTTCTTTGAACGCCTCTAACTTGGCTACAAAAGAAGAGTCATTTATCTTTTGAGGGCCGGCTCTGTTGTGTGTTTCAGGTAAACTGTCTCTGGAGGAGTTCATCAAGGGGGCGAAGAGCGACCCCTCCATCGTCCGCCTGTTGCAGTGCGACCCCAGCAGTGCCGGACAGTTCTAATACCTGAGGGCATCAACACAACCTGTAAGGCTTCGCCCTCGACATCTTCCCACACAGCGCCTACTGTCACTCAACCTTTCTATCTTTGAAAACCACAAAGACGAAGACTAGGGTTGCAAATTTTGGGAATATTCAGAAGTTGAAAACTTTCCATGGGAAAACAGGAAATAAAGGGAAATAAACTGTAGATTTTGGGGTTATTTTTTACCTTGTCATATATGACAAAACAACATTTAGTGTCATCATTTGATAATGTTAATGAGGGGCATATTAGCTCCTGACCTATTGACACCTGTCTCTTGCTGCTCTACCCTAGGTGCCTCTTTTGAGGGACTCGCCCCGACTCGCCCCGAATTCTCCACCCAGACTGGAGCAGACTGACGATGAAGACGACATGCCTTCAACTTGCACTGAGGATATCAAGGATGGGCACAGGAGCCAAATCCCCCCCATCCTCACCCCATACCCCTTTGACCTTTTCATCAAAACCCTCCAAACCCCACTGATTTTAGTTGACCAGGATCCCTCAGTTCTCCTATCAGCATGTCGGAGTATAGAGAAGGCTGGCAGCAGGTTGTGTATATACAGTTCAAAGTGGAGTCTCTGTATCCCTGTCTTTGATTGGCTCTCCAGTTGGGGTGACACAGAGCCTCTGTCTCCTTAATGTGTACCATAGGCCGAGCGTGTGGATGATACACCATGAGAGGGGAGAGAGTGGTGTTGATTAACAGGACATACTGTTGGTGAGATTATTTAATCTGCAGAGAGGATGGTGAAGTTTGTCCTTCACTCAGAGCGATTACTGCTTTTTGTTCTTTTCCTTTCCTCTTTTCTACTGTGAGAAAGTGTATGTGTGTTTGTGCATGTTACAAACTTTTTGTGCTGGGACAAAATTACATGTAACACTATGCTATTATGGATGAGTGCCCCCATCAGTAGTTTAGATTTTTGCAAAGTCTCATAGATTTAATGAAGAATGGAACACTTTCTTTAATCCACCATCAGTTCCAGTCATTTTTTTCATACCTGCAAGAATGTGATGGGGAGCTTTTGAAATGTGGCCGTGTATTACTGCGCTCTAGCTTCAGGAAAATTGAGGAGGAGTTTTCAAAGTATTTCAGTACAGTGTAGATATATTAAAAGAACCGACATTTTCAGAGCTTTGGATTGCCAAGCTCATAACAGACGTTGTGAAAAGATGTCAAGCATGCAAACCACACATTAACCACGTTAAGAACAGACACTCGTCTTCACGGTCACTTTCAAATGTTTTTAAATTCCGAATGCCAAGCAGTCGGGTTTGGGGGTGGAAGACTAAGCAACACGTACGCATGTGACTTTTGAGCATGTGTGTGTTTCAAATGCGTTTCTGGGTTTCAGAGGCTGAGCGACCGCCGGACCGGCCTTGCGCCTATTTCCTGTAGTTTGGTGTCGTCTGCGTTAGTGCTGCCAGCAGTCAGTGTTATTGACAGCCAAAGGCTGTATTCCTGATCGTGAACGTGAAAAATGTCATGCGTAGGACAAAAGGAGAAGCTTTACAAATGGGCCACCATAGAAAAACAACCTGGCGGTGGAGGTGCTGGGTAGTTAAAGCTGGGAACTTCTTTTTTTTCCTCTTTCAGTTAAGCTCAACATTTAAATCACCAATTGTGTACACTGAGTGTATAAAGTGTATAATTTAACAGTACACTTCTTATCAACTACAATAAGCAGTTTACAGTACCAAGTACTAAGTTAATGACGCGCTCTCGGTCACACAGCAGTAAATGGAGGCCGATTAACGCAGCAGAAAGTACCATTTGCACTTGTGGGACACCCCTCCCCCCCTCCTAAATATACCAGAGCCCCTTCCGGGCCGTCCTCAGTCGTTGCATCATTTTTCAATTAGAAAAGCTTTAAATGTTTTACTAAACAACTGCTGTTTTTTTGTGAAGGGAAAAATGCAGAGAAATAACACGGAGAATCACAACTACTCCAATGATACTGTCACCATATGTTGCTTTTATTGTATTTTTATGATACGTTTCTTTTCTTTTTTTAAAAAGCTAAAAAATAAAATAAAAAAGCTACGTCAAGTGTAACATTTCTGTAAAACACAAAATAGCATCTTGTGGTCAAGTGCCAAATAGTATTGTATAACTTTATACAGTACAATTGTTATCTGTATTTGTAATTGGTGCATTTTGTAGGTTTTGTATGGTATCCTGTATTTAGTGACTGCAGTTGTGGAACACAGGATTCTGTATTTTGGTCAACTTTTAAAAGCAAGAATTAAATTTACACTTTATTGTGTGCACGCATGTTATGTTTGGTTCCTTTTAATATTGTGACGTCGTGGCTTAACCATCACCAGAGCACAATTCTGTCAGTTTTGTTTACTAAAATGGGACATTTTCATTAGCATTGACAGACTGTGCAAAGACCTTTCCATTGCTTCCATAAAATATATTATTTTCATCACATACTTTTTTAATTTGAACTTTAATGACTTTTTCGTTTTGCTTATTTTAATGGTAGTTTATTTTACATTTTTACATCCCATTAATAAGCACATACCGTAATATAGTTGAATCCTTATGTATCTAATCTTCACACCAAAAGCGAAGCGAATTATTCTGCCAAATCCAAATGCATCTGGTCGAAAGGAGCGAAGCATACAAATCGCCTTTTCGGCCAAGGTGAAACATTTCAACAAAAAATTCGCCTGACGCTGTCTTTAGAAAGCCAATCAGCATTGAGATGCTCCACTCATCATCCCCGCTGTCCTGCTGTCAAAGCGTGAATACACTTTATTTAACTGCCGCTCACCGGAGACACACAGGCAGCGGAGACTTCTGTCTGCTGGTCAGAGTAATAGTATGGAATGCAGTTTTTATTCACAATTAAATAAATACATAAATAAATGAATAAATATATAAATACATGAATAAATAAATATGCATTTGAAATACATCGTGAAATAAATAAATGAAGAAATAAATACATAAATATTAAGTAAATATAATAATTTCATGGTACTTTTATTTCCTAAGTCCATATTTATTTATTTCAAGAGACTTATTTCATAAGTACACATTTATTCATTTCAGGAGACTTTTATTTCATAATGCCACTTTTTATTTATTTCAAGGGGCTTTTATTTCAAGTTCTTGTATGCAAATCAGGGGGCGTGGCTATTTCTCACATTCAGAACAGACAACAGCCGTGGGCAAAAAAAGACTGGCAGTGAAAGGGCTAGAAATAGGCTAGGTTAGTTGTAGCCTTCTTATATAGCTACTGTCTATGGCTGTAGTAGCAGATAAGGTACTGGTTCATTCATTACAATGTCTGAGAGAAGTATCTCAGACTTATTGAGAGCGGCTGCCAACCGCCTCGATGGGATGGAAACCACCACCACCACTTACAACCGAACACCACCTAGAGCTCTTCCCCACGCACGTGGTGCTCAATCAGTCTTAAACAATTTAAAACTTTGTTGTCTACGTATATATCTTGAAGAGCACTTATCCACCCTAGTATTTCCAAAAAACCCTCAATATGTGTTCAAATAGTATCTGCTGATAACCCATGTTGATCGATTTGATCTGCTAATGCTAGCATGCTATCTCGGAGCCCACCGATGTCTTCCATTATGTCAACACTCTCACGTCCCTTAGCCAGCCTTTTTTTGCCCACGGCTCTGTTGTCTGTTTTGAATGTGAGAGATAGCCACGCCCCCTAATTTGCAAATAAGCACTTGATATAAAAGTCCCTTGAAATAAATAAATGTGGCATTATGAAATAAAAGTCTCTTGAAAAAATAGATGTGTACTTATGAAATAAAAGTCTCTTGAAATAAATAAATATGGACTTATGAAATGAACGTACCATGAAATGTATTTAATATTTATGCATTTAATGCCTCATTTATTTATTTCACAATGTATTTCAAATGCGTATTTATTTACTCATGTATTTATATATTTGTTTATTTAATTGTGAATAAAACGGCATTCCATATAAGTTATCATTTCTGCTATGGAAATAGTGGAGTTATCTATTTCTGCTCTTTATTTCTTGTGTTAATTACACAAACGTCGGCACAGCAACCGGTATTTCATGAAATCAACCGTCACCGCACACCGGAAGTGGGTCTGTTTCCCTGCCGCTTGCAGCGCTACTTCCGGCTGACCAGCAGCTGGTTTGATGACCTGTTGTGTTGTGTGCGATTTATTCGCTTCTCTCCTTTTGCTTTTTCGTGACTTTCGCGCCGCCCGTTTAAAATTCACCTCACTCGGGAACAGACGCATCTGTGCATTGACTGTACATGGAATCTACTCGCGCGAATACTTCTCTTCGCAACGCTGTGCGATTCCAAAGTCGTGTCCCCCGATGGTCGCTGCCAACGGCTCTTTTCAGCTGCAGAGGATCTAGACCAAAATCCATTTAAGAATGTATGTTTATTACCAAATAGAATGAATAAAAAATTAATTTCTCAGTACACCAAAATATTCTTGTTAGTTGTGTGTACATGATTTATAAATATTAGGAGCTAATTATTTACTTGTAACAAAGCCATTAATTACAATGTATAAACCTCTATAAAGGGGGTCTTATTAGAGTGGTAAAAAGCAAACAATTGACTGCTTATAAAACTATTATCATTGACTAATTTCAAAGACTGTACATCATGCTGAATGGAGCAGAGGAAAGATAGACGCCTTCGACGTGATAAAAACAGATGGTAAGCATTGGATGTGTAAATTAATATATACAGATAGGGCTCCTCTGTGGAAGGAAAGGCGATAACCGCATGCACAGAGGAAGTATACAGTTTAACAGCATCCTGGAGACTCCGTGTCTGTTCCATAACAGCGTCTCATCATATCATCACTGATAAATGAGACATTTAGAGTGCAGTAAGTAGAGCCAATGCATCAAAAAGATGACAACCCACAAAGTAAATTAGTTTTGACTTAGAATCATCACATAACAGCTATTTGAGACACATCTAAAAAGTATTATTTACATCTAAAAACAATACACTGTTTACCTTGATATGTTGAGTGCCAGCAGAAAACATTGTTGTTGTTTTTTTGCAAGAGTTTTCCAAACATTTCAAATCCCCTGAAGAGCCCACAGGGCTGCGGAAGTAAAGCAGCAGTCCCTGCTGTTAATTCGATTAGACGCCTGTATATTGTATTGTGTTGTCTTCCTGTGAAACCCCAGCAGGCTGGCCGGATGCTTTGAACTGGGTAAAGGCCTCTCCTCTGAAGTATTTACAACTTCAATCTGCTGATCATGACGTGCGCCAGTAGTCAGCAAAGAAATATCATGGAAGCACGTTTCAAAGACAGGTCTGTGTTCCTAATGCAATAGTTTAGCCAATGATCCACGTAGAACGTTAGAGACTCCTATGTGGACTTACTCAAGACCACATTTGGTCCCATCGTCTCACACTGCGAGCAATGTTCACATTTCCTGCTATTCAAAGCGTCTTCCAACCGAGATTACCCTGCAGTGACCGAAGGTGGGGCGTGTTGCAGCCTCATGGCCAATATCTGTCAGATTTCTGACAAAGTCACGCGCAAAGATTCTGCTGAGCCCTCGATAGCCAGGATGAAGGTGTCCTCGTTGGCGTAGTGCTGTATTATGTTGTCATCCATGTTCACCAGAACCCTGAGGAAGACCGAACACGATAACAGTCAAAAGCGCCGGGCTAGCTGTAAAGTGAAAGCTTCCATAAATTAACCTACATGACCTGCCATGACATTCAGGTGTCTGACAGGATTAATTGAGAGATGATACCTTTGGATACTTTTGTTTATCACCAAATAACTGCAAAAACTAATGAGATTTCCATCAGCCTCGGCTGTACTTTGTGTTCAGTGGTGATTAGCAAAGTCTAACACAGAAAACGGACATTGTGAACCCGGTAAACCCTGTAGCTGCTAAACATCGCTGTTAGCCTTTAGCTCATCCCCACCGCACTGGACAACACCAAAGTGACTCAGTCATCAGACCCACTCACCCTTTTTTGCTCTTTTGGTAAACTCTGGCCATCTTGTCAACAGGTACTCCATATTTCTCAGAGATCTGTGAAACACAGAGAAAAAGACAAATGCGTTTTCAACATGTTGAAGCGCCAGGGAATAAATGTATCATTATTATTTGAAACCAATTGTATTACTGTTCTGGGTCTGAGTAAATCCTGTGTGGATTCATGTTTGTAAATGTAGCTTGCTTGTTGACACTCACTGCCTCCATCAAGGACTTCAGGGTTGGGGTGCGCAGCATCAGGGCATCGAACACTTCATCACACTCCTTCCTCACATACAGCAGAACTGATGAGGAAACAGATAGACAAAGCATTATAATCCATTCAGTCACATAATGTAGTCTAAGACTGAACAACATTCACAAACCTTTCCTTTGCACCTCCACTTTGGACTTCTTGGGCTGGGGTGGACAGACCTCTTCCTCAGCAGCAGCTGACATCCTTTTCACCAGAACACTTCTGACAAACAAAGTAACCAGCAACTTCATCCTCATGATCAACATATAAAAAGGGAAAACTACAAGAACTCCAACGACTGGATTTTCAATATGGAGCTCTTCAAACCAGAGATGTAACAAGAACAGAATGACACTCACCCATCTCTGTTATCCTCTTCTGTGTTGAAAGCAAACACCTGCGGTAGAAAGGCCACATGAGGTTCATTACAGGACTGAACATTTCCTGTGTGTGTGTGTGTGTGTGTGTGTGTTACACAATGAGTGAGAAAGGTTCCTTCACCTGCCCGGCTCTCTGCATGTTTCCAAAGTAGACGTCAGGAATGAAGAGCACAGGCTGGGAATCCAGGTCCATCATGGTTTTGAACAGCGTGTTTTCAGGCCTCTTACAGGGAGAGGTCGGTACTGGATTGCCATGTTTCCCTAAACCAGAGAGAAAGTCTGAGCTCAGCATCTGTTGCCAGGCAACCATTTTTGTGCACGTTTGAGTCCTTCTTAAATCAAGCTCACCATGGTTACTGCTGCAGGTGAAATCATATCCAATTTATATTAAATTATTTGTTACCTTTTACCCTCTTCCTCAGCTGCTTTTTTTCCTCATCACGAAGTTTCCTCTCAGCGCCCTGCAAAAATATAAAAGGGGTTTACGGGAAAGAAAAGATAAGAGTAGGTTTGAAGACAAAAAACCTCACCGTCCTCACCTTGTCGCAGAAGACCTTAATCTGAGCGAAGGCCCTGTGGATGGGCCTGCTGCTGCAGCTGTTGTAACTGTAGGTGTCAATCTGGATTATCAAAGGCATCCCCTTCACACCCTTCTGCGAGGAGAAGTCCGTGCTCAGACAGTTTGCAGAGATAAACACCTGTCAAATAAAACAAGTCAGAGGACAGGGTTAACTTCTGGAGGGTTGTGACCTAAAACAAGTAGAGAGATGATGCATCACAGGTTCAGGTGGAATCAACTGCAAATTTGTTTCCAATTTCTGGTCTACGCAGTTTCATCTTGTTCTCGGGTCTGAAAGAAAAAGCTTCCAATCGGTGAGAACACAATATTTATTTAGAACTAAAGAGTTTTGCATGAAGAACCACACTGAACTACCCTTTGTTACTAAATCCCTCTGCAGCTCAATAAAGGAGCAGAGCTGGAAGAAAAAAAATTCTCCCAAGATCTGGAGTCGTTGCATCACACTTCAATTTCACTTGTGGTTGTCTCCACACATTAAGCTGCATGACAGAACAGATTCCCACCATGATTACTGATGATGCCAAAACATCTGAACCAACATAGACTCCTGTTAAACAGGTCCAACGGCCTGAGCAGCAAGTAGACAGAGACTGATAACAGTGGAGATTCCGCACTCATATTCCCACTACACGGCTTCAGCTGCATCGTGCCTGAACCTGCAGAGGGGAGGGCTGATTGCTGGAAAGGCCTGAAGCACACTTAAGCCTCCTACACACCCCCTATAAACTCACACCTCCACAAACCCAAGCCATTGAATTTTCTCCAGAAGCACTGGACGTGTTGCTGCTAGCATCTGTGTGTGTGTGTGTGTGTGTGTAGGAGGCTTGTTGTGTGTGCACACACACACATTCTAAGCCTTCAAAGGCCTTACTAAAAAGAGAAAGGTTCACAGGGGCTCTAGTAAGTGGCTGTTCGGTGCTATCCACTCAACCAGGCACAAACAAACAGGAGAGCCACAGTCACGTAGCAGCTCATCTCCCCTGCAAACACATTCCACACTCCCACTACAATGGGGGTGGGGATTGTTGCTTGGCAACACAGAGACAGGCAAAAACCAATAACACCAATTTCGGACATCAGCGTCGTCACAAAAGGACCCCGATAATAATGACATGCGCGTGCATGTCATTACACAGACTTCCTCACATTATGACATCTGAAATTCATAAATCCAGAATCCAGAATGCAGCAGCTCGACTGGTCTTTAACCTTCCTAAATTCTCCCACACTACTCCACTCCTCTGCTCTCTTCACTGGCTGCCAGTGGCTGCCGCATCCAGTTCAAAACATTGGTGCTCACGCACCATGCTGTGAATGGATCGGGACCAGTCTACAGGACGTGGTCAAACCCTACATCCCAACCCGCGCGCTTCGCTCTGCATCTGCCAAACTGCTTGTTCCTCCCTCACTGAGAGCAAAACACACAACAAGATCTCGACTCTTTGCTGTCCTAGCTCCGAAATGGTGGAGCCACCTCTCTGATGACATCAGGACCGCAGAGAGCATCTTTCGCCGCAAACTTTTCACACACCTTTTCAGACTGTACTGCGACTAGACACTAACAAATTGCAGCACTTAAAATGTATTGGCTCTTAAATTGTACTTATAATGGCTCTTATCTATAAAAAGCTGTAAATGAGGGTTTTTTTGTTGGTTGAAAGTACTGTGGTTTCTTGTTCTTTTGGTTTGTATCCCTACGGTTGAAATGCACTTATTGTAAGTCGCTTTGGATAAAAGCGCCTGCTTAATGACACGTAATGTAATGTAATGTAATAAATCCACATTCTCACCTTTCGGAACTTCTCATGCGTTTTTGAATCAATATTTTGAAAGTCCGTTGCTCAATGGCTCTGAATACACATAAACAAACTTCAGTTCACGGGGGGGCAGTATTGTCTTGGGAGGGGCGTCATCATGCGTCCCAACCGATGAGAGCCGTGTGTGTGTGTACACACAGTGCTTGTCTTTATCCAACTGGCCCCCTTAGCAAAAAGGTGAAATCCGAGTCGCTCCTTTTAGGAGCTATGTCCACGATTCAAAGTAACAGGAGCGGAGGTGTGGGGGGGGCATGTAGAGCTCTCTCCCCCACAAGTGCTTAAAAGTTTCGTGCTGACAAAAAGGAGAGAAAATGGGGCGACAAAACTAAGCTATGAAATGCTTCAGTAGGTGTGAAATCCTCAGAACGAACAGTTTCAATCATTTCCTGCTCTGACGTCCCGCCCCTCTTGCTTTTGTACCTGCGCTTCTTCGCTGACGTCCCATGTGAAGGAGACGGCATTGAAGGCAATTTCCTCCACGTTCCCAATAGTGTTGAAGCTCTCCTTGTAGTCGGCTGCAGATCAGTAGAAGATCAGAAATGTGTTTCAGTGTTTTGTGTCTCCCCACAAACAAAAACAAAAATCTAAATCATGCATTTTAAAAACAAACCATTGTACTTAAGCATGGGCAGCATTTTATTGTTTTAGCAGGGTATGATGGAACCGTCACTTTATATACCTTTGGGTAATTTAGTCCTCTAGTAGAATAGTTTTCCTTCTTTTTTTTACTGGTCGCTGACCTTTGCTTGCTTTTGAAAACCTTATTCAATCAAAACAAACTTGGTGGAACCCTTTTAAACTCTCTGATGCTCATTTCTGTTTTAAAAACAGCAAGTCTAAAATGGTTGGAAACCACTCGTTTAATTCACAATGCATTCATTTCTAAGTGTATATTGAGTTTCTACATAAACGTTAAAAAAAACCTGTGCGGCTTTGCTACCTCCTAAACCGTTCTCACCATCCGTACACATAAGGTTCTAGATTTGGTGCTGGCATGAACTTGCCACAAATAAACCCACCACAGTGTTTGCTGTCTCGCCTCATTCCAATGAGTTTCCAACCACAGGTTGAGGCCTGTCAGTTGGTGATGATACAGGATGTGGCTTCAGTCCAGGACCCCGCCTATTTCTCCCGTTAACGTCTATGCAAATGCTAACCCATTGGCCGTCTCTCACAGCGCTACTGTGGGAAGCGAGGATTGACAGTTATTCAAATTGAGTCGGGTTTCTCCTCGGGATATGTGACAGGATCCTCCTGGAGCCTCCTGGATGTTTGCTGGCTCCCTTTTTAACTGTATGGTTTTGTGGAGCTTACTTGTCTAAATATCTAGAGGTGCCGTTTAATACAAAGTATGTTTTGTATTAAATTAAAGTATGTAAGATTTGTATTTGGGCCTATTCATGTTCCAGCATGAAGGCTTGCCGTCAAGCACAATCTTACCAATGTCCAGGACTCTCTGTTTGGCAGTGTGCTGGCGGGAGTGCCAGTATTTCCAATTCTTCAGCTGCTCGTCTCTGCACTTGTCCTCCCCAAAGACAACCATGACAACACTCTGAAGTAGAAGCAAAGATGTAAAAAATATGTCACAGTATAATCAGCTCCAAACAGAGTAAGAAGGAACCAGAAACATCACATTTCTGAGTGCAGTAGGAAAAAGAGCTAAATATAGAACCCCGTACCTCCACCTCACACATCCTCACCATGAACTACAGTCCCTCCCTCACCTGAACAATACCGTCCCGCTGCAGCTCAGCGCCTCCCATGGTGCATTGCGCATTACTGGACACGCCCTCAGCGGGCCCCCGTGGAGGCATGGGTCCACTCACCCGCACCTTCCCTCTGGGCTGACGTTGGGACGATGTGAAGCCGACCTTGGACAGGGTCAAAGAGTAGAACTGTCCCCGGTTCAGGTAGGCCATGGGTCCTTCCCCCTGCCACGGCCGCAGCGACATGCAGGCCTCCAGACAGTACTGGAAGCTGCCATTGTGACATCATCAGCGTGCAGGAAGGGCAATACATTTATCTATATGGTTTATTATACAGAGCAAAGTGAGCCCATTCTAATGAAGAAGTGGTTATAATGGGGGGGGGGGGGGTTGTATTTATTTGTATAACAAAAGTACAACAGCACAACTTTTAACAATATTTCTGCTTGTATGTTTTGTTGCCATCAAATACCATGAAAAGAAAAATCCAACCAATAGTCAATGTATCCACTGACAAGTATTGTGAGTTTGTCAAAAGCGTCATCCATCTTAATCCTTTTACTCATCTGTAAGTTTTAAAAACTTACGCCGGTGGGCTGCAGTGGAATTCATCAATTCTCGAGGAGGGTCTCCTGTGGTACATCTGTGAAGAGAAGAAAATACACTACATATTATAAACCCAGAGTGCACAGAAATACATCTCTTGTATGACGAGTCTCACCTCTCCTTCTACAGCCTCCTCATATGTGCTGTCTGGAGTCCCTCTTTGCTCATCCTTTAAGAACCCGACACGGGGCAAATCATAGTGTTTGTGCCCGTAAGCCCCCCGTACCTCCGCTCCGGGCTCCTCTCGGTAGAGCTCCCCAGAGTTGGACACACCCATGGACCCCTGGTTCTCTGTCTTTACCAGAGCGGCCCCCCCTCCACCTTTACCCTCTCCTCCCCTGGTTTCCCCCGCGAGGAAGGCAGCTCCATACTTGGAGCCCTGATGTCCTGCAGCGGCGTGGTTGTTCAGGGAGAGGTTGACGGGCATCGAACGGAGAGCCTGGAGATGGCAATCTAGCATCTCCAGGCTGCCGCAGTTCTCCTGCCCGACCGGAGGGGCCTCCGTGGGTTTAACGCCGCTAGCGGCACATCTCCTCTCTCTGGGAATCTGACAGAGTTATGGCAAATACAAGGATTTGTTTTCAACTGAAACCAATCGGAACACATTATTTGAATATTTTGACTATGGAAGCAGTCCCACCTTGTAGTAGTCGTAGAGCAGTCCCAGTGCTGCCGCGCTGTCTTCGTCTCCGTTGATGCTCATCATGGCCTTAGTGGCAGCGGTCAGCGGGTTCTCCAGGTAGCTTCTCCACGCTTCGTCCTCGCTGCTTGTCACTCTGCGAGACGGCACCAGCACGTCATTGGGTACCACCACCACCAGCCGTTTACTGTGGTGTGGGAGGAGAGATAGGAACAGGCTGTCATCAACCGTCTCAGAAGCCAAATCTACACCAGGCTGTTTCTCAACAAACGTCCTGTTAACTTTTTCCCGCTCTTTGTGTGTTAATCAACGTTCATATGGGTAAGCCCCATTTATAAACTTCAAAAGTCTATGGATTAAGCCGTAAATCATGTAACACGTAAATCGTGTTTTTAAATCATGTAATTTGGAGACCTCATTCAGAACGGAAGACAAGAAAGGAAACATACGCAATTTTAAGTTACATTTTTACACACTCTCTCACGCACACACACACACACACACTCGCACACGCACTTTCCAATAATTTCGTATTTAAAAACAGAAACAGTAACTAGACCTCATTAAATTACAGGTTTTTCTATTGTACAACCATGATCATATTATATTAATGTGGGTTATTTCTGCAATTGAACCTGCTCCTAATCCAGTACATACTTAAGGCATCAACTTTACAATTGATATATGTTATTGTTCAAGAGAAAGCAGGTTCTGCTCCCTATGTGTAAACGAATAATAAAACCAAAGACATCTGAAATCATTTAAGAACGTTACGTTTTAAATAAACTAACAGACGTTATTCCTCGCAGTCTTACCTGTCCAGGTCCATGTTGCCTACAGGACTCTCAGGTGTTTTCTAGGGACCAACTTGAGAAACTGGACTTTCTAGTTAGTGCAGGTAAATTGGTCTGGGAGGCTGACAAAACTAGGCGTGCGGGAGGGCGGGCTCTATTCAACCTGTCAATCCAAAAAACAATGCAATGCTCTCTGACGTCGCGCACCAAGGTAGCTACATTCGGATTACTATGCCGGCAGGTCAACGCTGAGTTGAGACAAAGAAGAGCAATGTTTCTGGGAAGGACCAGTTTTCGGTCCTGTTTGGTTAAATTCGCAATGAGGGACTGGTAAACTCTTGCGGTCGGCGGGACCAAAATAAGCGAGGAAACAACAATAGCACGGCTGATTGGCTGGATGTTTCCACACAGGTGGCAAAGCAGTTACTCCATTGGTGAACGAGGAATCGAGGGGCGCGGCCTGAAATGAGGCAAAAGCGGTTACGCCGATGTTTCAATTCGTCCCATGTCGGTGTACTTCCTCACAGTTTTGTTGTGCTCTGGTGGAAGTGGGCAACAAGTAGTCACGCGGGGGATACGGATATGATGTTAGAATTATGATGGAAAGCGGCAGTTAGTTAATGATGACACTGGGCTGAATGTAACCACAATGAAAATAAAAACAATGGCTGTTAGTATTGTCGTTTTCATCATCATGAGGTACAGCTGCTAATATGCAGCAGTAGGTAAGCAGGCTGTGTGAGTTATTGTGGCCTTATTGTTGTATGTACCGTGACACCTTGTGGTAGCCATTAAAACTTGCACCATGCAGACAAAATGTTAATAGCATGTCATTCAAAAATGTGGTTGGTTGATTTAAAAAATATCTTTTGTATTGGCTGGGTGTAGTTCGTAGTTCCGGTTTTTTTGGCAAAAATCTTTCGGCTGCATTACCGCACCCCGCTAATCTGAAGTGTGGCCTTTACGGAAATTAAATCTCTTGTTGACACTAAATAATCCAGCAGGCTTTCCAACTGTCATCACAGTTTCTTTGAGAATGCCACATTTCTGTGGCGTTCTCATAATATTCCCTGTATAATATGTATATTTTAATATAATATAAAATGTACAACTTCTCAGGATTGCACACAAGTCTAAAGCAATCACCACTCTCTGGTCTAACTATTTGGCCATTTCACATAAATACTGATAAATCATCATTGAGTCTTTTCCCATACTAACGGAACTTTGGGATTACTGCTGCTGCTGTTCTACCATTGTTAGGGTCTTTTGATCCATCCGTGTGAATGTGTATTTATTGTGACTTGAAAATCATACCTTTTCCCCCCACGCTCATCTCTCATCAGTTCAAGCAGGCCAAGATTGACCTCAGGATTTGGCAGTAACCATGAGGAATCGCTGGCAGAACCAATGCTGGAGAAATACTCCTTATCACATATACCTAATTCCCTTGCCTTCTCCTTAGCAACCCGCCCAAAGCTCTTTGTTGTTCTTTCATTATGTTCGCAGCTTGGCTCGCAGCTTGGACTTTTTGTTGGATGGACAATATGTCCTTGTAAACTGTAATCTGTATTCTTCTCAACTGAGTTGGCTTTTCCCCTATTTCTACCTGCAATGCTGGCACAGATGTTGTTTTAAAAGCCACACAACAAATTCTTAATGCTTTTATTGTACATATAGTTTTATCAATATGGTTTAGACGCCAACCTGTAAACCTCACAGCCATAGTCCACTACTGTTCTTATCAGCCCCACATCAGCCCCACATATAGCTTTCAAAGCTGCCCTGTCAGTTTGTCTCGGTTCCCATCAAGAATCTCATTACATTAAAATCCTTTTTACATTTATCCACCATCTTTACAATTTTTACATTCCAGGTAAGCCTTGAATCAAACCAAATTCCTAAAAATGTGTATAAGTGTCCTTATCAGGTCGTTACCATATAAATACATTTCGACCTCTTTTAGTTGTCTTTCTTGTAAAGACAGCAGAATTTGTTTATTTATCCCCAAATAATTTAAATCCCCATTCCAATGCCCGCTCTTTTGATTGTTTCCTGCATCTGTTGCACTACATATTCCACATTCCAACCTTTTTTTTCAAGTTCCCCATCGTCTCTAAGTAAGAATCTCGCTATATCTTGTCCAACATTTTCAAATACATAATCATTATCTACATCACACTTCCTTCACAACACAAACCCCTTCCCATCCTCACTTCTATAGAGCAGACCAAAATAAATAGCTTGACCCATATAAACATTATACCCAATATTCCTAATCCTTTCGTTTTTATGCTGCTGCCTTTGAGTGCTGTCGGAAATGTTCAGATCACGATCCGGTCCTCATTACTCCCCGGTGGCCATGCATCCTAGTGAACGCTTCACTCGCGCCCACTGATAACACATGAACGCAGCATGGTGCAGGGCATGCACATGCGCACTGGTGCAGTGTTTCTTGAATTTTATTTTGGTTGCTGGCATTTACAAAATCTTTAATTAGATTCCTAATGCCTTTTATGTTTTAATATATATCAATATTCAATTTTCCGTTCGTGTTCCTTCAAACTACCCTAACGTTACCTGACCTAGCGTTGGACATAGCAATCTGCTGAAATAATGTTTGAGTTATTTATTCTTTAACGTCAAAGTACTTCCCTGTGTGGGGTTTGTGTCCCCAATGCAGCCATGTCTTCCCGGTGATCCCTCTGCCACTTTTGTTCTCCAGAAGTTCGGTGGTGAGGTAGCTGCTAGTCAGTAGCGTTAGCTAATCGTAAACTAAAGGTTAGCTAGCCGCAGACTGAATTGACATCTCCCCCTTTTTGACAATTCATTTTAATGTATTAAAAGTCACTCTCTACAGTCACACTGTTTCTGGAAGGATGTTTGACTCTCTCCAGTGTTTTGAATATTAGTCAGTTAAAAACAAAACCTCTTAAACAATTATAGTGCTGACCTAGTTATGGTATTCGTTATAACTTTGATTTGAAATCTGCAGTCTGATTTTCTTTGGGGACATTTCCAAGTTAATTTCCTTATGATAAGGGCCTTATCCTTGTGACCCAAAAAAGTGTCAGTTAACCTAGTTATTTTTCACAACCATTGCTGCCTTGCGCATCTATTGATCCTAAAGCCTAGTTTGCGCTTAGTTTATGCTTTGGCGTTTTCGGAGAAACGCAAGGACCCGCAAGCGCCCCTTGCGTGTCCCTTGAGTGTCCCTTGAGTAGAGTCTCCCCCCCCCCCTTGCGTCCTTGCGTGTGTCGACCAATTTTTCCAACCCTTGCGTCGACGGATATGCAAGCTCCGCAAGGAAACGCAAGCCGCAGGGCTGTGATTGGTCTGCTTACTACATCTTTGCCGGAGTCTCGGATTTCCGGTTTCATAGCATAATAATAAGAAGCATTCGCGGGCCGTAATAAGATTATGTAGGCTGATTCATCTCAAGTCTCCGCTGATATCACTGTCACTTGTTTACTTGTCACTTGCACCTTTCATTCCCCTCTATGCTTCTCGTTTCCCTGTCTACTCTCTTTTCCCTGTGGGGTTCTAGGATTACACAATTGCTCATGTTTTGCCCCTAAATCTTGACTCAGTAATCCATAAAGATGATCCCAACAGTCACTGGAAGAGGGTCCTCAAAAGCATCTCACATCAGATCTCATACATGAAATCTATCGAGTATCCCTTTACATTTTAAAGTAAATTATAAACAATCACAATATGAGAACTGCAATTGTTGATCTTATTGATATTCAGTGAATAATTATGAGAAAAACTATTGGGGCCGGTTAGAATTTTGCAATTTCAGCAATGTGTGTCAAAGTTCACTAGATGTGGTTGAAGAACCAAGGACTCACCCAACTGGTTATGCGTCTTTACACTATTTATCGTCACTTAGCCTACTACTTGTTTCCTTTCCGTTGTATCCCTCCCTCCTGGACCACACCTTTTGCACTGGCTGCCGCCTGTGCATTTTTACAGCCAACACTACCTGATCTGCACTTAAATAGGTTACAAGCTTGAAATATTGGCCTAAAGGGAAAACATGTGACAGGGCAGAAATAGCCTCACTCTCCCCCCTTGGAAACCAACCAGGATGCAGAAATAGTAGTTTCTATTAGGCAAGACGTACTCTGTAGAAATATGCCCGGTGTTCTAGTTTGTGATGGCCTCAGCATCTGCAACAAAACCAAACCCGAGTTCCCTACTTTGTGTAAAAAGACAGCGTCTCATTTTGTTACCCATATCATGGGCAATATACAGGGTTAGTTACAATGTGCTGTGTTTGGGTGTGTTCTGTTTGAAATGTGGCACCTGCAGTCAGACAAAGTACGATACCACACGATCAGTTACTGTGTAAAGTTGAGGTTTAGTGGTTGAATAACAAATGTATTATTTAAACATCAAAATGTAGCCGATATGGACTACATGTTTCAGCCTCGTGAAGACTTGTGCGATGGTGGTAATGAGAGTGCAAACTACACCTCCCACAATGTCTCCTGTTCGGTTACCGTGGTTATGTTTGACGTCATGCCCCACCTACCCCTCCCCCTCAGCTCTGGCCCTGCCTTGGACTGGTGTGATTGGAGGGAAACCCCGTGTACTGCATTCACACAGACGGGCTGAGAGAATCAGCTGTAGCTTGGCACGCCGAAATCACTGCAATCTGCCAGAACACAGGTATGAAATTAGTTTAAGCTTTTGAAACTGCACTCTTAGTGGCATACTTTAGTGTTAGGTTTAGAATTTACCGTGAAATATAGTGATAATCGAGCTCATAGCCTACGATGACCGTCAAGCTGCATGTAGCGGCAAACATCGGACCAAAGAACAATGGCTAGCTTAGCTACAGTTTGGGATGTGTCTAATGGCTGGTTTGTAAACGGACCATCAGACGGGCAGACGTGGAAGTCGGGTCGAAAGTTGAATCTTTGATTTGTCGTTTGGCCTGCTAGAAGTGAACTAATTTGTGAGGTTATGTTAATTAGTTCGATGTGCTCATCAACTATTACATTACGGCAATTCATTGTCTGCTGTCGCATGTAACGTTAGCTTTAAATGCGTGTCATGCTTTGGGCATTTCACGTTCTCAATTTAGCGTTTTCAACGTCAAACATCTGCTGACTTTTCACACTGTTGTTAGAATTACACCCACTCTACGGCATCTATGATGCTGTTTAAAGTAACTTAACTAGCGTTTTCGAAACCAACGTTACCAATACGCGACACTGCGGTAGTCCGATCCATATACCATAATGTTTACCGTAAACTCATCGAACATACCAACGGAGCTATTAATTATTGGGTTTTACAGTGGCGTCGTTGGAGTAGGTATGACAAAAAGGATCTAACGTTAACCAGCAGCCGAATTTACAAACTCATCGTTTCAGGAAATAGTCGACGCCATTGTGGAAACTGGTCACGAGGGCCTAGTGGTAGCGGTTGCGACTCTTTCGCTGAATTGAGGTTAGATTTAACTAAAGTTGGATACACAGTAGGCACGTTCTGTTCTTGATGGTCAAATATAATCGCATGTATCACTCATTTTGCTCTTTAATTGCCGTGTTCTAGCATGTTCTGTGAGCCACAGGTACAGGGATGGGTGTGGTGGTTGTGTGTGTATACCACAGAAAGAGGGGGGCACTTTTGCGTTTCCTGAGACGACAACCAAATCAGTCATACCAAATGCAGTAATTCTGCAAATGTATAACGTTAACATTGCTGTTTGACACAGGCGTTGTCCCAGGCACACGTGGCGTAAAGGCTAACTGCGGAACTAACGTTACCTAATGTATTTATTTGCTGATAAATCGCATACAGGGCCCACGGGTCATGTTGCATCATTTCACCATCGGCTACACCACTAGCTCCTCCGTGCTGAGGCTTTTACTGTTCTGCCAACCTGTAAAGCACTCCAATGCGTTTCATTATTACCATTCTACAATACGAGCGTTAATTATCGGTAAGATTCAGTGGCACGTAGTGCTATGTGTTCTGTTGCACCCCTCTTCTCACCCCTCCCTCTTCAAGCATGTTGGATAACTATGGTGGCCTTAAGGTAGAGTTGACTAAAGTGTTTTAGTTTACTAGTTAGAAGCTACTCTGAGCAAGATTCTCCTTTTCAAGGTTTAAAAATAATACATGTGTGTACAATTTTCTTTTTGCATCAGACATGGTGGCGGTAGACAATTAAATTATTTTCAAATTTAGTTGCATGTTTTCACATGTATTGCAGGTATTTAACGCTTTAATCATTTGTCCCCTCTAAATTGTGGTCCTATTTGCTTGTGTGTCTTGAGCCCAACTGCAAATGGGCAGCAAGATGTTAAATTGCATAAAAAATATTTATTTAAAAGTATCGGTTACGTCTGGGCTTATCAATGCCCTGCAAGTTTAGCAAAAGGGACGATTTCAAACCAGGCTTCCAAACGCGTCACTACCTGCAGACACCAAATGGCTAGAGGCGGTAATGCTGCGTTCACACCAAAAGCGACGCGAATTGCATGGAATCTAATGACGCTTCTGGTCGCGAATGAGGCTGACATTTTTTGACACGAAAGAAGCGAAACAAATAAATTGCTTGTCACCACCGCTGCCTGTTGTCAACGAGTGAATACGCTTTATTAAACTGCTGCTCACCGGAGAGGACGCTTGTAAGTAACACTATTTGCAGTTCCGACGTTTGTAATTTACACAGCGGAGAGCAGAAATGGTGCTTCTTTATGTCCATTGTAGACAGATTTTTCAATTTATTAAAGTGTGATTGGATGACCCCCTAAATGGCCATGACTTTGTATTGGCTTCTAATAAACATATTTATACCACTTGTAATAATCTCTTGCGCTTGACATAATTGTTTGGCAGTTAAAAATCAATGTGTTATGATCCTGATCCTAACGGTCGGTGTGTTTTCTGTACGGTTGCCACAAAGGCTCAAAATGCTTTGCAGTGGAAGTGCTCCATCAAAATTGGTGACCCTTCATCTAGTTGATTGCTCTTCCTATTCCTTTCCAATTACCCATCCACTCACATAGCTGTGCATCCATGTTTCCTTGTGGAATTTAATTTTTTTTTAGAGCAACATATATTATTGTTCGTATTCTATTTTTCAGTTGTTCTTGCTTCCACTAAATGGGTACTTGCTCAAGTAAAAAGATGAGAACCCTATGTGCATGCTTAATTGACCACGAGCTGTCCTCTTTTCTTTGTCCAGTGAGCAGTCATGACCGAGGCATGCCAGAAGGAACAGGTGCAGAAGGCTAAGCTGGCCGAGCAGGCTGAGCGCTATGATGACATGGCCGCAGCTATGAAGGCGGTGACTGAGGAGAACGTTGACCTGACAAACGAGGAGCGCAACCTGCTGTCAGTAGCCTACAAGAATGTTGTGGGTGCGCGCCGCTCCTCGTGGCGCGTGGTCTCCAGTATTGAGCAGAAGGCTGACAGCGAAAGTAAGAAGAGCATGGCCAAAGAGTACCGGGAAAAGATTGAGAAAGAGCTGAAAGAGATCTGCCAGGATGTGCTGGTGAGATTCTTACCATTCTTATTGGACAACATTTGAAGCTTGCGTTTTGTTCCAGTTTTTTGTCATCAAAATTCTGGTTAAGTAACGAAATTTAGGGAGTTTAGCTCCTCGGTCATACTTTCCTTTAACTTCTCGAGCTTTTGAACCTTGATGTGCCACGCCTTTGAGTCTCATTACGGCAAATTTAGTTATCCATTTAACAGGGCTGACTTGGGCTTATCATAGCATTTTCTCTAATGTATGGTAAGTATTTCAATTGGTGTGATACGGTGTGAGAACATGTACTTTGCTTTAAAACGTGATTAATGATCCAGTTTTCTAAATTCTCCAGCAGTATATGAAGTAGCGAGTGGGTTAATGCTAATTTATGGTAATGCTCCAAGTGGTCCTCACTCTTTAATATTTGTCCAACTTCCTCAATTTGATTGGCACTAAGCAGTAGGGATTGACCGATATGGATTTTTTAGTGCCGATAACGATTTTTCTTCATCAGCCTTAGCAGATGACCGATATGGGCTGCCGATTTTCTTAAGCCGATATTTGGAGCCGATACTGCTTTTGCTCTCCCAATTTACATCATAAAAATGACACAATGAGGATAACAAATGTTATAAGTCCGTACCCAGGTCGGACGACCGATTTGAAAATCAGGACCGCTGCAGGCCTCCACCAGAGTTTCCTCTGGCTTCGCCCTGCCCAGGCATAGTTCACCATCTTTCGGGTCCTATCGCATGCGCTCACGCTCCACCTCCAACGTAGTAGTGTCACGTTTTGCCCCCCGCCCCCCGAAATTGTGACAATACTACGTTTGCCTTGCAACTATGTCACGTGACTATAAAGTTTCCCTCAGCTAAAAAAAAACATGTCTTACTGTCGTCGTATTATCTGTGAAAAACACAATATTTTAAGAAAGCGTCAGCATTTGTATGCATTTCGATGGCATTTCTAGTGAGATGTATGCGTTATATTTTCATAATCTTCTATCAGAATGTAGAAGACCTTCCATTTATTAGTTTCTACGTTGCAGCCGCACTCGGTTTGCCCACGGAAGCGGCGAGCTGCCTGCGTGCATGCGCTGTAAAGCCGACGAATTGCGTTCGCGGGAGCGCTGTAAAGCAAGCGATCTTTGCTGCGGCCACATTCGCCCCGGGCGTTTCAAAGCCGAATGGGAGCCGGTCGCAGCGCACCGCAACAGAGGAAATGCGCCACTGCACAAGCCAGCACCGGAGGCGGGGAGCCCGAGGACCCCCTACCGTATCGGCCAACTCAGCAGCCGTGTATCGGCCGATACGATCCGCGTAAAAAGTGCAAATATCGGCCCGATCTATCGGTCGATCCCTACTGAGCAGTCCAGGAGGATTGAAGTAATAAATCAAAAACTGAGAAGACAAAACACAGAATGAATAAGCTCACACAAAATAGAATATTTTTCACACCCCAGCATAATATGTATTCTTACAAAGATCCCATTGTTCCATTTTGGTAACATGTCGATGCATGCGTGCTTCTGGACTGTCGAATTATCTTTCCACGTACGAGTAGTCGAGATGGGAGAGGGCTGCATTGTTAGCGGCATTGCTCCGTCTCTCCCTGCAGCCACGGAGCGCCGGCGGTTGAACCTCCTTGGTTAACCTCCCTGGCTGCCACGGCGCACCTTTGCGCTTGATACTTTTTTTTTCTCAAACCGATGCTTTGCACGCTCCGTGTCCCTTTGCAATATTTATTTTGTATTTTTTAAGGATATATTTTTTCATTCCAACCGAATTTTTGATGTATATTGTCCCTTTTGCCTTCAGCTAGAGCGGCAGCCAGCTACTGGGACTCTCAACCCACCATACACATGCACTAAAATACATCCACGCAAGCTAGGTCCAAAGAAGCTCAAGTTACAACACACAGAGCGAGAGTGACTGCTCAGAACGGCACTCACACATTGCTAGGTCTTAAAATAGCAAATAGAAAAACAATAACAATACGGTTCTCTGTTCTGCCTGCCAGCTAGCAGTAAGGTTGGCAACAGGGAGGCTTGAAAGAGGCTTTCAAGTGCTCCATGCTTGTGTTGGAAGGGGCGGCACTGCGCTCATTGACCTACTTCCTCAGCAAAAGCTCATCAGGAGTTCAGCACCCCCAATCGGTCATCCATACATCTTCCTGCTCAATCCTCCTTTCCCACTGACCCCCATCACATTGTCTGACTAGCATGACAAGCTTGACCCTCATTTAGCTCTGGTATGGAATGGCCATGATTCGATTTTAATGAGTCGTACTGACCACTTGATAGGTTTCATCATCAAATAATCCTTGTAGAAATCTGTGTATTGCTTTTGACAATGAGATGTGTACATTAGGGGTGTAACGAGTCAGCTGTTACATCGATGTATCGATTCATATTCCTCCGATCCAACTACATCGATCTGTGCTCGACGAGTTGGCCTTATGGACGACATGTATCGATCTAACATTGTTTAAAAACGTAATCAATCGATTGTATCGATATTAGGAAATAACCCATTGGATTTAAGCACGTCAGACTTTTTTCTTAGCACTTTTAATGATAAAGGCTGTCGCGGACTGAGCCGTGACGTACTTACGCAGGTCCCGCCGTCCCGAGCCCAGATTCAACTTCCGGGTTTCACGGCAAATCCGAGGGGATGTTCCACACGGGTTGAAATAGAGGGGTGGTTTTTCGGGGATTTGGTAGCGGGAAACCGTTATTGCAGGGGTGTTTTTTGTGTATATCACTAATACGGAGTTATTTCTGCTACACTGCTAAAGCAGTGTTTGCACTTTATTCAAATAAAATGTGAATGCATTTGCCATTCATTGTTGTTTACTTGTTTATTTATATTCATAATTAATTGATACCTGATTCCATTACAAGAAACGACAGGAATCTAGGACATTTATTTCAGTCACACTGGTGACACTGGTCACACTAGTTACTGAATCGATTTCAAGTCATTGAATCGTTTCGGATCATATCGTTCTAAATGAACCAATATTGTCCTTGAATCATATCGACAACCATGAATCGTGATCGCATCGTTGTTAAAAACGAACCGTTACACCCCCAGTGTACATGTTTTATCGTGTACATGGTTAACTAGGAATACAAATCTACTCTGCGGTTTCTATTGTCAGTTATAAGTGTTTATTAGTGGACATGTCTCATCCAACGACCAACAGCCTGTTCCCTTCTAGCTTTATGACATGTTTTGTTTGTTTCTTGCTACAGAATCTCTTGGAAACTTATCTCATCGTCAACGCTGCTGTACCGGAGAGCAAAGTCTTCTATTTGAAAATGAAGGGAGACTACTTCCGCTATTTGGCTGAGGTGGCTACAGGAGAAGAGAGGAAAAGTGAGTATTTTACTCTAACTGGTAGTGTTTTACTTGATTGTCATTACATATGGCTGTGAATGATTAGTGTCTGGAAGGATTTATCTACCATTCCTAACCAGTTACCAGCTTAAGACCATGGAACTTTCTTTGAGGTGGGGGGTGAATCAATCAATCAATTGTATTCCTATTTTAACAAATTTTGTATGGAAGCTTAGAATGGATATATTTTAAACCTCATTTATTGAGTTTTCAATATCGGCATGAATTAACTAATATGGAATTCAGAAGCAAACAAGTTTTTATTTATCTATGTAACCAAAAAACACAAGGTACTCCTTTTTGTTACTCAAACTGCATTTAGACTATATTCATTCTAAGACGGGTGAAGAGATGCCCTTGGTCATACCACACATAGGTGTGGTTCTTCTATTCTGTTATTCTGTCATCAGTTACTCAGTGTCTGAAAGTGTTTTTTCAACTTTCATTTTGGACAATGAGGTGTGTTGAGAGGCGGTTAGGCTTACACAAGTATATTACTTTTCTCTCTCTCTCTCTCTCAGCCATTATGGAAGACTCAAAGGGCGCCTACCAGAACGCCTTTGATATCAGCAAAGAGGAAATGCAACCCACGCACCCAATCCGTCTGGGTCTTGCACTTAATTTCTCGGTTTTCTTCTACGAGATCCTCAACTCACCTGAGAAGGCCTGCAAGCTGGCTAAAGACGTGCGTTCACAACACCAGATATCTCTTCTCCCACTAGGGAATATTGTATACATTATTACACTAACATGTTTTAATCCATTAGGCTTTTGATGAGGCCATTTCAGAGCTTGATGCACTCAGTGAAGATTCGTACAAAGACAGTACACTAATCATGCAGCTACTGAGGGACAACCTGACAGTAAGTGTTTTAATTTTTTGAATTATGCACCAACTTTTATTCATTTAACATGGCCAACGGGGTAGCAATGGCAATAATGAAGACTATAAGACTACAACTCAATATTGTCTATATTGATTATTCTACCAATCATTTTCTCAATTGTATTGTTTTGTTATTACCCATTGTGCTGTTTTCTAGTGTCTTATTTTCAGTTGGAAAGCCAAAGATATTGTTACTATCAATTAAGAAAATATTCACTTTTAAAGAGCTGAGCCTAGAAATAATGCGTTTCTTTTTGCTTAAGAAGTCCCTTAAGATGACTAACTTGAATTGTTTCTGCTGTTTAGCCAGTTGATAAAACAAGTAATGGTTGCAGCTCATCTGTAAATGCAATAGTAATCATGCCTTTAAAATGCCTACAAAGGTAACAGAGAAAGTAGGTATTAATGCCCCTCTTCTCGCTCACTCTCGTCTGCCTCTCCTTCTGTCTTTTCTCAGCTGTGGACCTGTGATAACCAGCCGGAAGCAGAGGAGACAGAGGAGACCAGAGAATGAGCCAGAACCCCAGTCGTCCCTGTCTACCTGCCATCATCCCGGTTCATCTTCAACCTGTCCATCAACACTGAGACCACCTTATTATTATCATTGTCGTCCAAATATCTCCATTTTTCTATTTAGTTCACCCAAAACTCACCTCATTCCTGCCTGTTAACTACTCCTTCTTTTCTAGTAACTGTAGGGGATGGGGAGGGAGGGCAAGTTTTAAATTGCATGGCAGGAGGGTCCATGTCAAAGGGTTAAGTGTTTGGTTTTGTTTTTTGTTTTGTTGGAGGGAGCAATAGGGTTGTTGCATTATTGAGGTGGTGGGTAAGAATGCATTTCTAAGCTCATGAATCATGCAACTTCTAGAGTAAGAAACCAATGCTACTGTGTGTGCGCGCATCCTCGTGTTAACAGCCCTGTTGTCGACTAACATCGTCTCGCGATGATTCACCTCTGCTGCACACACTGTAGGAGACGGCAGCTGTCGGTCCGTGCTTGGCAGGAGGAATAGAGGGTGGAGGTTAGGAGAGGTTAAGTTGGAACACAACGGTTACATTCCATTTACTGTCAGTTGCTCAACTTTCTACTCTATTTTGTTTTCGGGTAAACCTGCTTTTGTATTTCTATGTATCGATTATGAGGTATAGAAAATATTGAACAAAAGGGCACGCTCACGTGTTTTTATGAGCACAGCAGTATAAAGAATAAAATCCCACATGTTTAACTGCTTTATCAAATTAATACATTTTCATTTGATTTGTCTTTTTCTCCTTTCTTTTTCAATACTTGCCTCAACCGCATGTTAAGAATTAGTTTGTGGAGATGGTTGTGGTCGGGCTGACTAGCTTTGTTCATGTCTTTGGAATTTTCATACAGGACACCCAAGCATAACTTATTTGGGGGCATATGTCATTTCATGTAAGTGGAATAAAAAAAATTAAAAGTTTCAACGTGTGTTATCTGGAGTGATCTGTTACTGAATGCTTGAGTAATGTTCTTGCCTCAAGTTATCTATTTGGATGCTAAAGTCAGGAACCTTTGTAACTGAGATACTCCTAGTTGTGAGTCATTGACAGAAATAGTGAGTCATTGAGGCTGCAAGCAGGCGGTTGGGAGACTCAGTCCTCTCGTTATGGACTGGTTTGAATCAGCGCCTGAGAAATTGTCCTGCTGCATTCGGACAAGATGCCCTTGAATTACATCATGCATGACACTGAAAGTTTACTACTGCAACTTGTCATTAACTTCAAAGGCTGGGCTTATTGTTTGTATTGGGGTGAAGATGTCAGTTTCAAGCATACACACTAGTGTCTCGTTCCAAAATCAAGAGGGGCATGAGCAGCCGAAATAAGAAATAAATAAATGAACACTGCGCTGAGTTTTATTGCCGTTTCCATGACCACGTGGGAGGAGGCCACTGGATCCCCACCGCAGCGGAATGCGGCATTGAAATCCTGTCTCCCTACCCTTGAGGGAAAGGAAACTCACTTAATGGCGCATGTCCTCAGTTTGCACAGGTCAAATCAAGGTATATTAGAATGTACTCTGGGTAATGTAAAAAATATATACTAATTTGATTACAACAAAAAAAACTCGTCACTAGCTTACATTTTCCATTTCCATTCCCTGTTCCATCAGCACTGCAAAACTAAGACAGCAGAGAAGCAAAAATGTCCCACTCCTACTTCCTACTATATGCTGGATAATCCTAGACCAAAGAAAGGGGATGTTACAGAACAAGATCATGCATTTATGGTATGTAAGTTAGATAGATGTGGACAGTTATTTGCCCCTGCGGATCATAGTTCAGCTGGCTCAGACAAATAATATAGGTACATCGAGTAATTTAGAACAACGTATGGCTTAGACTGTCGGCCCAATTTAACATCGACACATGACTAACCTGAGCCAAATACAACTGAGGACGACACACTCCAAGCAGAGAACAACCGTCCGTAATGCACTGAAACACATCTCGTGTGAAGTATCGCGATATGTGTGACGTCACCGTGGTGTTACACGCGTTGTGGTTTCAACTGGGATCGGGAAACAACCTCCACCGACCTTCCTTTCATTCTCGTAATCCGTCTGCGTAGGGTGTGCTCCGGAGCTAGTCTCGGCACACATTTTATTATTATGAAACAAACCAAAAGCTAGAGAGCACACGCAGACATATTTTTATAAGAAAAAAAAATCGGTGAAGCAGGATTTCATTTGCCAACACAAGCAACGCAAAGAAGACGCTGCCTTCGAAAAGAACGAAAGACGGAAACGAGAAGAAACGTTAGCAAGCCAAGCCGTTAGCCTTATTGTTGAAAGCGTGGGTGAATACCGTTAGCCATTTATCTTGTCAACCGCTTATTTCTTTTCTCGCAGCCGTTGTCATTTTTGTAAACGATAACATTTGCTTGGTTTACCGCCAGTGATTACGTTTACTGACTGACTTAGGTAGAGTACAGATTCAACATTGTGAAGTCAGGGAGCCACACCGCTTAGGCCACGCTCCGACATTTTGCTAATCAAGCTAACTGGCCCACGTTGCTAACTATTTCACATTTCGTGTGTGTGTGACTGCGCTCATTTTGCTGTTCCAAGTTGTAGAAGAGACCGGTCAACGAAATATCTTCTTAAAGGAGGCATCTATTGGCTGACTGTTGAGAAACAATATATCGCGCTAATATAACCGCACAGTTGTACTGCCTGCGATCACAAGTCGTCCACCATGAATCCCAGCGCGCCTAGCTACCCAATGGCTTCCCTCTATGTGGGAGACCTGCATCCAGACGTTACAGAGGCCATGCTCTACGAGAAATTCAGCCCGGCTGGGCCCATCCTCTCCATCAGGGTGTGCAGAGACATGATCACCCGCCGATCTCTCGGCTATGCCTATGTCAACTTCCAACAGCCCGCTGACGGTAAGTTTGCCTTAACGCTAAGTTTATATCGCAATGCCAGCTAATGTTAGCAGGGGGATGTAGCACCATCTTAACCCCCGACCCCGTCCTGAACTATTAACGCAATGTCGCATTATAACATGTCTCGTTCCAAACTGGAAACGTGAACCGTGTGTGCTTTTGAATTCTAGACATTTTTTGTCCCTTTCCCCCCCCAGCTGAGAGAGCCCTGGACACCATGAACTTCGATGTGATCAAAGGCAGGCCCCTTCGCATTATGTGGTCTCAGCGGGACCCCTCCTTGAGGAAGAGTGGGGTTGGCAACATCTTCATCAAGAACCTGGACAAGTCCATTGATAACAAAGCCCTCTATGACACCTTCTCTGCTTTTGGAAACATCCTGTCCTGCAAGGTAGCCATGGCAGCATCTCCCTCGTCCATCTCATTTTTTGTGTTTGAGTGCTTTACATTTTTGCATGACTAAAGATAGAAACCAAAGTGTGTGTGTGTGTGTCTTTAAATGCATGGTGTTTGGGTTTGCTTTGACATGCTCAAATCTCCCCTTTCCAAGGTGGTTTGTGATGAAAATGGCTCAAAAGGTTACGGCTTTGTGCACTTTGAGACCCACGAGGCTGCTGAGCGTGCCATTGAGAAAATGAATGGCATGTTGCTCAATGACAGAAAAGTGTAAGTGGGACTACAATCACACTTGTTTTTGATACATATTTTTTGGGGTGTCTTATTATTTTCATATCTAATCAGTTGTCTAACTGCATCTTGTCCACAAACCAACCTCCAATTATACCGTGTCCTTGTTTTAATGCAACCAAGTGAAGATGCCCTTGAGTCTTGCGGGAACAGAACCAAGAAAAATTCATATCTTTGCAAGTGTAGTTGTAAGATGCTAGCCCTTGGAAGTTGTTAATGTAGCTTAACATCCTAGTAACTTGCCATTTATTTAATAATGTTTTGTAGCTGCCAAAGAGCTGTGTATGATGCGGATAGCAAAAAGGCTGTGCAAAGGTTTTTGAATATCATGGTAATTTAGTATTTGGGCCTCTTTTGTATGTGCAACACAGTTAATGATGATTTACACAATCTGACCAACAGATTTGTTGGGCGCTTCAAGTCTCGCAAAGAGAGGGAGGCTGAGCTTGGGGCACGTGCCAGAGAGTTCACCAATGTTTACATAAAGAACTTTGGGGAAGACATGGATGACGAGAAGCTCCGGGAGATGTTCAATAAATATGGTGAGACAATAATTTTGTTTCAGAGATTGACATGCTTTAACTGTAATATGTTGTGTTCATTAATCTGGTTTCTGTTTTGTTGTAGGACCTTCCCTTAGCATCCGGGTTATGACTGATGAGAGTGGCAAATCAAAGGGATTTGGTTTCGTCAGCTTTGAGAGACATGAGGATGCACAAAAGGTGAAGATCAACTCATGGTTGTGTAGTTGAGAAATGAAACTTTTCCTTGTATTTCTGCTGATGCTGCCATGAGTCCATACTGTCGGTCTGTTTCAGCGGGGTCTTGCTTATTTCATTGCAGGCTGTGGACGACATGAACGGCAAAGAACTTAATGGCAGACAAGTATATGTGGGCCGCGCACAAAAGAAAGGAGAGCGGCAGAATGAGCTCAAGCGTAAATTTGAGCAGATGAAACAGGATCGTATGACCAGATACCAGGTTTGTTGGCCTTTCTCTCAGGCATAGACCATGTACTCAACACGTTACAGCTTTTGGAACCATCCTTCAAAAACCCTCAGCTAGGCTTATTTGACTCATTCTTGATAATTTACTTTGGTTTGTTGTAGAACATTACAATGTCAATGTACTTCTCCAGGGTGTCAATCTGTATGTGAAAAATCTGGATGATGGCCTGGACGACGAGCGCCTACGTAAAGAATTCTCTCCATTCGGAACCATAACTAGCGCTAAGGTAAGGCTCCAGCAATTGTTTTTTTTTTTTTTTTTTTTTAATTGGTAATGTTTGCTGATGTTTTCAACAGGATGCATTTTAATGAGTTAATTCTCCCTTAGGTGATGATGGAGGGGGGCCGCAGCAAAGGCTTTGGCTTTGTGTGTTTCTCTTCCCCAGAAGAGGCAACAAAGGCCGTTACAGAAATGAACGGACGCATTGTTGCCACAAAGCCACTGTATGTGGCCCTGGCCCAGCGTAAGGAGGAGCGTCAAGCCCATCTAACAAACCAGTACATGCAGAGGATGGCCACAGTTCGTGCTGTGCCCAACCCTGTCCTCAACCCATATCAGCCCGCCCCCCCCTCGGGTTATTTCATGGCGGCTATACCTCAGGTGAGTCTCCCACCTCTAACTGATTAGCTAGAGATAAAGTTGCCATGGTGTTACCCTGCGTTTCTGAATGTATCAATCTTTCAACAATCTTTATTTTCCCGTCTCAGGCCCAGAACCGTGCCGCATACTACTCTGCCAACCAGCTGGCACAGCTCCGCCCCAGCCCCCGTTGGGCCACTCAAGGAGTGCGCCCTCAACGTGAGTAGAAATGTAGTATTCTGTGAAAATGAGTGGTGTTGTAACTAGCAGTCTGTTAACGCTGACCTTCTAATTGTGAGTCTCTAATGAGGTTTCCTCTTCCTTTTTTAGACTTCCAGAACATGCCTAATGCCATGCGGCCATCAGCTCCCAGACCCCAGGCCTTCAACACCATCCGTCCCACCACCATCCCAAACGCCCAGGTCCCACGCATGATGGCGTCTCAGCGCATGCGTAAGTATTTCAGATCAGTGTTTTTGTCCCCGCTTGTTAATCACAGAAACAGCTTTTAAAAAGACTTCTTCACCCCCCAGCCACCCAGGCTCTGGGCCAGCGCCCCACTGGTGCATCAGCCACTGCCGCCCCAGTGCGAGCCATGCCCCAGTACAAGTATGCCGCTGGTGTGCGCAACCCCCAGCAGCACATGACATCACAGCCACAAGTCAACATGCAGCAGGTAGGTGCTTTTTGACCTTTTAGCATTTATAGTGACTGGGCTGACTGCTCATGGCCCATGTGTACAATATTCACAATACCCATTGCATTATGCTGTTCAGAAATGGTGATTATTTGTCCCTCGACTCAAATCTTTCCTTTTTCTAGCCTGCTGTTCATGTCCAAGGACAAGAGCCCCTGACTGCCTCCATGCTGGCTGCTGCCCCTCCTCAGGAACAGAAGCAGATGCTGGGTCAGTGCATACTCTGCTCACAGATGTATAGCGAACTAACAAACATAACCTTATTTTACATATTCATTCTGCTTGAAAAGTCGATCGCTAATTGCTGTTTTTTCCTTCAGGTGAGCGTCTGTTTCCCCTGATCCAGAACATGCACCCCAGCCTGGCTGGCAAGATCACTGGTATGCTGCTGGAAATTGATAACTCTGAGCTTCTCCATATGCTTGAGTCCCCAGAGTCGCTGCGCTCAAAGGTCAGTTGTTTGCCAAGCTGTTGGCTGTCCCGAGTAGCCGTTTGAACAAAGTCTGCTCTTCAAAGTTGACATGAGACTGAGTGCTAGCCGCTTCCTGAACGAGTACCATGTAAATGCGTGTTGTGCAGTGGTTCATTTGGTGTGGTCTTGTTCCAGGTGGATGAGGCTGTTGCTGTGCTCCAGGCCCACCAGGCTAAGGAGGCTGCTCAGAAGTCCACCACCCCTGCTGGGGTTCCCAGCGTCTAAGGTACGTGTGGGGCCATTTTTATTTTCGGTATCGGATAACTCATAGCTGCCAGAAGTTTAAAACGTTGATGTTTTTCTTTTTGACCCCCAGATTGAAACCTGCTTCACCGATGGAAAAAGCGAAAAAAAAAAAATTAAACATTGAAAAACCTAAAACTCTGAAAACATCGAAAAATGATAAATTATTTCTTAAAAAAAAATAATAATCTGCCAGGTCTAGAGATGATAAAACTAGACCTTGATCATAAACAAAAATTTGTTGGGGAAAAAAATAGAAAAATAGAAAAAAATCGAGATTATACATTTGAATGCATTCCTGTTTTATGTCATTTTACTGTGTCAGTGCTCAGAATATCAGCCATGTTCAGGTGATAGCTGAGCATTATGAAACGTGATTTGTATTGTAAACTGCTGGCTGTAATAAAATTCTCATTCTAAATTCAAGCCTCTATTTAATTTCAGTGGAGCAACGTTGCACTCCCAACAGTTGTGACTAAAAGAGCTGAGCCGGAAGGCAAAGTTCTCAATATACCGCTCAGTCTTTTTTTCCTACTCTGATCATGAAGGCTGGGTCACGGGCACAAGTGGACAAAATGGATTTCCTCAGTAAGGTGACTCCCTTTTAGAGATACGGTGAGCATCTCAGCCATCCGTGAAGACCTCGGAGTAGAGCCACTGCTCCCTGGTAATGATGCCTCCCCAGGGAGGTCCAGGCACGACCAGTTGGGAAGACCCATGACGAAGTAGATATTCACTTCACTGTCCAGTCAGAGCTGGTAGAAGTTTGGGTTCCCATGCTCAAACTGTAGCCGCCAAGACCTGACCCCGTATAAGCGGTTGAAGAGATGATTGTTCTAGCCAATAATTGTCATGTTATCTATAAAAATCCAATCTCATTATTGCCCTTGACAGCCTTTGTCACATTGAACTCTGGTGATTGGAAGTCTATTGAGGGTTGATCTTTGCCGTCAAAAGTAAATGTGAACACTGCATGTCCATACCACTGCGCTTCAGTATGCCTTAAGGACTTTCTCATCCCAATACCAAGTGTCATTGATTGCAAAAAGTCCAGCATCTTCAACTGCTTTGCAGCATGCAAGCCATCCTGCACTCCTGGCTATGCTTACCTGCAAATCCTTTGTGCTGCAGATATGCAAGTGTGACAACGTTCAAGTGGCACGCTATAAGGAAGCGGTATGTCCCAGCTGACTGCATCCAGCTCTTACTTCAAAGCACTTCTGTTGTCCTCCACCAGATGTCCCTGTCATCCAGTGTTAAGTCCATCACACGTATTCCCTTGTGGTGTTAGAATACCTGACTTGAGTTCCCTCCCACCCCCCCATTTTCTGTGATTGCAGCCTTGTTGGACGAGATGTCCTCTGGCCGACTACATTATGCAGGGACATGCTTATATGCTTGTCTTATTCAGTGACTGTTGTGGTCACATGCAGTTATACTTAATATTCACACAAAGGACAACCTGCATACTTGATTGGCATCATCCAGCTATTGAACCTGATATCTAAAGATTTGATTTTTTTCATATACCTTAAAGTTCATTCAAATTGGAATTTTTTTTTTTTATAAAATGGGACCAAAGAATTGGAGACTTGTATTATATTCAGTAAAGTATTGTCAGCTAAATTGAAATGGGAGATATTTGGATACAAGCTAATTAATGAAAAAACAAAACATGGCTTCTTCTCCCTAACACCAAATGATGTGCCTGTATATTGTGGAAAACGTGACTGAAAGCTACAAAAAGAGACAAAGTTAAGCCATGTGTATTACATGTTTAAAAAAAAAATGTATCAAACTACATTTCTAGAATTATTTCTATGGAGCTTACTGTCAATTTATTATTTGGGATAATTTTAAAACCTCAAACGTTTATGTGTATTAAAGAAATTAAGTTTATTTTATCATTACTTATTCATGAAATAGGTAATTGAATTTATCATTGACTTAAACGGTTTGTTGCAAATCAGCTTATTTTTTATGGCTGGTGATCAGAAATATAGCAGTTCTCCAGAAAGTTTCAAATCCTTGTTTTTCTCATCATGAAGGAGCTCTGGTTAGCTACCGGCTCAGAACACCAATGAAAATGCAAATGAACCTGTTATCTTTTCACACATTTATAAAGTGGACTTTTCACATTTGAATTATTTTTCTGGACAGCTGGAAAACAGGAATAGGCTGTTCAAAATCAAGAGGGAAAGCTTTGGTTGGAATGGGTCTCCAACTGAGAGATTGAGAAACTCAGGCTGGAATTTATATGCTGATATCACCATATAAATGGACCAACAACCTATTTAATATATCAACACAGTGTCCATCTCTGTAGGGACCACATTCTGTAGGAATCCACAGGATTATCCAGGTTTCATTCTCATAATGTTTCTTCTCCCAGAGGATTTCCAGTAAAATCTTTTATTTCCAAGGTTCATGTAAACACCAACAGTGGTACCTCTGTTTCCCTTGTTTTTGTTATACGCTTTGCTAACTTTTAAGATGCACATGCACCAAAAGAACCATCAGTTTACCTTAGCTTCCTGCTATCACATGAGTTTTGGGACTTCTACCATGATGTAATCCACTGTAGCTCAGTTTTGTCCGTCTGGAGCTGCCCAGTCTGCCGATCCACCAAATATTTCATGTATGAATTATTGAAAAATGGCGCAATTTACCAATCATGCAAGTACTTTAATGGACATGAGAGCTCAGCACTCAACTTTGATATAAATATTGCCCTTCAGCATACAATGTATTTATTGTTATAAATTAAAAAAAAAAGTTAATCCTTAAAATGATTGCCAACTAATAAAATGGATGAGGGGATGTGTTTTAAATGTTTGCGTGAAGTGTTGATAATGATAATTCAAATTAGTATGATATTACAATAATCCTATGTTATGTATAGTTTATACATAACATAGGAGTTCTGGTGAAAATGTTGGATAAGCTGAAGTAGAACGTTAATATACCACGATGAAGGGCGGCCTTTGAAACTTTGCTCCAAATCTCGCGATACAATTTGAATTTCTCAGCCAGGGCGAGAACTCAAAGAACAGAGGGAGCTCTGTGGGAGCCCAAGCGACGTCGTTCTGAACGCAGCGGAGAGGTGGGACCGAAGACAGGAAAAATAAATGCTAGTAGCAGAGAGGAAGTAATTCACCACACAGCAGCGGAGACAGTTGTTGATTTACTGGAAACCTTTTTTAGAAGACAGGAGGTTTCCGTCCGTCTCTGCTACTGTCTTTAGAACCACTGTCATCCGCAACAGACGGTATGTTCTCATCGTTTCTTGCTAACCCTGCTAGCCAGCTGCTAACGCTCGCTGTGTTTGGGCACAGTTTACGTTGGTTAGCTGACTGGCTTTCTGGCAACGGCTGGCTGGGAGACCCACAGGACATTTCTAGTGACTCTTGGCTCTATTTTATTCAGTCTTTGTGTCCTGTTTTAGTCCTTGGAAACGTGTAACTGCTGCTGATAAAACACAATGAACTAACGCTGACGTTATCCAGCTAACCAGATGTTAGCTATCAATGTAACATTAACGGTAAAACAAGTGATGCCTAAAGAAAAACAACTGTTGATATTTCTACCGTTTTATTTTTATGGCACAGCTGATTCCGTAATGTTAATATAACGAGTAAATGTAAGAGGACGAGTTGTTTTTTCTAATCAGCGGCAGCAGCGTGTAACTTGAAACTTAAGAGCTGATTTTCTTATTGCTGCCATGACGAGATAAAAGCAGCCAGAAAGCAAAAGTTATTCTAACTCCGGTAACGCTGTGTCGGTCAACTGAAATGTAAAACGGGGATCCGTGTTTGAGTTCACCAATGTCTCCGGTGGGCAGCTATGTGCTTGATCCCTACTTTCTTTCATGAGAAATTGGTGGTAGTTCAACATTACTAGTTGTCACATCCTTTGATGCGCATGGTTTCAGATAAAGATGGAGATCCCCGTTCAGTTCTGTTCCCCATCCAGTTATTTAACACACTCAACTCAAGTATGTATTGGCAGGTTTGAAGTCAAAAGGACTAGACATAATACTTGCAGGAAACAACCGCACCAGCATCATTGTGTATCATGTATACTTTGTGTGTGTATACTTACTTGTGTATAGACCAGTAGGTCTATACACATAGAATTGACCCAACATCCAATACAGATTTCCAATTGAGAGTGAGAACGTACGTCACGATTTGGAAGGAGTCTGAGCCCGTCCGCCATTTTGGTGTACCTACACTATCGGTTGCCAGGGGCAACATTGTACGAGCGAGCGACACAGACGGACCTGGAAAGACATTGCGGAATTATAACTATTAAACGGAGAAATCACGAGGAAATTATAAGAAATGGAGAAAAAGGCAGCGAAGAAAAGGAACCTTACACGGAGAAACTTACTAGCAGCGCTAAGCGGAGGTACAGGTAAAAGCCAGTAAATTAGAATATTTTGAAAAACTTGATTTATTTCAGTAATTGCATTCAAAAGGTGTAACTTGTACATTATATTTATTCATTGCACACAGACTGATGCATTCAAATGTTTATTTCATTTAATTTTGATGATTTGAAGTGGCAACAAATGAAAATCCCAAATTCTGTGTGTCACAAAATTAGAATATTACTTAAGGCTAATACAAAAAAGGGATTTTTTTAGAAATGTTGGCCAACTGAAAAGTATGAAAATGAAAAATATGAGCATGTACAATTCTCAATACTTGGTTGGAGCTCCTTTTGCCTCAATTACTGCATTAATGCGGCGTGGCATGGAGTCGATGAGTTTCTGGCACTGCTCAGGTGTTATGAGAGCCCAGGTTGCTCTGATAGTGGCCTTCAACTCTTCTGCGTTGTTGGGTCTGGCATTCTGCATCTTCCTTTTCACAATACCCCACAGATTTTCTATGGGGCTAAGGTCAGGGGTGTTGGCTGGCCAATTTAGAACAGAAATACCATGGTCCGTAAACCAGGCACGGGTAGATTTTGCGCTGTGTGCAGGCGCCAAGTCCTGTTGCTTGAAAGACATGGGTTTCAACTGCCGCATACCTCGTGTCAAGCCACTGTTGACCAAGAAACAGCGCAAAAAGCGTTGCGCGAAAAGCACACGGAATTTTGGATTTTCATTTGTTGCCACTTCAAATCATCAAAATTAAATGAAATAAACATTTGAATGCATCAGTCTGTGTGCAATGAATAAATATAATGTACAAGTTACACCTTTTGAATGCAATTACTGAAATAAATCAAGTTTTTCAAAATATTCTAATTTACTGGCTTTTACCTGTATTTAGAGAATCTGGCTGACAACGTCGACCCATACGAGCTGCCTGCAGCAGAATGGAACAGAGACCTAGACTCTTTACCACCTTGTAGACTTTCTGCCTGTCATCTACAAGCCCGCAAACACAGCATGATTAGCCTGGTATGGTATGATGATTCTCCTAATTCGGTTAATTACGGCTTTAATGTCAATTTCCAAATTGTATTCCTCTTTTTAGTAAACTTTAGCATGGGTATATTCACTTATGCCTAGCTAGCATTGTAGTTAGCTAGCAGGCTATGCAACATTAGGTGTACTGCTTGGCTTTAAGAGCCGACAACGTAAACACATTTAAATTTATTTTAAGTGAACTTAACCGAATGAAAATGCAGCGAACGCACTCATCGACGGGGGGATGCGGTCGAAAGTAATGTCCTTTTAATTGCAGCCGTCCAAGAAATCCGACGTCTCATTAGAGACATGCTCTCCTTTATGCTGTTTCCATGAAGGGATACGAAAATACACGAAAATCGTGTGTGGAACTGAAGCAGTTTTTGACACCGCAGTGTCTTCCAGGCATTCTAAAATAGTTAATTTTCTTGAATCTAGACTAGCGAAAAACAGATGAACCTCCTCTGCTACCAACACAAACGGTGAACACAGGCAGCTCAAAATGGCAAAAGGGGGATCTCTAGGGGCGGGGCGCTGAGCCGTGACGACATCTCCTCATTCTCAATAGACTCCTCGCCACTCTGATGAGGCTTCACTGTTGGTGTTGTGTGTGGTTTGTGTGTGGTGGAGGCAGCCATGCAGAGTAATCAGTGTTTGGGTTGGGTGTCAAAGGCCTCCCATGGCTTAACAGCATGTTGTCCAGACCTGTGTTCTTCCAAAGAAAGGTCATTAGCCCAGCATGACCACCTGGCATGTGTGCTCTATGTGTTTTGTCACACACACAGCTGCGCTGCTAGGTGGTGGTGGCTGGGTCGCATCAGGGTGCTGTTAGTGATTATGACCTGCAACTTGAATGATCGTGCAACTTGAATGATCGTGCACCTATCTCATTGTGCTCTGCCTCATAAAAAGTAAAGGAGAAGAAGAGGCATTGATTTGTTTTCTTTGTGTATTCGTTGGGGAAAAAAATAATAGAGAGATGACTGCTTGTTTTTGTTTTTCTGTGAGGAGTGAGGCTAGGGACTGTTGGCCGGCGCATGCTTCTGCTTCGGCGTCCCTGTTGCGTTTGCCTTGACGGACTTGTTTCAATTCATGGTTCAAAAAGGCTTGCGTGTGTTGCAAAGCAATTCACCGCCAGAACACCAGGCGGAGTAACGTTTATTGTCGAAGACGACCTAGAGAATGCCGTCTTTGCGAGTGGAAATCGTTGGTTTGTTTATTAATCTATCAGACTTTTTAGCCCCGTGCATCAACACTGCTGCTTTTCTTCGTCTCTTTTCGCGGACATGTTTGTCCCGTATTTCCGCCACAACTTTAACGCCCCCTCGACCGGCAAAACCGACGTTTGCGGAGCTCTACGTCCATGAATTGGAGCCCATCCGCGCGTCTAAGTGGTCATATTTACGGATTTCTTCAGACAAAAGCTCTTAGATCTGATTCATTCTCTCGTTAAATATATTCGTTTTAATAATAGCGGAATTGCGCTATGAAACCGGAAATCCGAGACTCTGGCAAGTATGTAGTAAGCAGACCAATCACAGCTCTGCTGCTTGCGTTTCCTTGCGGAGCTTGCATATCCATAAACGCAAGGGTTGGGAAAAATTGGTCGAAGGACGCAAGGGGGGGCGGGACTCTACGCAAGGGACACGCAAGGGGCGCTTGCGTTTCTCCGAAAACGCAGAAGCATGAGGCCTATCAGCTGTAGGAAGTGGACCCAGTCATTGTGACGCCACCCATTGGTTTGTTGACTTATGAAGCTTTGAGTTAGTTGATTTGGCTGTCTTGGAATGTAGTCGTCCAGGTTTGCTCTTTGGAATACAAAGGAGGAACGTCGTAAATCTGGATATAGCTGTGTCAATCACAGTAGCCCTTCTCTAAAGTATGCTCTACTACTACGGTTGGTATTACTTTAAATCAACCATCATTTACTAAATGAACATCCTGCTGTATTCAAGACTGTTTTCCCTCACTCACCAGTAGACAGATAGCATGTTTCTCAAAAGCTGTAAACCTAGGTTTACAGTGTTTCCCCTATGTTTGTTCAAGACGGAAGTCAGTGTTTCCCCTAGGTTTACAACTTCAGGCGCTCCCGCCCCCCTGTTATAAGGTAGGGAAAACACTGGAAGTAGTCTTTTTCTCATACAGCAAGGGGAGAAATCCACTTATGATACATAGTAAGTTGGGCTTAACGGGAGGAGGAAGAATCTGTTGAATCTGAATTGATCATTTATTCTGGTGATGGCAAAAACTAAACCGAATAAATTTATTTACTATGCATTTGCATAACATGAACAGTGTCAATTGATCTTACAGAGAATAAAAGCCATTGTCCGGTTTTTATTTCCATAACACATTTTTCACGCTGAGAGTGTGTATCATCCTATTCAGGAAGCGAGGGATAACACTACGCAGAGGTGATGATCCGCAAGGGCTCTTTTTAAAAATGAACATTTACTAATTCAACTGGAGATGTTTGGTAGGTTGCCTCTGTATGAGTGGTGCCGCAAAATCTCTACGAGTGGGAAAATATCAGCTTTCATATGTGCCTTTTCTTTTTTCTTCCAACTCTTATGTCTTACCATAGAAAATATCACCCAGTCCATTCCTTTCTATTTCACACCCTCTTCCTTAGCTTTTAGCTCTCAGCTGAGCTGAAATGCCATGGTGCTTACATCATTTCCTCCCCACTGAGTGAAGCATGTGTGTTTGTGTGTAGTGGGGTGGGGAGGCGGGCAGCTGCAGACTGTACTGGCTTTGTTGAGGCTGGAAACTATTTTTGCAGTTCTTCTCCCTGTCGGCCAGCCTTGCCTCTTTGTGCACTCAACAATGCCTCCACTGTTTCTGCTGTTGTTGTGGTTCAGGTTTTCACCATTCTCAATCCTTGACATCTCATAGGGTTGGATTCAAAACCAAATGTGTGACTTCATGTATCTCCTCTACTTTGAACCGCCGTATTGAGAATGAGAACATGCGTCACGATTTGGGAGGGGTCTGAGCCCGTCCGCCATTTTTGTCTACCACGCTATCGGTTGCCAGGGGCAACATTGTACGAGCGAGCGACAGAGACGGACCCACTCATGTAACAAAGCCTAAGCAAATACTGTGGCCACATTTACCACAGCTAACTTTCTGGCTAAGTTTAGATGCTGAACTGTTTGGCCAATTTTGGAATATTTTTGTTTTGTTCTTATTTCTCCCAGAGTGGTGGATGGTGTTACTTTGGCTTTCATCTCTGTCAACGTTCCAAGTGAGCACTAAAAGGTGGAGTCATATATTGGTTAAGAAGAATCTTCCCATGAGTCGTCACTTGCATGACACATAACTTCCTGTGCATACCAAACATTTTTAAATAGCCATGCTACCACCCATAGAGTCACATTTCCTAGCTCCCCCCTACCAGGTCCAATAAAAGGTTCTGGCCTTCCTGTTTGGTAACCAACGAAAATGATCCAGCAAGAGGGCGCTTTGCTCTTCGGTCTATGTTGGGTTGAAGAAGATGGCGTGGCTGTTTTACTTGGCGGTGCTATGACTACAAACTACCAATCTGGCCGGCGTTGAGGCTGCACTATCCGCAGTGGAAAAGTAAATTGGGAAAAGCAACCCGGTACTAAAAATATAGCGTTGGCCACTGGAAAGGCAGCACTGTTGGAAGAGGATGCTATCAACTGTGTTGAACACGTGAAATAAATTGCGTTGACTCACCGGGTGGTCTTGTCCTTGCAGAAAGGTGCGGATTCCCCCAGAAGACGACGAGGAGGTTTGGCTATGAGAGGTTTGCCCTGGTCGTTACCTTTTCGTTGAGTCTGCAGTACTATACATATGTTTAACCAGTGTGGCAACATGGTTGGAATATAATTCAGTGAGACCATAAGTCTTAGTCGCTGCGTCCGTCCGTTTATCCTGCTAGCCTCAAATGGCTTGAGGTGTGATCACGAACTGAATATATATTATTCCACATTTGTCTTGGTGATTCTAGAGATTACTAAAAAAAAGCAATACATTCCTGCTAGAGGGAATCTGGAGTATTCCCTGCTTCTCAGCTTGTGTTTAGTGCGAGTTGTACTCTCCCAGGCTGATGAAGCAGGTCAGCTGAGGTCAGCACTGGATCCGCTCTCTCTCTCTCTCTCTCTCTCTCTCTGGAATGCCCAATAAACTCTGTCCCCCAAAGGAAGCTTGTCTGCCAGCTCTCATCGGTCGGCTTTCTCGGTTCGTTGTGCACACAGAAATTCTCACGGCACTATTATTTACATTTTCTTTTCCTGTTGGTGATAATTTTCACGGTAAAATAAGGTCTTTTATGTTCTGGGGCTCAATAAATAAACCAATGTTGAATACTTACATGTGAGTATTGTTTATCTCAAGCGTTTTTTGTTGAATGTCATAATGTAGCTATTGGATCTTTATGCACTGCAGTTATTCGATTAGCCCTGTGTTTTGCAGTCAGCCAGCACTATGTGCCTCGCTGCATATGCTTTGTTTGAAACCTTTTTAAAAGAGGCTATTGTGTCATATCGTATTTGATGATTGCATTTGAAATGTTTGCATATGCATTTGCGGTCTTTGTTGTTGTGCTCATCACAACACTGTTTCATTTTGGCACCCTCTCACTATATCCAAAACCTTTTGTACTCCTTAAGGGAGCAATGTGAGGGGTTGATGGGTATTTTTTGCAGGGATGTAAAATGATTGCCGTTTTGTTCATATATTATCTCAAGCTAGGTTTTTTTTGTTTGCTTAGAATGAGCCCTTTACCACTGCTTATTACATTTCCTCCTCTTTTGTTTCTACAGTGGCTGGACAGACCCCCGGTCCTTTTGACAGGTTTGCGTTTACATGAAGCTCGTCCAAGTGGTTCGACCTGCTTGGGAAGGGAGACCCTAGAACTGTTTAATCTGCAACCTCAATGCCATATACGAGTAAATCGTAAGAGCTTCTTGGCTGCTAAAATAACGTGTTATTAAAATAACCGGTTACACTTCATCGCGGTTAAAGCTACCTGAGTGCTTTCTACACAGCGATCCCACCTTTTACTTCCAATGAGATGATACATATCTTTTTTCCAAAACAAATGTTTTGTTCCAAAGAACATCACAGGGTTTTCTACAACCACTTTATAAATATTATTTAAGGTAAGGATAGTTTGTCAAAATCTTGCAAATTAAAAATCTTTATACTTCTATACCATTTCTGTGTTGGTAATACACTCTGATTAAAATATATTGAGTAGAGGACTTAAGTTCTATGCATTTGTTTAAAATAATAATGGCGCTTGGGTCCGTGTACTTGATGGCCAACGGATTTTCGTTTTGAAAGGACAAAAACGAAAAACAGCCAGTCTCCCGATTACAGTTAGTAAATAGGAAAACGGAAAACAACCCATTATTCCTTTTTTTGTTTTGATATTAAAAAACGGAAAACGAAAAACAATCTCGTTATCCGATTTTCTTTGTGTTTGTAGATGCAAACTGCATAATACTTTGGGTGGCAAGGTGTGTCCCCATGCTCATTGCAGGTGGGGGTTACACACATTTTTTTTAAAGATGGTTTAGTTTTCTATCCCGATTAGCGCTGGATTTAACCGTATTTATCCCGCTTAGGAGAAAGAGCGAAAGAACAACATGAGCAGGAACAAAAATGTTCAGATTGTTTCAAATGTCTGTCTTGTCTGTTTGTTCAGAATGAATAAATGCATGAGAACGTAAACTAATGCATTTGTTGTTACTGTACTGGGCCGTGACTCCTAACCAAGGTAAATCTGGTCCAAACTAAACAATACATTTTGGAGCCAGACTTGCGGCGCTAAATCTGTCAAAACCTGTGAAAGTAGACGCTGACCTTAAGCCTTCCCTCAGCACGTAATCACCTTTTTTAGTGATATTGTTTTTATTCTCCATAAGTATGTCATTTGGTCTGTAGTCAACAAACCACAACGAGTTGTTTAGGTCAGGCCAATGTTAAGCAGCTCTATTTTCTCCTTTTTGTCTTTTTATTCATTTTTCTTTGTATTTCATATTATTTATATTTGTTACTTGACAGAAGAGGGGAAATGCTACCATATTGTAGCAATGTGTCCCGGGAGAGTCAACAATTCTCTCTCCACTGGGTAGATTTGGATCGGCACACTCCAAGAGAAAGCCTTTACCGCTGACCACAGGCCCCAGCGGATGAGCTGACATAAGTTTTCATTTTTTCATATTTGTTAAACGTGTTCAAGACAGGGGGTAACCAGTGGTTTGGAAAAGTGAAACGAAAATGTCATTATTTTATGTCCAGTAGGGAAACTCCTGATTGTATAGAAGTCTATAAGAATATGATGTTGTTTATTTAGCAAATGGACCATAACGCAGAATATGCTTTAAGGCTGGGCTGCTGTGATTGGTCGTATACACGGTTTCTAATAGACCAGATTCAAAAACAAAACCGGAGGGTGACGGCCAAAACGCTCGTAGTGCACAACTGAAATACCTTTCTTTGAAAAGCGCTGCAGAGTAGTGCTGTGCTCCGTGCTGCTTTGGCTCTTTTTGGGTCCGCAGTGTTTGAGGTTGCGCAAAAACAGTAAATGATTATAAAGTATGCACCTTTTTACAGAAGGAGTGAGGGTTCGTGCTCTGCAGGCCCCAGCCCATGTGGGTAGATTATGGGTGTGTGTTTGTTGGCACGACTCTGCGTTTCTAACCCGTGCACGGCTCCTTGCCTAGGGTGGCACTATGGGTGGCGATAAACGCTCACATGAGCATGGACACCCAGTGAGCAAGCTGGATTTGTGGGTAGTAACACTCTAAACATTAAACTAAAAGCAGCCTATCCTCTACATCCCATCACCACTCTCCACAAACAGGAAGCACAACACAGATGTAGAACCACAGGGAGGAAAAGTGTGTGTGTGTGTGATGGAGGAAAACTAGAGATGTTCCGATACCATTTTTTCCCTCCCGATTCTGATATTCGTCCAGTGGGTATCGGCCGATACCGAGTACCGATACCAGTGTCCCCTTAACTTTGGTAAATTTGTCGTGCTCTGAAGCGTGACTCGTCTTCAGATGTTTGATTAAGTTGCTGTTGTTGAAATTTGCACTCGTGCCACCCCTCGAAATTGCTTCTTTGCACTTGTTGCATGTCTGCGTCTTACTGGTAGGAAAAGCCACTGTAAAGTACTGCTCCTGAGCTAATGTGCAAATGACAGAGAAGACAGCCCGAGCAGCACAGAGACAAACGGCCGTTTACAGTAGCGGTTACCGACCCGGATAAGTGGACCTGTAATAATAACAGTTCAAATCTAATGTGTTGTTTGGTACAGCGAAAGTGGCCCGAGACGAGTGCGCGGATAGCGTTAGCTAGGTTCGTTTGCCGTGCGTGACATTCCACAAACCCGGTTCACGCTAGTAGAACGCTGGATCTCGCTAACGTCTGCTAACGCTCGCTAACGTTAGCGCCTGACGTTAGCTAACGCCCGCTCCTGAGCTAACGTTAGCGCCTGACGTTTAGCTGACTTCAGCTCCTGCTCAAACGTTGAACAATTCTTCGCTGCTCTAAAACAGCAGCTGCTGATGGCAGTACAGCGCAACTTTTTTAAAAATGGTACGTGGTATCTGATCGGAGCCTGGACTCAAGTACTCGCCGATACCCGATGCCAGCATTTCGGCAGTATCGGAGGCTTTTCCGATACTAATATACTAGTAACTCTAGGGAAAAGCTTGTCAACCACTATTTATGCTGGTTTCCTGTCCTGTTTGTGGTGATCCCTTAAACATGGTTGAACACAGCTTTGTTTTGTGGAGGTTGTAGCCTCTGAAGCCCATCCGTACTCTGAGGCGTTGACCCTGGCTGTGTTTATCTATGTCAAAATTTTTGTTTGTTTTTATCTTCACATTTTATCTGCTAAACCTATTGCCTGCATATCCTGAGTAGCCCCCGAATTTAGTAAAAGGAATCCAACATTGTTCATTTCACATCAAGGCTGATTATCCTGACAAGGGAATGTGGTTTTCTTTTCCACAAGAGAACCCAACTTGTGCATCTGACGGAGATCGATTCCTTTTAACGCTCAAAAGTATGTTTGTGTATTCTGGACGGCCGTACTATACGTATTGCCTAATTGATTTTTTCGTGGAATCTGTTGTAAACAATCCCAAATCCCTTCGAGACACATTTTTCAAAGCAAGGAGAACAAAATACCTAGACACAGTCATTTGTTCTGGGCCGAGGTTCTTTGGCCTCCTACAGTTGAGCACTGTTTTACTTTAGTCACTTGTTTTTTGCCATGTTTTTTCTGTTTCTCAACATTCGAAATTGTTCAGCCAGCAGGAAGCGGTAATCAGATGTATCTATACCGATATCACTTTGCGTGCAAGTGTCAAACGTACATGTTAGACAAAGTTCATGTTGTCATCCAGGAAATTGTGAAATGATGAAATTTAACTAGCTCTGTTGAAATTCTGATTGCGAGATTGCATCTTTTGTAGATCTGTAAGGAAAGCAACATGTTAACTTAGCTTTTGAGCTGATACCCCTCAGGCTGTGACTTGGTTCATGTCCCTTTTAAAAAAATGTGTATGGCACCTGCAGTATCCACGGGGCACAAAGCGGTGTTTGGCATACAGCTGTCTCTGTAATGCTGCCTCATGAGAAACGGGTCTACCCTTGGCCGTGAATTATCTCACACTTCCTCTGTGTGCTGCTATCAGCAGAGGACACCCTGGGCCACCGGGTCCTTGTCTCCGTGGCTCCCACAGCCATCATCAGAGTACCGTCTCTCTGCCTCAATACTGGCCACTATTGTCAACCTTTTTCCCCTCTCGCTCAGCTCTAGGCCACGCGCTGATCAGAAACGCAGGAACATTTTGTAGTTGTTATTCTTACATGGGAACATAGCACATGACTGAACACACAGCCCCCGCTTCTCTGGAACAGGTTTGACTGTCTGCAGCTCGGTAGGCGTTGGTGTTGATCGGCTGTTTCTTCATGATGCATAACCTGCCACATGGTGCTGTGGAAGAGACTGTGAGCAAAGCTCCGGACAAAGCTTTGAACTGCATATTCTATATATTTAGGTGATTTGCTGTTTTAAAAAAAGAAACCATGATCCCAATATAATGCAGTCAATTATCAACCAGGCAGATAAGCAGTCAACCTCTATTTTAAATATTATGAAGAAGTAATTTGCTCTAGAATAGTTGTTAAAGGGAAGTGTATTAAAAAAGTCTTCTCTCAAAGAGATGGTAACTGATCATTTCTTATATTGTCAACTTTTGATGAAAAAGCAGAGGACTTTATTTACACTGATAAAGGTGATGAATGAATCACAACTTCTTATGAACATATATTAAAATGTCCTCTTTCACTTCTCATTGTTCCCTCTTTTGCTCTCTCCAGGTTCTGTTGCATCAGTTTTGCCGTACGTGACCCCCACCCCTCTGCCAAAATCCGGCTGTTAGATTTGACCTCGAGGTTGATTAGGAGAAGCCACCATGTCTTAAGCGCAGACGGGCCCTCCGGAGCCCTGTCCCCCTACCCTGGAACGCCCTCCCCCTCCCCCATCCACCACCCCCCTTCCCCCAACCCCGTCCCGCTGCCGGACCTCTCTGCACATGCAAAGGAAAGGCTACCCAGCCCCGGCTCCCCGCTGGCACACCCCTCCCCGCCCCCCTCAGAGATGAGCCTTCAAATGCACCGACCGCTGGGAGGCGGCGTAATGGGCTCCGATCGGGACCTGCAGTCCACTGCGTCCTCCATATCCCTGCCCTCTGTGAAGAAGGCCCCGAAGAAGAGGCGCATCTCCCTGGCCTCTTTCTTCAGGCGGAGAGGTCGTGAGTCCAAATCGGCGCGCCCACGGTCCAGAGAGCTCCAGCTCCCTGGACCTTTGGGGCTCGTAGGGGTGGACGGCATTGCCATCATCGAGAGCATCCACTCTGAGATGTGTAACGACAAGAACTCTGCCTTCTTCTCTGTGGCTGGGAACGCAACCGCCTCTGCTGCTGCTGTCGTCTCCACCTCATCTGCCTCTGGGCCTTCCTCCTCCTCCAAGCTGGGGGTCGTGTCGGTGGGAGAGCTGCTAGAGTGCCCGCTGTGCCTTCTGCGCCACTCCAGGGAGAGCTTCCCGGACATCATGACCTGTCACCACCGCTCCTGCATCGACTGTCTGCGGCAGTACCTGCGCATCGAGATCTCTGAGTCGCGCGTCAACATCAGCTGCCCCGAGTGCTCAGAGCGCTACAACCCGCACGACATCTGCATGATCCTGGGCGATCGAGCACTCATGGACAAATACGAAGAGTTCATGCTTAGGAGGTGGCTGGTGGCCGACCCTGACTGCCGCTGGTGCCCTGCTCCGGACTGTGGGTAAGAAGTGAAGCTAAACCACCAGTGGACATAGCTGCGGTCTTCTCAGGCCCCAACGTCTGCAGCCCCTGGTGCTGCGTAGCGTTTAGTGCTGCTGATTGACACGCCTCTACGCTTCTTTACCCCCTGGGTGCATCGCAGACGCAATCCCTCAGCAGAGTAAACCGATCCTTAGCGGAAGAAGTCTCCCAGGCTCTGATTGAAACTTAATCTGAGAGGGGTCGGGGGGGTGGCAAGGCCCGAGTCTGATACAAATACGTCACCCGCTCTGGGGTTTCCCCCACAACGTGGACTAGCCAGTATTCTGCAGCTGTGCCCTTTGAGCAGACGGTCTTTTCCCTATGTCTGCTGAGAGCATCGCGTCACTCTGTCGGGAGGCTCGCGGTGCCTCTTGTAATCTGAATAAATATGCAATAGCAGCAAATACTGCTACTAAAGGATTCAGGCTGACTGACAACCGCTTTAGACTCCTGAATTTAACAAATAAAAGTGAGTCTTTGTGTATTTGAAGCAAGCATTACTCAAATGAACACCGATCTGCATTGCCTCTTTTCCAATTTAGTTTAGGCCGCATCTTTTGAATTTGACATGCATACACTTGTATACACATGCTCATACTCTTATGCACACACTGGCGTTTTGGCGACTTGCGTGCGTTAATGTGCACTTGCAGACACAGTTCATTCCCGTGACCTCGGTGCATTCGGACACAGCGCACTGCGAGGTCGTGGTGTCGTAGTTAACTCCTGACTGATAATGCCGCGTTTGTCTCCCACCAGGTACGCAGTGATTGCTTTCGGCTGCGCTAGCTGTCCCAAGATCACGTGCGGCAGGGAGGGCTGCGACACAGAGTTCTGTTACCACTGCAAGCAGCTGTGGCATCCCAACCAGACGTGTGACGCTGCGCGACAGCAGAGAGCCCAGAGCCTCCGCCTGAGGACGGTCCGCTCATCCTCCCTCAGCTATAGTCAGGAGAGCGGCGCCGCAGGTCAGCCTGCGCTTTCCTTTTCCAACATTTATGCATTTGTCAGATCTCTAAACGCTAGGGGTGTAATGATTTGTTTTAACGATTCGATTTGTATCACGATTCGTGGTTGTCGATACGATTCAAGGACGATATTGGTTCATTTAGAACGATACAATCCGAAACGATTCAGTGACTTGAAATCGATTCAGTAACTTTTTAGCCAAATATTCAACCAGTGTGACTGAAAAAAATACCTGGATACTGGACAGTGCAGGTGAAGTTTCCTAGAGTCCTGTCGTTTCTTGTAATGGAATCAGGTATCAATTAATTATGAAATATAAATAAACAAGTAAACAACAATAAATGGTAAACAACACTTTAGGTTGAATTAACAAGTTAAAATGTTCTGCTCTCATTTTAAATATTCAATACATTTTCAATAAAAGTACAGTACGTGCAACCAACATTTCAACAGTAGGTTTACCTGCTACTTCTGCTTTTGTTTTTCAACATTACAATACAAATAAAATCTCATGGCGCCTTAGTATGTGGTCCGAGTTGGGTTGCCAACCGTCCCGTATTACCCGGCACATCCCGAAGTATGTGCAAATTCGATTTCTCCCGTCCGGGACAGCTCCAGTCCCGTTTTCCAATCACAGCCCGCCGGCGCAGTTCGTGCGGCCCGGGGACTTTATGCGCCACCATATGGACACGCGCAAGCTTTATGCGGAGGGCTGCCAACCGCTCCGCCATCCGCCATGCTATGTTCTGTTGTCTTTGTGCCTTTGCGCAGGATTAAAACAATGTTAGATCGATGTATGTCGTCCATGAAGCCAACTCGCAGAGCACAGATCGTAGTTGCACCCCTACTAAACGCCGTTAAGTACAGATTACATTAGGGCTGTCAACTTCAGTCGTTTAGTCGACTAATCGGTCCGATGCCGTCTTGGTCGACTGACATTCTCATCGGTCGACCAGTTGCATTTGTTTTTCATGTTTTTTCTTTTACACCAATAGAAATGTTCATTGATTTACTCCTTGATATTTATTCCTTTTTATAAGCAGTTATATATTACTGTATTGTAAATATAATCGGCCTATGTTTTATCCCCAACTTTAAATGCTTTAATTTAGCACCGCGGAGAACACTCGGGAACCGCGTCGAAGAACTTTCTCTCGCCGTCGGAGTCCGTTACTTCTCCGCGCTTTAAAAAAAAAACACCTTAACGTCCGTGAGCTGAAGTTCAGAGGTCGCTTCTTTATTAAAGAGCGATCTCCATCACCTCCCGCGTCAGGTCCGTTAGCGTCCGCGGGGACCACGCGCAGCGACAGCAGCTCGGGCCCCGGCGGTTGGAGCTGATCCGAACGGTGACTCCTCCGCGTGAGTTATACGGCCCGCCGGCCGCATTCGGTACTTGTCCGCGGGCCGTTTAGTTTGCATGCTTTTCTTTTTAACTCATGTCGTAGGCTACGGCCCGGTTAGGAATGTGGTCGGGGACCGCTGGTTTAGTCGACTAATCGTTGCGTAGGACAAGACTTTGGTCGACTAAGCATTTCTTTGGTTGACTACAGCCCTAGATTACATCCTTAGGTCAGCAGCATGCACTGTGTGCAGTTATAGGAAGCAAACATAGTCATCCATTGCTGGATTTTTCCATCTTCTAATCGTCCCCTTTGATGTAAAAGCTTTACGAAGAGAAATGAGAATCAGTAACACTGTGCATGGTGCCCCGTGGCCATTAGGACTGTAACATTTGCTAGCAGGCCGTAGTCAACCCTATTTGGGGATAAGGAGATACCAGCACGCTGACTAGCCAGGGATCGAACCGCCAATCTGAGCCATAGTGGAGAGCAGTGCTTTCAACACTATGAGGAAGTTTTGGAAAACTAACCTGACTGAGTTAGTTTTTCTGATGGCAGAAGAGTTAACTAGTCAGGAACATTGTATCGTGCCCATTGAAGCATTGTCTTTTCCATTCCTCTCAGCCGACGACATCAAGCCGTGTCCGCGCTGTGCCGCTTACATCATCAAGATGAACGACGGCAGCTGTAACCACATGACCTGTGCTGTCTGCGGCTGCGAGTTCTGCTGGCTCTGCATGAAGGAGATCTCGGACCTGCACTACCTGAGGTCAGTTTGTCCTCACCCATGCAGGGCCTGTCACCTTTATTTGCTGGTTTGGTTTTGTGCTGGTCTATCTTTGTAAATTAATTAATGACGTGTGACAAAAAAATAAACCTTTTACTTTTAGGAGTGTATGAATCTTACCCCCCTTTCTACTTAATTTCAGTCCGTCAGGGTGTACTTTCTGGGGGAAGAAGCCGTGGAGCCGGAAGAAGAAGATCCTTTGGCAGCTGGGAACGCTTGTGGGAGCGCCCGTCGGCATCGCGCTCATCGCGGGCATAGCCATTCCTGCCATGATCATTGGCATCCCGGTGTACGTGGGGAGGAAGGTGAGGCTCACAAGATGCTCATGGGGCACTCTGGAACACATGTAGGTTTTTCTGCTTGGAGCTTTTACGACCTGCATTAGGCAGATAATTGACAGCGTGATAATGAAAGTGTCAAATAAACAGCCATATCACAGTGAAACAAGTTAAATGAATCAGTAACTACATGTTGTAATGAAGCGACACACGCGTTGTCCTGCATATTGTATTCTGATCTGTAATGTACTAGATATCTGAAGCCAGGTCAGTTATGAGCAAGCTGCCATGTGAGTGAGTGTCATTGGAATCAGAAAACATTTATTGCCATTTGACTTGGTGGTTGGTACATAACATGACAATGGACAAGACAACAAATGAACAAAGAAAAATTAAATTAAATTAATTTGAATTAGACTCCAGAATCCCCCCGCCCCTCCCACTCCTTCTGCCAAGAAGAAGCCAGCAGAGCTAACAAAGGTTTCCTTCCCCAAGACCAGACTACAGCAGTGATCAGAATGAAACATCTGAGCTTAAAGACAATGTAGCTGTTTGTCCCTGGAATCTTTGAAAGCGCTGCTTCCTGGTGAAGCGCTGCACCGACGCAGCACCGTCACGTGTCACTCACACCACCAGTGATACGAACAGAACAAGCAGTTTCTGTTGGTAGTTGCTGGGATGCATATTGGTCGTCCTTTTGTTTGCCCTGTGTATTATTCTTGGATCAGGGGACTCTGGTCAGCCATCTCAGTTGGAAATGGTTTGTTTCATAGAAACATAACAATTGTGCATCTAGTATGCCAATATGTACCTGATTTAATAGTTTATTGCCAATTTATCATATGTGTTGTGACCTGTCAGCTGCCACGAGTTTTTACTTGAATGACAAGTTGTTTCCATGCTATGATCACGTAAAATAAATTTGTCAAAGAGACTGATGCTGGTTGTGATCGCTTCCCTTTTCTGTCAGATCCACAACCGCTATGAAGGCAAAGATATCTCCAACCACAAGAGGAACCTGGTGATCGCTGGTGGAGTCACCCTCTCCGTCATTGTGTCTCCGGTGGTGGCTGCAGTCACTGTCGGTCAGTCTACATCCTCCTCCTTTTCTTTGTTTCTCTGTGCTCCTCTGTGAAATAAACCTGAAGTATGAGAGTGGCCACCAGGATTAGAGCATGTTGGATTCTCTTAATGCTCAGAAAAGATGCTTCTCAGTTATCTATTTTTAGCGTACCATACTCTGGACCCTTTTTTCTGAAGGGAAGGAATGATGGCGTTCCACATTTAGAGAGCAGCGCTGTTCTAAGTAATGTCCTCCTTCACACCTTTCCCCAAAAGACTGAGGACTGGACAGTGTCACTGTAGCTCTGCTCTCCTCCATGCCTGACAGTCTTTATCCACATGTCCTTGTTTCTTTACTAGTGCATGGCTATTACAAGGCATTGATGAAGTGTACTGTATGGTCTTTGTCTAACATGTCCCCACCCCGTCCCCAGGCGTCGGTGTTCCCATCATGCTGGCTTACGTCTATGGCGTGGTGCCCATCTCGTTGTGCCGTAGCGGAGGCTGCGGCGTCTCTGCTAGGAACGGAAAAGGCGTCCGCATAGAATTTGACGACGAGAACGACATGAATGTCGGCAGCGGGGTAGCTGCCACCGGTGAGCTTCAGTGTCCCACCTCCCACACAGACACCCCCGAAGTGTTCACAACGATAGAACTGTCCTATCTGCTGCACTTTGTTGTGTTCTTTCACACTTTCCTAAAGATAAATGTCCTCTTGTTTTGCTTCTGTTAAAGAAAAAAGCCCACGGCTTATTCGAAAAAAGATTGAAGATCATGCACATTTCAATTCCCACTTTCACTGATTTTTTTTTACATTTTTAACCCTGTATTTTAAAATGTTTCATCTCGTACCTTCTGTGTAGATACTACATCGGTGGCAGACGCCAGGAACAACCCCAGCATTGGTGAAGGCAGCGTCGGGGGTCTGACGGGCAGCCTGAGTGCCAGCGGCAGCCACATGGACCGCCTGGGGGCCATCAGGGACAACCTGAGCGAGACTGCCTCCACCATGGCCCTGGCTGGGGCCAGCATCACTGGCAGCCTGTCAGGCAGCGCCATGGTCAACTACTTAAATAGGTACCTAAACTCACTTTTGACATCTCTGCTTTTTCCTGCGTTGTTTGACACCATCTCCCCCACACCCGTTGCGTGTGGTCAGGTTGGAGGTGCAGGCCGATGTGCAGAAGGAGCGCTGCAGTCTGAGCGGCGAGTCTGGCACCGTCAGCCTGGGCACAATTAGCGATAACGCTAGCACCAAAGCAATGGCTGGATCCATTCTCAATGCCTACATGCCCCTCGACAGGTAAGACCTTGGCCCAATGAAAGTGAATACCCCATGAGATGAGGACGGAAGAAGGGCATTGCCTTATTTCAATTTAAAATGGTGTCAAGGGTCAAATACTCTTTCACTTTATTGATGATGAGAAAGAATCCTGTATTTAATCAAAGGAGTATTAAGCATTAGCATTAAGTGCCGCCACCAAAAGCTCCTAAATTACGCATGCAAACCCACATCCAGTATGTGTGGTTATTTTTGGTCTTTCTCATCCTTCCCTTTTCCTCCCACATCCCAGGGATGGTAACAGTATGGAAGTCCAGGTTGACATTGAATCCAAACCCGGTAAACTGCGGCACCGCAGCGGCAGCAGCAGCGTGGACGACTGCGCTCACGCCGCCCGCTGCGGCTGGACCTGCCCCTCCGCTGGCTGCACTTCCTCTGAAGGAAAGGGACCCACCGCCAAGTGGGCCAAAGAGGCGTCCTGCTCCACATCCACCTGCAGCTTCGGGGGCAAAAAGAGCAAAGGAAAGCTGCGCAAGAAAGGCGCTGGAGGTACCAAGATTAACGAGACGCGCGAGGACATGGACGCCCAGCTGCTGGAGCAGCGCAGCACCAACTCCTCAGAGTTCGACTCCCCGTCGCTGAGCGGCAGCTTGCCGTCCGTGGCCGACTCCCACTCCAGCCACTTCTCAGAGTTCAGCTGCTCCGACCTGGAGAGCATGAAGACGTCGTGCAGCCACGGCTCAGGCGGGGGTGACTACCACACTCGCTTTGCCACCGTCAGCCCGCTGCCCGAGGTGGAGAACGACCGCCTGGAGAGCTGCCCCGGCTCCTCGTCCTCCTCGCAGGGTCACTCCGATGTCGTCGGGCTCCACTCCCCCACCTCCTCCTCCCTGGGCCAGGGGGCGGAGCTCTCCACTCTCTCTGTCATCACAGCGGAGAATGCCAACCTGGTGTGCCCAGCTGAGCTGGACTGTCAGAGCAACACCAGAGAGCTGCTTAAAGAAAACAACAACAACAACCCCCCGCAGCAGCATCCTAAGAACTCCTGCATACAGACGGACATCTGAGATCTCAATGCCTTAAGTGCTGCCCAGATGTGTTTCCTCTGCTCAGCTCTCAGTTCCACCTGCGTTTTCTTATAGTGCCCCGAATAAAACCGAGATCTGTGTGCTAATGGAAGTCTGTAAGAAACATTAAGGTTGTGAACGCTGGTGTTCTCCCGGTGCCGCCCAACGCTAATTTTTTTTTTTCTTGCTTTCGTCCACTAACTTGTCACATGTAACAGAAACAGCCCCCTGATTGGCTCACTGTCCCGTCCGTGTGCATGGGTGTTCAGACAAAACCACTGTGCCATTTTTTATTTTTTTTTTGCTACTATTTGATTCTTTTATTTGGGCTCTCCCGATTTGGATGCAACACCATGCGGGAATCTTAATGTTCAAGCTTTCCAGAAGTCAACTCAAATATGATTTTTACTATTCACTTTCCTTTTCATTTATTTACCTCCAAATATATTGGTAACAGTGGAACCTTTTTGTATTGTTTTTTTTTTTTTATTAGACCCGCCCCCTCACGCCCCAGATGTTTCTTTGAAATGAAACTCCAAGGTATGATTGTCCTGGGCTTGTCATTTCAGCGCTGAAACGGGTTTGGCCCACAGATGATGATCGCATCTTATCGGCTCTCTGTAGCGACCATAGTTTACAGTAGCTGATGTCGCCCCAAACCCTAAGGACTCTGAACACTGGTCTTTCAGGTTTCTGAGGAAAGTGTGTGCTGATATGGAGGGAGTGGTGGTGGGTGAGGACTTGATTTTGAGAATGTGGTCTCTGGAAGGCCATGGTTTTCAAAGATAATTCTGAAACTCGTAAGAAATTAACCAATGGGTTGGTTCAATTCTGTGAAATTGTATAAAGTTTTTGTCCCATTCAAAGGGGTTTTTTTGGGGGGGGCTGATGGCCTCGCCGAGCTAGAGTGCTCTATCGTTCGTTAACTCATGGTGCCTTCTACAAGCTGTTTGTGTTGAGTTTGTCTCTCTCCACTGTGTCTTCAAAACTCATAGATTTTAAAACGTCTCGTCTGTGTAGGAGGGGCAGACTTGCATACACACACCATTCATACTGTGGTAGATATGCTAAATGAAGACTTTTCAATTGCCTACCAAAGACAGCACTCAGGCTCTTGTTAGATTTTATACCGTGGACACAGTATAGCGCGTCCTTTGTCCACCGCAGAGGACGACTGATGGCTGTACCCAAGACTAGACCCAGGACTCGACAGACCTATGGGCCGCAGTTTTTCCACACGCTACGCAACTAACCAGGGCCGGAGGTCGACCCCAGAGGCACCTGTACTGTTGCCTGTATTTCTGTACTAACAGACGTTTTGCTGTGCACACAGGTTTCTATGGATATGTGGGTCGGTTCCGGGGTCCCTCTCCTTGTTGATTTGGCCAGTCGGTGTGCTGAGCAGACGTGTTCTCTAAGCCTATGGAAGTACCCCGAAGGGTATTTTGACCCACGTCTCCCATTGACTGATCACCGACGTTGGTTTCTCCCCCACATTAAAAGCAAAATGACTTTTTTTTTCTCGTTCCCCCTTATCAGCTTTGGTTTCTCGATCCTTCACCAAAACTTCAGTTTCTTGATCTTAATTGGAACTTGAGTGCCAGATATTTGTAATTCTTGCAGAATGGGGAAAGGTATTTGTAGATTTGTTTGGTAATTTGCTCTACTATATGCGTGTACAGGCATATCAGAAAAATAAAAAATCTATATAAAATGTTTCCTCAGTTTTGTTTCAGGATTATGCAAGTACTGTAAAAAATTACGGTATTTTAATTTTTAATAAACTTTGATTTCATCTCGGCACAGTGGAAAGCATGTTTTTCCAGATAAGTCAATAACCCTCTGAATGCTCTACACTTGTTTTACATCTCTACAGTACGGTGTTAAGTGTAATGCTCAAGAGAAATGTGAAATTGCCTCTCGCCACCCAACTCCTTCCCCTGAACTTCATTTGGTACATTCATGTAGAATTGATAAAACATTAGAAAACAGGTTTAACTGGAATGTAAAAATATTTAAAAAGGGAGTTAACCCCAAGATAAACACCAGGTGATAGTGGATCATATTGAGTGACTGCCGTGTTTGGTTTTATTTAAATTCTATACATCGATAACCACCTACAGTCTTGCCACCCTAGTGCATCAATAAAATGCTCAGCAGATAATTTGAAATATATTGGTTCTATGAGGTGAACTGTCCCTTTAACATCAATAGAATAACGTAAATCAGCAAATTATCAGAATTTCAACTATTATACACATGTAACTAAATACATGTATGATTTCTGATGCACAAATCCAAACGATTAAACATTGATAAAAGCTACTGATTGACAAAGGAACACCCTCTTTATTTCACACTCAAGTTAGAAAGTCCAACCCCTAGTTTGAAATCTAAGGCACACATCTGGGAAAGATGCGGCTTCTCTCCAGTGTGTGCACATCTGCACGGCTGAATCGCCGCGGACGTGCAGATGTGCGCTGGCTTATTTGGTAAACTCTGATGTTGATCATCCAGCCTAAGGAGTGCCTTGACCTTAGAACCCAGATCTGCTAACTGCATAGCTGAACACAGTATTTAATGCATGTAAGGTTACAAATTGTATTTTGACCTACAACATTTAGTATGTATTGCTCCAAGCGATGCCACTATCATTCTGCACTGAACAGCAACAAGACATCATGCAGGCCTTTCTCCCCCAGAGAACATGTGGCCATAATAAAACGTTTTTTTTTGCTTCTGAAACGTATTTGCTCTGTAGCACATGTTCCTTGGAGAGTTTGTATTCAGTATGCACTGAATATTATTTCAGGTCTTAGTGGTCTGGACAAAAGTTCATTGAGCAAAAGACTAATATCAAATTATGACAACAGAGCGCACTAATTCCATAACTTACATTGGGCTATTTATCAATAAAGGGGAAGGTCCATACTGTTACACTGTTATACAATGCAAATGGTTAGTGGTGGTACAAAAAGTAAATTTGCATAGCAAAAGGTTCTGGACAGAAAATATATTCCTTGTTGCGTCTCTGAAAATGTACAGTGATCAGATGGTCGAGTGAGTGGGACTCTGCTGCATTGCTTCGGGGCACATTCTGCATCTTCCTGCTTTTCCTGAGTCTTTGCATAGAATCCAGGAGTTGTAGTGGCACGGCGGCGCATGCAGCGGGGGAACAAATGATCACTCGAGTCAGATGTATTTGTTGGCCAGATTCTGAACATCGTTCTTAGTGAACTCTGAGCTTTGCACGGCAGACAGATGCTCGAACAGCTGGGTCATGTGGTGTCGCTCTTCCTTCTCCAGCAGCATCAACACAACCTGGAGCAGAAACATCACTGGTTATCACCACAGGACCAGTGTTGGGCAAGTTACTTCAAAAACGTAATACATTATGTATTACTTGTTACTGTCATTTCAAAGTAATTTGTTACATTATAATATTACTGTCTCTGAATTGTAAGGCATTACACTACTACTGCATTACTTTTAAGTTACTTTTACCAAAACAACTGGAAATATATACGTACACAGAGTGTGACTTGACAAAAAAGAGGGGGGAGAGGGGGCGGGGGGTGTTTTGTTTTTTTATCCATAGACAAGAACATGTGACTTTTAGCTTGCATAAACTAGGGAGAAGAACGCAAAGGGTAGACAGGCCCTTTTTCGTGTCCGTGGATTAGTCCCCATCACAACATGGCAACACTTTTAATGTTAATTTAGTTGTTTTATTATTGGGTCCTGTAAAGTAGGACGATATGCTCAGTGCCGGCGCTCCGCACACGCACATCACGCACTGCGACGGAAAATCATCACAGTAGGCTGCTAGTATAAATAACAAATAAAATATGTCTAAAGCATGTTAATATGCAAAACCAATACAAAAGTAATAGGCCATCACTCACAGTAATGCAGTTCCTATTCTCTGCTACGGAGACCCCCCCCCGACCCATTCACCGCAATTAATGGGATCCAAAGTGCAACTGGCTTGATGCTCAATTTCAGGCGCACGGACGGTTTGGCTACGAGGAGGAAGCAGAAAAGCGCCGCACAAAGAGGGGAAACCGATCCGCGTCACGCGCACACGCACCCCTGCGAAGTTCCGGCACTAAAATGTTAAAATGTTTTTGTGTTTGATGACGTTCAGAAATATACGCCGTCTGCCAAAAGGTGAAGGTGAAAATGCATTGTAACACGCGTTACTGACCTTTGTACCGAGTAAATATTACCCATTTTTGTGCAATGCCTTACATTACCACGTTACAGCAGAAAGCAATACATTACAGTAATTACATTACTTTTGTAACGCGTTACTCCCAACATTGCACAATATATAAAAGGTAATTTCCCTGAAAATATCCTGTATCAAAACTTTCAATGAATGGGACACAACATATTGCTTACCGAGAACCTGTCGGCGGTGTGCAGATGATTGAGGTGGCGGTACACCAGGCCGGGGTCTCTTTCCAGGAGGTGGGAGTCCAGTGCCTGCATGACGAAGTCGACGGTCTGTCCGTCCAGGTGGGTACTCAGGAGCTGCGGGAGGGTCTCTGGGGTCGTGGAGGCCAGCAGGTCGGCGCAGGCTGCCGCGTTTCCCCCGCAGCGAGCCGTGTTCAGAGCCTGGCCGAACTCGTAGGCGTTGGTCGGCCGGAGGTTGATGGTGGCGGCCTCTGCTCCGTGGCTGGCTCCGGAGACGGACACGTTCGCCGTTTCCTCAGTGCCGTCAACCTCGGGAAAGATGGGACAAAATTGAGGGTCCGCGACTCTGTGTCCGTCCTGCGTTCATGGGAACACACTAAATCTAGACAGATTTGGAGAGGCCACAAGGAGGTGGACAGGCGTTAAGCCGATACCACATTTTGCCAAGCCTCGGCTACTTATTCCTCCTGAATAGATGATTTGCTTTTGGTACAACCCTATAGTCTGAGACTAACTACCTGGTAATAAAAAACAGTCAATCATCAACAATGTTAGAGAGGGAGAGACAACTATAACAAGCGCCTTGTGACTATTGCCACTAAACCAACATTTCCACACATGTCACCTGATCCATGGATACCTACCTCTGTGATGGGGACCTTCTTTCTGAGTTTGGCTAGTGAAGCATCGGTGATGGCCAGACTCTGTCTAAGTAGCACAGTGACCTCCTCCAGCTCCTTCTCGGCCTCCTGCACGTTGGGATCTTGCTGCAGCACTTCCTGCAGGTCGGCTCTGCATGCCAGGTAGTCCTGGTTGGGCACAGACAGCATGCAGCTTTATGAATGCAAACAATATGTATTTGCAAATAGCATTAAATGAATGACCTCCTGCCCCGTCCACTGGTATTAAATGAACAATTCCCTTTGGTGGCATTTGTGAATGCTGGGCAGCTCTCTTCACCTCAAGGCCTTTATTAGCCAAGGCTCGTCTGTAGAAGGCCTTTTTATTGTTTGGCTCCACTCTCAGCGCTGCGTCACAGTCCTCCTTGGCTTCAGCAAACCTCTCCAGCTTCAGGTAGCACAGGGCTCTGCAAACACACACACGTCACTTGGGATTTTTATAATTTGCCACTAGTAGCTAATTCAATGCGCAACTACACGCCATCATGACTCTGTGACTCATCAGCTGAGAGTTGATAATAACAGCTGTGGACATGGAATAGATGTGGAATAGAATCTTTCTCTAATAGTGTCACTTTCTTGATTAAAAGAAAGGTCTGGTAAACCTCTTTGAAAATATTTCTTCCAGAAGATCAATGAATCAATTGCTCTGGCCCTTTGAAGGCCTGTAGGACCGGATTAAGCTGCACCTGATTCCAAAGATTGCTGGACAGGAATGTATCTGTGCATTGTTGTGTTTGTCCTGTTCCACTGAATGGCGTTGTGCTTCCCTTTGTTGCATAATGAAAAGTCCCTGTATCCTTGAACAAGCCTGTAAGATTATTTCATCAAGCCTGGTATGAATGGACGGGCACCCTGTCCGTCAACCCAGCTGCCCGCCTCCCTTTCAGCACTCTTCCTGTGTACCAAACCTAGCTTTAAATGTGTTTACAGTGTTTTCAGTCAAAGCTGTGCCTGCTACGTCTCTGGAGATGATCATAGTGGGCCAGCAGCTATAGATGGAGACGGGATGATGCAGGCAGCTCTGCCTTACTCAACAATAATCAACAATGCTAATTTACGATCGCCGACAGACCGCCGACTGGTGGGATCAGCCCCGGGGCCAAAGCCCCGCCTGGCAGAGGACAGCTGGGGATAACTATTCAGTCGGTTTGTATTTAGCCAAAAGCCATTTTTCAGGGTGCGTCAAGACATTCTTCCTTTGTTAGGAAATAGACCATGACGTGTATGAGGAAGCGAAAGTGGAAGAGACCACAGAGGCGCCTGTGTTTGTTGATGGGGAGGCGGGACACAGCCTCTAACCTGTTGGTGTAGATTGAACACTCTTCAGGCTTTAGCTGGAGGCTTTCGCTGTACTTTCCCAGTGCCTCCTGGTATTGGCCTTTCTTCACAAAGTCGTTCCCCTGCTGCTTCAACGCCGTAAAACGCACTTCTGCTTTTCTCTCTGGAAGACAAAAGGAAGCGGTGATTACTCACATGAAGCCCAACGCTCCTTTCTGTTGAAAGCACTAAATCCACGTTGACACATCACATCTTAAGTGACCTTTCCTTCCAAGAAAAATGCCTGTTTTCTCTGCTGTAAGTCTTGAGGCTTTTATCCCTAAAGGAATGCTGTGCCAGCTAGATGTGATGCATGAGTCAGCCATCAGGCCTGCAGTGGACTATGGCTAATCAATCTGCCCCTTCTGGGAGGTATCCTTTCATTAGAGTTTAAAAATAACAGCTGTAGCACAGCTCTAGTCGGTGAACAGAGGTGACACGTCCACTTATATAAAACATTAGGCCTTTAATATTCTCCTCCAACCCTCAACGCAGAGTGAATGCACGTCTATTCTCTTCGGATCCTCTATGTCGACATGAAGGACAATTCAGATCCTTAAGCTGAGTTAACCACCTCAGGTCCTGCATTGCAACTAAATGCAGTTTATTTAGATTATGATTTATATAAACTCAAAAACAAAATTGTCACTATAAGAGTTGGACTGTATCATGACTGGAAAATGACAGTTGTTAAATGTAATTGGCACTGTAATTTATGCCGACCACAAAATTCCTGACAGGAGGTTTAGGTTTCTGTGAAGTGGGTCGTAGCACATTGAGTCTATGTAAATCATATGAAATGTGCTATACAAATAAATTGGACTTGAATGAGGTTCGAAGTCACAGTCAGTGTGTTTCCACACTGACACAGACGACGGGTGGAATATGTTTGAGAATTCAAATAGATTCTATGCTACATTTAGAATATTTCTCTGCCTTAATAGGGGCTGCCTTAATAGGGGCTTTTTTCTGCTGCTGCCCGGTGAACAGCCAGTACAGTGCTGGTACCCCTGTGGGTTTCAACTGGGCGCCAATAGACCAACTATGGATATTTTCCTCATATAAATTCTCACCGTTGCCCGTGGAGCAACACAGGCTTCAGAAGCTACAACGCCATCTTGCACTTATGTCACATATAAGAGTTCATATGTTGCATTAAGGTTCAGTTTGAAAATGAACAGAGCAGCATGTGACCTGTCGAGACTTTGTAGCACAAATAATATTACACAGAATTGACGGTTCAATCCTGGGTTTTGGGAGAGATACCACTTCAACAATTGTGTTCACGGTGCAGACCTGTGTCCATGGCTGCCTTCTCTGCTCGAGCCTGGAGGAGCTCTGCGCTGGGCGGCTCCTCTCTGCGGTGCTGCTGAGCCGACAGGGGGACCAGGGGGATGTCCGGAAGTTTCTCCCGCCACTCCGAGCCGTCCTGCTCAATCAGCAGCCGAGTGATCCTGAAGGAGGACACGATCAGTCAATTCATTAATGATACAGAAGGAATCACAAACAAGTGGAATATATTCACATTTTAAGTACATCTTAAAAGACACACGCTTTTCTGTTTTCTTTTAAAGCATTTTAATATTAAACCTTGTTCATACATACAAAGTCTCCAATTCCATAACAGAGCGAGGAAAAACACACCGAGAGCCATAATTAGCCATTAGCTGGAGCTGCCTTTGAACACCAGCTAAACCCGTTAGCCACTGATTAGACTGTGTGTTCATTGAAGAACAGTGAAGGCTTGTACCTGTTGACGCTGTCGTGCGCCGCCTGCACGCCGCAGTCGATCTGCAGGACGGTCTTGTAATCCACGTAGGCCTTCCGGTAGCGCTCCAAGGACTCGTAAGCCATGGCCCGGCGCAGGAGGGGCTTAAGGGAGAATGACTGGAGCTCCAGGGCTCTGGTTGGTATAAATAGATGTGATGAGACGAGAGCAAAGGATCAAGTCTGCTACAGAGGCTCTGTCTGATCGTACCGCGCCGGATTTCAAATATTGTCTTCTTCTGAGTTTACTGCTTATAAAACTTAGAGATTAGTGGCAATTCCTTACAACAAGCCTTAGGGCTGATCCCCTCAGAAAATTATAGATTTCTAAAATGTGGTTTGACACCGACAGCTAACATTGCTCCCCACTCCACGTATTACAAGATCAGGGAATGACGCGTCTCACCTTGTGCAGTCCTGTATGCACTCTTGACTGTTGCCATCTTTAAGGTAACAAGCTGCTCTGTTAGAGTACAGAGTACATAAATCATCCGGACTATCAATGCCTGTGTAGAAGAAGAGACACAACAAGCAGCATTATGTAGCGTACCAGTCTGTACGGTGAAACGCCATATCTGTTAGTGGCAAACATTTAAATGGCCTTTATTAAGGAACCCGGGGACGTTTTAAATTTGTGTCTTTAAAAAGCCGGGGTGTGCAATGAATAGTTTATGATGTTCAGAGGATTAATCAGTTCGAAGTGTTCTGACCGGACACAGAACCACGGGCACGCTGCTCAACAAGGACATGGAGTTGAAGGTTTAGTATCTACCATGTAGTCCATATCTCGTCACACTCGGCTGCTTTACACACACACACACACGCACACACGCACACGCACACACACACACACATGCACACACACACACACACACACACGCTCACCGTTCTTGTTTGAGCAACTCGCATATTTTTAATCAAGCGTGTAATTTGAGGTTTGAGGCTGAATGTATCAAAGCTCCTAAACTCTATGTTGGGGCCTCAAACAGTCAGCACTTTACTTTCCCACTAATACGTGCCAATACATCTGCCTGTTTTACTTTTGGTAGCACGGCAGGGTGAAAGAGCTCATCAAACCACTTTTAGGACGTTTTTATCCTCACACATTCATACAGACTGCACACAGTGCTTTTCACGGTTCTGTCCTCTGGCCCAACAGGGTTCCCTTTTCACCGCGGCTATCACTGACGCAGGCCAATTCCTCTGCGTCACTAAATACATCTCAGCGTGCCATCATCATCAGATGAGATCAGATTATGAATGATGACACTGTGGTGGTGGTGGGGGGGGGGGCTAATATGTTATTGAAGGTATACGTTATTGAACTATGTCCCTTTTAGAATCTATCCTTAGCTTTATTCTATCTGCATGTCCAGTCACCTCCCACATCCAGCAGCACAGTGGGGCTACTGGGGTACATTATAGCAGCCCATAAATAGACAGAGAGCGTATGCTCCACGGGCAGCAGCTTCTCTTCCTCCATCAATCTCTCACTTTCTCCCTCTTACTGGGAGAATTATAGCTTGTGGTCCTACAGATTCAATTTCACAGTGAGTGGTTAGCGGTCATGTAACCTGGATGGACCTGAGCTGTGAGGCTTAGCACCAGGCTGAGGCTGAAACATAAACACTGTCAGTATACGACACACAGGATGGACATTCTGACGCATAGGTGCAAAATCACTTGACGCACAAACTGCCAACATTTTTCACTGTTTTAGCATTGCGGGTGCTTCCTGGAGGGATAATATTTGTTATTTCTCACATAAAAAAAAAACATTAAGAATATTTTAATAATAAATATACACACACATACATACATACGTATATATTATTCTAATACTAGAATGGCACACACACACCATGTGAGTGATGTGCGAACCCCTTTGGACTACAGAACAAACAGAACAGCAGCGAGCAGGCGGACTCGTGCACCTTACCTGTTTCCGTGTAGCCTTGAATGACTTGTGAATATTTTTCCAGCGCATCGGCAAACTGTCCATTTTTAAACAGCAGGTTCCCTTCGTTTTTTAGCCGGGCAAGAGGCGGGGGCAGGGCTCCGCACGGGGCATCGAGGTTGACAGCTCCCCCTGCATGGCTCTCTTTACTGCCCCCGCTCTGATCAGCCGGCACCGAGGCTGTGGAGCCCCTCCTGCCCGTCCCGTTGACCACCTTCTCCCCGCAGTCGTTCGCGGCTCGGTACTTGTCCGAGCTGGCTCCTTTGCCTCTACGGGGGCCATGGTGGGGGGCGCTGGACTCGCCGTGAGGACCCCTGTCCCCTCTGCCGTGGGGCTTCTTCTGAGCGTTACCCATGTCTTCCCTTCGGCCGGGAGCAGCTGAGCTCTCCTCCCCTCCCACAGGCTGGCTGGGTTCAACCGGATGAGCTAGAAGTGTGGGGGGGAGGGGACACACCCACAGGAAGGAGTCAGCGGTTACATCACAGTGGAGGAGGGGTGGACACACGTGACACTGAGGCACTTCACAGAGGTTCAGACGGCGAAGCGTGAGAGCAGAGTGGGGGTGGGGCGGAGAACGTGCCCGGACATAGACCCGGACAATGTGTCACGTTACCCGGAAGGCTGAGGGCAGTTTGCTCTCTGTGTGGAGCCGGGCAGGCGGGAAGGTGCGGGGGGGAGAGGCGTTGCCCTGCCATTAGGACAACTGCTAACGCTTCCTCACTTGCTGTGTTTAAATCACAGGGTTAGGAGGCAAATGCTTTTGATATATATATATATATATATATATATATATATATATATTACTAAGTAATTACGAAAACTATAAATGGTCTCTATACATTCAAATGGCAATGCAGAGATCTCATTTATATTATGCATGTTGGGTTTCCCATACTTTTGTGATGAGATTAAAGTAAACACTTATTGAGAATATAATAAGATACGAGCAGAAAATGTGTTTTTATGGTTCTGCTCATGAGCTACTGTCAGCATTCTACCTTTTGTAAAACGTTTAGAGGAGGAACGGTAATCTTTCAGTTCACTTTGGTGTCAAAACTAAGTAATTACGAACTTGTTTACAAACGTTTTGAAATATATTCAATTTAATTCATTTGATTTTGTATAGCCCAAAATCGCAAATTACAGATTTGCCTTAGAGGGCTTTACAGTCTGTACACATGCAACATCAGCACAGGAAAAAATATACATCTTGTTCATTCCTTTCCTTCAATTTTCATCTGACGTTGGTTGCTAACAGTATCATTGGTCAGGCTTATTTGAAGAGCCAAGTAAATGGGATCCAACAAGTCTATAATTGCAGTATATGTTGTGAAAAAGGGCTGGTTTGTCTATTCACAGCCTTCTTAAAATAATATTATTTATGCTGAACAACTGCAGATGGCTGCTTTATACATGACACATAAGGGATGCTAACTTAATTATTATTATTTTTAAACAGATTGAACTGTCCATACTGTGCTAGAAACACAAACTTCTCTTAAATTGATCGTAGGATCAGGATTTTAGACGTTTGCTGCGTTGTCTCTCTGTTTCTGTGTGTAAATCAAGGATATACATTTTTGGAATATATATAATCTCACCGGTCTGTTCTGCTTTTGTCTCATCGCTACAATCCGCTTCCTCTTCTACTTCTTGAATGAGGATCTTCTTGCCTTTGCTTTGCTGCTCCGGTTCATCTTTCTCCAACTTCTTCTCAGTTTTATACAGAAGTTGCTAAACCACACACAAATTCTACAATGAGAATTGTTCAACAGCAGGAACCCAAATTCTGTTCCATAAGTCAGCAAAGGTGACTACTGACCCTACAGGCAACACATTCCTCTCAGCTAAAGGGAATTGCTTGGTTTGCAATATAAAAGGAACATCTTCTCCCTTTTCGCCTACATTACAATAAAATCCTGAATACATATTTAATGGAGATATAAACAATGTCTCTATAGCTTATGCACCCTGAGCTCATAATTTGCCATAAAACAACAGTTACACAGTTAGAGTGACACCTCAAGGACAAAAAGGGATACAGGTATGATATCACCTACCATGGCTGCAGGATTCTGAGGCTCTTCCAGAAGCACCACCCTCAAGTCCTCTACAGCCCTTTGGAAGTTGCCCATGTGGTTATAAACGATTGCCCGGCGTAGCAGGGCTGATGATGAAAAAGAAATCACGTACATAGCACTAACATTATACACTGAAGCCAATGTTAACTCCTGGAGTGTATAAAGAATTCTCAAATGGGCTTGACAAAAATACTTTTGAAACATTATTCAATGCCTGCATTATAATTACGCTTTTTTATGAATAAATTATTCATTTTTGTACAAAAAAGGAAAGAACCTTTCACATTTCCTGGTTCCAGCTCAAGTACCCTCTGACAGTCGCTCATGGCTTTGTGCCAGTGCTTCAGCTTGATCTCTGCCTGAGCTCTGTTATTGAACGCAGCCACTGTTGGTTTAATGGAAAGGCTCCTGTAATGGAAGGACAAAAATAAAACAAACCATCAATCAACACTTGAATGAATCGAATCAGACTTAAATGACTGTAGGAGTCTAATTAAACATCGGGAAACATAGAATAATCCCCCTAGGAGATGTGAAATGCTCGTTATAATTGAGTGGTTTTACGAGCCCGACCTGGAATAGTATGCAACAGCCTCCTCGTAGTCGTTTGCTCTAAAAGCTTCATTGCCTTTATCCTTTTCACGATTTGCCAGAGGGAGCTTCTCCGGTTCCGTGAGCGCTGGATGTATTGTAGAGATGACCCATTTGAGACACAAACTCTCAATAGTATAAATATACACAATCCTTCGCTATGACAACAAAATGTATGTGAGCATCTTCACGTATACATTACATGTAACATCCACTTTAGTCTTGATTTTGGGGGGTTGTGTGTTTATGACAGCTCGACTGCTTTTGGGCAAATTCCTGTCGATTCTTTCACATTCTTCTTCAGCATCAAAACTGGAAATAAGTCAAATACATTTTGGTGAAGGAAGATTTTCTGTTCAACTGTAGATTATTGTAATAAAAACAGCTAAGCTATAGAGCTATTTTTTACTAAGTGAAATGCGAGAACAGTGTGTCCTTGAGTCTGGATACAAAAGACAAATGTAGAGACAAAATTACTCACTTGTCCCATTCCCTATAATCTCTTGGGAGAGTCCGTTTTGAAGAATTCCACTTTTCTTTTGAAATTGAGGTCTATAATATGACATAACATAATATGTATAACATAAGACTGAATGGTAGTATTTTAACTATGCACATAAATATGCATATTACATCTTCGAAGACAATATTTACCTGACAGTGCAGAGGAACAGTGCAATGGGAACCTCTAATAGGTGGCATATTTTTATTTTGTAATTCATCAAACACCTGCTTTAGGGACGTTTCCGTCTTTTTTGTTTCTTCTTGCCACATCTGTAATATACAAAGAATTTTATATAAAAATTATCAGGTTAAGACAAGTGCTGATTGAACGGATCAAATTGAAGATGTGTTGCATGCCTTCAAATCTTCAACAATTTGGCTCCACTCATCACTGGGGAGGCTGGCTGCTGTGGCCACTCGGTTCTCCTTCCTGAGTGCTCGACTGCCAGGGTTCAGTTTCTCCAAGTGACTCTCACAGAACTCAATCAAATGAGGATAAATGCCCTCGTCCCCAGACCTGAAGAAGAAGTAAAACGTTTTTTTCTGAAAACCTAAATTGCTATCTTAACGAGATTACAGATTGTGTTGCTAACATGTCATCTATTTACAGTACTAACTAAATCTCAATTTTCTGGGATGAAAGAGGACAATTACTTAACATAAAAATCAATTCTACCTCTTCACCCTCTAAAACTCAGTCATGTGGCTTTTACCTAAGTACTCTCAAGATCATCTCCAGGTATCTTACATCCCTGCATTCTCCAATGTAATGGTATTCCAGGTGCTCCACAGGGACCTTTCCGCCATAGTCCGCGACGGAAGGCTGATTTCGGGAGAAAGTTGCATCTTTGCTCATACCTGGGGAGAATAACCGTATCCGCTTAAAGTTACTCAGTTATTCTGTCAGACCGTGTTTATAGCAGTACTGGTTAAAGTCAGCTAACCCCAAATTAAGCTAGCCAATGTTATCTTAGGTAACCAACGCATTTGCCGAGATGGAATAACACTAGTTGTTCGAGGTTTTTGAATGAACAAAAAGTCAAGACAACATTTTCGCTAAGGAAATAGTCAGTTTTCCTCGTGAGTTTTTTTTTTTTTTTTTACTTATCTTAGTATTATCGAATTTAAAGGAACAGCTTTACCTTCTGCTAGTTTGAAGACTCCTGTTACTATGGTAACCACACGCGGAAAAAAGTCGCAGTTGGATCCGGAAACACGTGATCTATTCCGGAGTGGCTCCAAATTTGAAAACGTGGCTACTCGTTGACTGCAGATGATCATTTGACAAACAAACAAACAGTGGCTGAGGGGACAAGCCGAAGCGCGGAACTGAGCCGCACAAAATCTACGTTTTCCACGCGACACATGCAGTAGTCCACTTTTGTGCAGTTAATAGGCAAGTACTTTTGATGATATTTTGTTTGTTAGTAATTTACGACTGGCTAGCTATTTAAATTAGCGTCATGTTTCTAAAGTTACCTTAGCTGCGGTTTTGGGAAGCTGACGTAGTTGGTGATAATTGCTCATAAAACAAAGTTATCTAAGATATGTAAAGTAGGTGGCACACCCTATTTTCGGCCCTTATCCGAGTCTTCGGGCTCTACAGCCAGCTAGCCGGGCTAAGCGGCTCCTTGAGGCGGCACCATAGAGTCCGCGGCGCGGGGTTTAAATGGGAAACACGCCCTCGCGTAGCAACGCTGACGAACCCGCTGACAATTTGCTAACAAACTGTGACCTAGCGGTAAGTTACAAAACAAACTCTGTCCCGACTGAAATATTATCGACGTCATTTTATAATTTCATCTCTCGGCTCTTTTCACAATGCGAGTCCAACAGACCACATCTAATTAAGCATACGGTAAGGCCTCGCCAACACAGACTAGTCTAAACTAGCTTCAATAAACTAGTTGGCAGACAGGCCCATTTGATGCTGTTCAGATATGCTCTGCCTCACTCACTGCTTTTTCCTTGTGTGCAGGTCAGTGGACATATTCTTGAAGAATACAGGTGTTGGACGAAAAGTGCACACAGGAGGAGGATAATGCAGTGCACTCCTGAATCGATTGTCTACCTCGAGACCTGCAAAAGCCAGCATCGTTATGACGATTCCTCTGACAGCGGGTTCTCTGGTTTATTCCACAGCCCAAAGAGCCTCCATGGAGCAGACTCCTGTCGCTCTTTGTCTCCAGTGGAATTCAATGAAACCCCTAAAGAGAACATCTGTCTGGCTGTCACACCCAAGGAGAGCACCAGGGAACCGGTTAGCTATGTGGGCAAAGACCCCAGGGGTCTCCAGCGGCCACTAGCAGTCAGCTGGTGTGAAACTCCTAAAGTGTACAAAAGAGATGGCCTGATGCGACACAGACTTCTAATGTGCAAACCCTCCACAGATGTCAAAGCTGACAACAGGCGATCCCCGTGTAGCAGAAAGACTGAACACTGGCTCGATGCATCCTTTGACTCCCTAGACACTTTAAAATTGGAGCCTGACCTGCAGCTCTCTGGTAGGAAACGCCGTCTCCTCTACAATCAGGTGAAGACCTCGACTCTCGAAGATGGCACACTACACTCCGGTTACCTTTCCAGTTTTGAAGGAAGCACCTCTCTCTCAGATGCAGATTTTAACGACAGCATTTCTGCCTCTGATCAAATTGATCTTGAGACTCCAAGCTTTCTCGAATCCTTGCCTACTCCATCTAAGGAAACCTCTCAATCACCAGTCAGCAGAGGGAAAAATAACCAATATGACGGCACAAGTTCTTTGTGCTCACCGTCATCCTCACGCACACCCAAATATATCAGGTAATGCTTCTTTGACACTTTTTAAATTGGGTACATTTTCCCAGCTGAATTAAGAAATGTGTTCTATGTATCAAAACATGTAATTCCATCAACCCCCATCCAACCTTGCAACAGGTCTATATGTGAAGACAGTGGCTTTGGTTCCTTGACCCTTGATAAATCCCAAGACTCGTCAGTGGACCATGATGGCTCATTCCTGGAACTGCTGTCTACCTCCAGAGGAAACTCCGAAACTCCAAATCTGACCGAGGCAAGGCGGCGCTCCCGTTTACAGCGTCAACACAGGCTTTCAACGCTTAAAGAAGGGGGCTCTCAGTCTGAAGAAGACCCAGCGGAGAGAAAGTACGGACAGCTTCGCCAAAGCCTTTCTACAGACGAGGTTTTTTCTCACAGTGCAATATGTAGTAATGAAATGACCGATTGTTGGTCCTTTGCAAGGCAAGACGATGCCACACCAATAAAATCAGCTACAGCCAGGCCAGAAAACATGACTCCCCTTAATACTGGTCCAGTTAATCTGGATGCCACGCCTCTCCGGGAAACCCCCGTCAATCTATCACTGACTCCTGCTCTGCAGCTGATTCATGCCATGTGCCAACTCAACTCCCGTATGTTTGTTGGCCAAAGTCCAAGCCTAAAGGAGCAGCTGAAGTCCACCGAAGCGCTAGCTCAGACCCCAGTGACCTTGACGACCACCATGCCGCTGGCAGGGCTGATCGGCAGAAAGATGGGCCTGAGGAAGGTAGACATACTCATGGAGCTGAGGAAGAGGAACCTGGGGCACATCCTTTGCATCATCCTAAGCCGCCTCCCCTCTGAAAGCATCTACATGTAAAGAGTTCATGTTTTAAACACATTTAGCTATCACAAGTCTTGTTAAAAGTCAAATCCTATCTGCTTTACTATTTTTCTTCTCATGGTTAAACGGCTTGATTCCCAGCTTTTCCTTTGCTAAACAGAAAATGACCACTTTTGATAGCATTTCAATTACAGATTATTATTACATACATACATACTTGATAAACAAAGCTTTTAAGAGCAGTCAGGACAGCAGTAACATTTTTATTTAATGTGCAATGAGGGATGGGAATAAGAATCTCATGCATGACATTTTTTTTATTCGACAGGTTCGGTCGGGTGTCCCAAGGATGGGCTGAAATCATCAAACAAGACAAGCGAGCTAGTATTAGGAGAAAAAACTACTTAAGTGATGTGGAGGCTGCTCTTGAGGTAAGATATTAACCACATTGGCCACTATCTCATATCTTGCCAATGTAAAATAGGTCTATCCACATATGGGCGTTACTCGGGTCTTTCTCAAGCAGGTATTTTCTAAAAACGTTTGTTATGACATTGATGATCTGCCTAGTAGAAAGTAAAGTAGTCTGTAATAGACCAGTACAACAGCAGAGTTCTCATTCAGTCTGAAGAAACATTTGAATAGTCAATACTGGTATGCACTAAGGACTGCTGTTAAAATGTGTTTGTGATGTCTTACAGCTCGGTGGTGCCGTCCATGTGCCGGATGCAGAGACCCGGCACTCTCTTCCCAAGAGGTCGGCCCTGAAGACTGTTCAGGCTCAGTCTAGAACTTCCAGCTTCTGTACCCCACAGTCAGGAAATGGCACTTTAACCCCATCCCAGCACAGTGCATTGAAAACAGGCAGCAGCAGCAGCAGCAAACGAGATAAATTTTTAGAAGTGAGTTGAAAATGATTGGACACCTTGTGGTTGTATAATTTTATATGTAATGTTTCTCAGATCTATGATATTTAGCATTATTTGCTTTTAGGCGTAGGATGATCTGGGATGTAATTGATCATACGGAAGGAATTGCTGCAGGAAGTTAATATATGTGATGTTTTTATTTTAAAATGTTATATCGCCAGGTTGCCCAAACCCTATTCAACGATGAGTGCCTCAAGCCATGCCCTCGATGTCAGCATCCTGCAAGATGTCACTCAGTGAAGCAGGAGGGTGTGTGTAGCAGAGCCGACTGTGATTTCCGGTTCTGCACGGCCTGCTTGTGTGCTTTCCACGGCTCCAGAGAGTGCTGCAGCCAATCTGTGGGCCGACGCAAGAAGGACATACTTCTGCCAGGAAGCGCACAAAGCAAGCGAAATGTGAGGAGACTATGAACAGTCTACTGTATTCTTTAAGTTATGCTGAGGTTACTATTTTTTTGTCTAATGGAGAACAGCATATTAACAAGGAAAGTGATGAGTACCCCGAACATGACAGCACCTTTATCAATGTGTCTTTGTGCCCGTTTTGTACTTTTACTGTATTTTCACTGCTTTTTCAACACCGTCCTCGTGTTTTTAATTATGAATATGAAGTAAGTCTTGTCAGCAAAACAATGACTGAATTTTTCTGCAGTTATTTTTCATACACATGTATACTGTAGTGTTTTTGAATTCTTCCCAAATATCCAGCTTTTACCCATGTGTTTGCAGAGCAGTTTTTAAATAAATTTGTTTTTTTTTTTTAAATATTTGTCTTCTCTGAATTCATTCCCTTTTTGCCATCAATCTATTTGTGACCTGCCTTTTTATTTTGAATTCATATTTCTGCAGTGTTTAGCGCCATCTAATGGTATAACATATTAACTACACTAACCGTATTCAATGTATTTCACTTTGTGAAAGTGATTCTTAATTGTATAGTTAATCGAGTATTTTTTTATTCTTGAGCCCATTTTATGTTTTACATTATAAGAAAGGAGTATTTGTATCTGTCGAACTTTCACAGACTCGTGTGTTTTGGAAATCAGTTTCCATAGCAACCTCGAGTGTTCAACTGCCTGGCTGTTTTCTGGGCAGAGGTTGAATAAATGGTCATTAGGGTTTTTCAGCAGTAAACAATGTGTGCATTGGTTTCGACAGGTAAGATCAGAGCTCATATTCGATATGCTTTTTGAAGACTATCTTGGTCTAACTCGTTTCGCTATCTATAAGAGTTCGCGGATCTTACAGCTGACAACTTTGTGAGTATAAGTTCCGATTATTCAAATATTACTTCTGTAACGGCAGTTAATGTGTACATTTATTATATGGCACTGGACGCCTTTTAGACAAAGTTTATTTGTCTCCATGCAGGAGACGTCCCTGGCAGCCGATGACGTATTGGCTCACTATTTCAATTATTTCTTAACTTTGCCGGTAAAGTAGTCCCTATTAAGACGACTTAGTCACTTTGTTGATGAAACCGTTCAACCCTTCCATCTCCTCCCCAGTGTTTTGCAGAGGCGGTTTTGTACCACCGGGAGACGGGTCTGTTCCAGGTGCAGTTTGTTTCCAGAAGAGTCCGATCAGCCCTTCGTTGCAGCAACCCAGGGCCACTGACTGAGGCCACGACCCCCCCAGTAGACAAACGTCACACTATTTTTGTGAGCATGTATCTGGTTGTGAAGATGAATAGTGAGTCCCGATTGTAGATCTACAGCACTGACCTGACGAATGTGTGCCGCGGATCGTTGCAGTGGCTGCACGGGGAGGAGGGGATCCAATGGATCATAAAAGAGAGGCTGCCCTTTTTCCTCCAAAGTGATGGCTACAACGAATACAGGTATAGTCTGTTCTTTTGGATCTACTCTATATATTGATATATATCTATCTCTATTTTTATATTTAAATATATGAATTAGTTTAAAAGGAAAGAAACGGAATCGGACGTGGCTGAGATCCACTGTAAAATGTAATTGATGACCTTACTAAAAATAGTGAGCTTCACTGATTCACTGACTTACTTTGTTTACCACACGGAAGGAAACTGTAAAGACCTTCTGTTGAGTAAAGTAATGCAAGTTGTCATCTCAAGTAACCTTTACGTAAAAGAATGCGTGAGGGGATCTTTCATCAAAGACCGGAGAAACTGTTGCACTCGACTCGATCACGCATGCGCACTTGACCACCGAAGACGCGATTTCCTTTGAGGCGGAGTGGCAAATGCTAGAAGCGGGAAGGAAGAAAGCGCTGCTCGGTCCAGAAGGTAGGCTGCGTTTTAGTTACTGTTCACTATTTAGCAAACTTTGTTGTCTTTTGCCATATTATTCACCTGTTAGTTAACAGTAGTGGTTGCAAGTTCACTTTATCTCTTCGATTTTGAAAGCTAACATTAGCTAACATTTAAGCTAGCTTGACCGCAAGTGTGAAACCTCTCTAGAATAAATATAGATTTGCGATACAATTTGCGACGACAATTATGTCAATCTTTCACCGCTCCTCTTGATTTCGGTAAGAATCTATTTTTATTATTTGCGCCTACTGTTGTCCATGGTGTATTAAAATGAGAAACTCATCAGAAAGTCAAAATAAAAAAATACTAAATAAATAATACTCCCGTTTACCAATTTAGTAATATTAACTTGCACTGCACTTAACATGCAACCTCACATTTCACCTCGCGGTATTAGTTTAGATGACGGTAGCGGTCATTGCATAAAGATGAAATGTAATGTAATAATTTAACTAGCACGGAGCTCCTAATGTCTTAAACTATGATATTTATTTGGAATTACATACAATATAACCAAATGCAATAAGGCAACTTTAAGCTCTCCGTGTCAGGGAAGATCGGAGGTGTCGAGGTGCGTACCGGAAGGGGGTAAGACGCAGACGCGGGGTTCTCTAACAAAAAGGTTTTAATTATCTAAAAAGGCATACTCAAAAACGGACGAGGGTAAGGAACAGGATCGGGGAAACGCATCTCGCACAGACATCCCAAACGAAAGACGGTGGTGCGACAACATACTCACGCGGCTTAAATACACAAGGGAGGTGCAGGTGATTGTTTCCACCCGTGTCCAATCAGACAATCACAGTGGAAGCCAGGACAGAAGGCACGAAGTGAAGTTAACCCAGGGACAACTACAAAATAAAACAGGAAAAAGGTCGCCGGGGGAACTTGGGCGTGCGGTCGGGCGGCTGGGGAACCTCCAAGGTTCAGCTGGGATAGCGACCACGCATCCGGGTCTCTGGGGTACGGAGGTCAGGCAGGAATGTCTCAGGGGGTCTGCCGGGGCAACGGCCAGGCGTGGATGTCTCTGGGGGTCTGCCAGGACAATGGCCAGGCGTGGCAGTCTTTGGGGCCCGCCGGGACAGCGGCCAGGCGTCGGCTTCCTGGCCGCAAACTCGTCAAAAATAGCTAATTTGTGTGATTGATCTTCAATAAAAATATTTTGTTTGTATTTAGTCTCCGCTGTTCGTCCAAAGCCAAATCTATTCTTGAGGTTACAAAAATTTTCAAAGCAATTTGGCTTTGAATGTGAGTAGCCGATTCGAGTTATCAACCTGTGTAGGGTTGTCACAATACCAAAATTCTGACTTTGATACTATACCTGCCAAAATATTACGATACAATACCACAAATACAATACTGGAATATTTATCTGTGATTAGTAATAAATAAAACATCTGTAAGGTTCCCTTTTTAACCAGCTTGTTCCTGCCCTGCTTTTTGAACATTTAACAAATGGCAATTATATTACTATCAGCCCACAGCAAGATACTAATGAAAACAACATGGTAAAATCAAAGCATTGATTATACACGGCTGTGTAGGCCTATTGTCTGTATCTGACAATATGACTACATAGTTATTTCCACAAGTATGAATTACATAATTTACAAAATGTGTGTTTGAGGTGTGTTTGGAAAGTTGTTGTCAAGCTAGCCAACGTAGCTACCGGGCTGCCAACTCTCACGGTTTCCCTGTGTGATACACACTTTTGCTTTTCATGGTAGGCTACTCAAAGACACTTTTCATTAAAACCGGCACATTTAGCACATGATCACAGATACAGCAATTAAACCAACACATAAAACAATCATTGAAAGCAGTTAAAACAGTCTACAACTTATCACCGCAAAACATTCTTCTTTTCGCTGTAGTCTCGCGCCGAATGAAGGTCTAGTGAACAAGTTCTCATTTCCTGTTTAAAAGACCGAGAGTCCGTCTGTCCAATCAGAAGGCTCCGTTCTGCGAGGGGAAAGGACCTACCCTTTCCGTAATGAGTTAATGCCGTTGTGTTTTCCTATTTGTTGTTGTGTTTTTTGTATTTGTTGTGTTTTCCTATTTGCCGTTGTGCTTTCCTATTTGTCGTTGTGTTTTTGTATTTGTTGTGTTTTCCTATTTGCCGTTGTGCTTTTGTATTTGTTGTGTTTTCCTATTTGCCGTTGTGCTTTTGTATTTGTTGTGTTTTCCTATTTGTTGTGTTTTCCTATTTGCCGTTGTGCTTTCCTATATGCCGTTGTGATTTGCACTTCAGGGCAACCGTACTATTCGCTGCACGTAGCGTTCACCCCCGACAAAATCTCACTCCCAAGGTTTTGTGAAAAGTTGGCAGCACGGTAGCTACACAATAACCTTACAAAGAAGTCGACGCGAGAGCACTTGATACTAGCATCAATGTCCAAGAGTGTTATAACAAGCTTTCCAACATCAACAACGAGATGTCTTGCTTGCGGCTAAAACCTGTTGAAATTTGCTTACTTTCCTAACAATCATCCTAACAATCAAACATCAAGCAAGTGCAACACAAAACAAAGCAGACGTCCTCTTTTACCTGGATATTTCCTCTTTTCGAGACCTACAAAATGCGGTAAAAGAGGACGTCGGGTCACCTAGCTAACCTAGCTAAACTTGGTTAAAGCTTCTTGTTGGCTGTATATGGGTGAGCTTGGGGGTGTTCATGTTTATAACTACATTTGCTGTCGTCCTTTCAGCTTTCTGAAAAGTTTGGGGTGTCTGTCTGATGGGTGCTTTGCCATATTTGAAGTGTTCCCTTTTGCTTGGGTGGATTTGAAGCATATTTTACAGACGGGTCTGTGTGTGTCATATTTCTCAAATCAGAAACTTAGTGTACTGTGTACTTAGCGTAAATTTAGTGTACTGTTTTGTTTTCCCTGGCCTGTTTTCCCTACCTAGTATGGCAGCTAACATAATGTCACGAGTAAGTTAAGTAACCGAACATTGACTTATATTTTGGTATATTACAGTGAAATTGTGTTTCAGACTTCTTTTCCGCGGGTGTGGTGGTATCTTTCAAATGCCATGAAGAGCACTAAAAGGAAACAGAAATCTGTAGTTTTTGTAATGTCAGGATATTTTATGTCCGCATTTCAAAAGAAAATGTGTGAGGACAAAACTTCCTTCCTTTTAACTGTTCTCTATCTTTGTGTCAACAGGTTGTAGTTCAGCTTAATTGAAAATTGTATAGTTAACAACAATTTTCTCTCTCTCTCTCTCTCTCTCATATATATATATATATATATATATGAATGTATACACATACATTTTTAGTTAACTATACCAAAGTCCTTTTAGGCAAGTAATGCTACTCGCCGCCATCTTTGCAATGCCTCTGGGCAGCTCTAACAAGACCTACCTTCTATTCATTGTCATTGTTTTGCTGACAAGACTTACTTCATATTCATAATTAAAAACACGAGGACGGTGTTGAAAAAGCAGTGAAAATACAGTAAAAGTACAAAACGGGCACAAAGACACATTGATAAAGGTGCTGTCATGTTCGGGGTACTCATCACTTTCCTTGTTAATATGCTGTTCACCATTAGACAAAGTGTATTTACATATCATGTCACTGACCAATATTTCAAAGAAAGGTTGTTTTACCGCCTATATTCTACATAGAATTTAATCCTATTTATTTTTTGTACATTATATCTTACTATTAAGGAATTTCATTTCATTACTCATTGATTTGTGAAATTATTATGCTGTGTGTATCATGCTTCTCGCTTGCTGTCTTTGTTAGCTTTGTTATAATATGAAAAATAGTGGTTTACTAGGAGAAATATTTGTATTCAGTAAGCTGTAACCATATGACAGATTGTGAAGAAAGTGTTCATTCTTATTATTATGGTGGTGTATAATTATTTTGTCTTTCCTAGACTATACAAGCTGTTGTTTCAGAAGAACACAAACTTGTATATCCAGAGGAGGCAAGGCAGTTCAACCCCCTCCCACTTTGACATGGACAATAACAAAGCCCCAAATAGTTCACCATGCTCGTTTTCTCAGGAGAACAGTTTTGGGAAACAAGGTACAGTTGGTGAACTTGATTATGTTAACAGTTATAAGTTTCATCTGATGATGAGAATATTTGTGTTCTTTCCCTCCTTTCTGTTCAGGCTCTCTGGGGGCGCACAACTTTAGATGTCTAACCTCTGACCAGAAGGAAGATGTTGTGACCAGTAGACCAGGCTTGGATGAGTTTAAGGACTTTTTGCGAGGAAGGCAAGGAGAGAAACTGCTCAATCTCTGGATGGATATAACAAGGCTAAAAGCTACATACACCCAAGAGCGTAAGAACAGGTAAACTTCACAGCATGATCCAACACTATCATTTTGGTGAACTCAATCTGGGTTTATTTAATGTAAATAAAAATGCCTCCATCCAATGGTCATGGTTTAATGTAAAACTCTGAATGTTTTGGATGGGATCTCCAACTATTAAGGAATAAATAAATGTGACGCATGTATTAATCAGGTATTTGGTAGTGATGAGGAACCGGTACTTGCTGAGCTGCAGCCGCAGCAGTCTCAATGTTGAGCTGCTCTGCAGACTGGGGCTGTCTACTTCCCTCTGCTGGACAGAGGAGAAACTTCACTCAGTTCAGCCCTTACTCATTGAGTCTCTACTCTCCTACTGGTGAGATTCATAATTCATCATAATGTAACTTTTTAGAATGTACCCTTTATCATAGATAATGATTTTGTGTGTATATATTTGTTCATAAAGACTTGCTACTTTACTTTTGCCTGTCACATACTGGGAGTCATGTACAATAAGCTGAATATAGCAAATGCTGTCATTTTACATTTACATAAATAAAGCTCTATATACATCTATATATGAGATAAATGTCCATAATAACTGGTCTTTCCGAAAGGGTTCCTCGGTTCTGGACGTCCCGGTGGATTCACAGAGGCCGTAATGACTCCCCTCATTCTGAGCTGTGGGCAGAGTGGTGTGTTAGGCCTCAGACAGACACACAACCGTTTCTGCAGGTAAGGCTGTCGCGATATGCGATAAATTGTCATATCGCACACACTCTGAAATCGCCTCTTTGGCCGGGAGGAACGCAGGGTGACGTCCCCGGATCGCCGTCCTGCGTTCCTCCGAGGCCGGCCAACTGTTAGCGGGATTCGGGCCGCTGCGTCTCTCCCTCCGGTCGCGGAGCACGTCGCCTTGCCGGTGGTCGAAGCCCCGGGTTAAAACTCCCCGGCCGCTGCGGTTCGCTTTTCCGCTGGACACATTTTCTTGAGCCCAAACGCATCGCATCAAGCCTGATACTTCGCCCGCTCTGTGTAACTTGCATTTATTTAGGATACATTTTTTCACATTCCTATTCTAGTGTCAAAGTATTCTGACAAATAAACATTTTGTTATTTTTAATAGCATACTTGTATTGCTATGCTATTATATTGCCATGTTATCAGTGACATGAAATGGTCTGAAAATTGTAATATTGCATATAAATGTTTGATATCGTGACAGACCTAGGTTTCACCGCTTTGTATGTAGTTAATTGTTCATTCCTCAAAAGCATGTTTGATGCTATAGTTTTAAGTGTAGACGCATTTATAAGTTGATCAGATTCATTATTGTCTTTTATTAAACTAATTGAGATTTGCAATTTTCCACTGTTTTATACCATTACGCATATGGATTTTCATTGTTAGTTGGACAAAACCAGCGATTATACGTTTTAAACAGTTCAAACAGTACATTCTTCCAATAAGCAAAAACAAAAAAATAATTGTTGCAGCAAAATCTTTTAATAAAGCATTGTGTACGATTTCTCTTCCTTGTATGTGTTTCACCAGTTATATTCTAGCAGAAGTCAGTTACTGGGTAGTAGAGGAATGGAGAGGGCTCTTTCTGTTGAATTCTATGCCGGCTTATACTTCACTAACTTCTGTGAACAATCTGGAAACCAGGTACAATAGCAGCTACTGCATTTTTGCATGTTGCATTATATTAAAATATAATTATATTGTGGCTCAATAAAATGAGTGTCCACTCTTTGGTTTGATATGATCGACATAGTCCATGATTATGCTTCTATGTTCTAATTTTCTGTCACAGCTGTGGGAGAATGCGGTTTACTTTTGGACTGACCTGCAGCACTACCATGAGCTGTTCCATCAGGACGGACTGGATCCCTACCGGGTCCAGAGAGAGGCACAGGTCACTAGCAACCTCATAGTTGGGTCATCTCTGACCAACTACTAACCAGCTGTTGACTACTGGTTGTTGGAACATGCTATGTAAATGTTTTTTTAGTCTTCCAACCAATGTTTTAACACTGCATGTGATGACGCCCTTTCATACCCTTTCAAACACTGATGACAGGACACCACACACGGCGCCACCGGCCCATTGGGACTCTTAACTAACGTTGGTTGAACGTCCCTGCCCACTCCAAAATCAAACCCAATTAAAATAAAAAGGTTATCGATATTTTAAAACTCAAATAAAGATGCTTCACACGGCAATAAAGAAGCTTTTTGGTCGACAGTAATAACATACGAAGACATGAAACCGGAATTGAGTGTATATCCTTCACACTCCCTGTAACACACACACACACACACACACACACACACCTGCTCTTGTTTGCATGCCCTCTTGTTCTCATTTCTGCCCTTTCTAATTTATACAGCTATAAAAACAAGTGAGTCCCCCCTCCAGTCCAGTCACCCAGAGAAACCCAGTTTGGCTACAACGCACCGTTGGTCCGGGCCAGAGTAATACCTCAGTGAAATCAACTTTCCTTCAGTGAACCTTTTAGTTCAGCGGAGGAATTGCATCTCAATGGTCTTTCCATATGGTTTTTCCAAGAGAGTTAACTGACTGACGTTTATGTGGTGTGATGGCAGTAGTGATGAGAGACACTGAATTTTGAATTTGAGAGTGCCAAAAATGATAGATGGTGCAGGCGATGGAACTGATGGCAGCTGTGAGGAGAAATGTTTCCAAAGTGACGACACTTTTACGATCTCTTTTCCTCAGCTTCTTCACTCCAGCTACCTCCTCAGCTTTGCCAGGAGGAGCATTGGTGTCTGCAAGGAGATTAGAAGGGAGGTGTACGACCAACTGGTGCCTGCTTTTAAGGAGCTGTTTGACAAGGTTGAGGAGCATGCACTGCACATCCTGCTGGAGCCTTGGACCCTGCTGGTCAGCAGGGACGAACAGGCCTTCCAGACAGTAAGCACTGTTTCATTCTCCTTTAGCTCAGCTTGAGGGAAGCATCACGCTACTGACAGCACTGAGGACAGAAGTGGCTCAACAAAATGTCTAACGATGTTAATTGTTGTGGATTTATGAACATTGAAATTAAATCTGTAGTAAAATAATCTTTAAAATGAAACAGATTAGTTATTTCCTTGAAGGTTTCTTTGCTGTTTCTGTGCATGGATTGACGTCTGTCTTCGGCCTTGATTAATCTAGGATTTTTTCTTTAGTTAATATTTGGCCTTTTTTTAAATTAAATTTTAATTTGGTTTTTAACTACAAGACATGCATTTTCAGACAGTTACTTTCTTTGTCCATTTTCCAGTTGTATGTATTGTATGATATTCAGGTGCCATGTACAATGCACAGAAAGAACAAGAAACGTCAAATGGTGGTCACTCCAACAGAAAAGGAGAAAGAAAAAAAAAAAAAAAGTTGGCCACTCTGGAATGTAGTGTTGTAGGCGCGCCACATCTGCTTTTCAAAGAGGGTAGTATATGATATGTGCATAGAGCGAATTAACGGGTCGCAATTCAGCAAACAGGAATGTTTGGTCTTTAAAACCAAATGAGGGAGAATTGGACTATAAAATGGTTTAATTTTTGGCAAAAAAATGAGAAGAATATGTTTTGATTGACTTATTCATTAATACTCATTTCTGTTTTAACTGGCTTAATGTGTGTCAAGGTGTGTGTGGATGAGGAGGTTTCTTGCATTGACAGCCAGGATTCCGGGGAAGCCCAAAGTCTGTACAAGGAATCAGTGGGCCCACTGAAACAGGTCAGCCAGCATCCACAGCTTAAAACTGCTAACTCCTCTTTCTCGCACCCACTCAGTCACTTATTCTCCACCTTCTGCTGTTGTCTCTTCGAAAGGTGGAGCAGTTCAGGTCAGAGTTATTCCCTTCCCCTCTTACACCATCGACTCCCTTCTCAAAGGGCGTCCGGGCGCCTGATTCTTGGTCCAGAGTGTCTCCAAATTACAAAGGCTACCGTCTAGGCTCCTTACTTCGTCACCCCCGCAAGATCGGCCACTTAATGTCCTTCCTACAGAATCAGGATGCCAGGTGACCAGTAATAACCACATAGTTTATGAATGCCATAGTTGTGCTCTGTTCAGAGTTAAGTCCTGCACTCTCCAAAATATGTACACACAATACATTTACAATTTTGTATTAAAATGAAATGAAAGCAGTAGGGCTGGGCGGTATGGCCAAAAATCCATATCACGGTATTTTGAAAGATTCTGACGGTATGACTTTATTGCTTTTTCAAGTAAACAGTTTCAATGACCCAGATACTGCGGTTACAAAGTGATACAAACGGCCGGCGAGTTAGCGTATTCGCTTGTTGTGGCTGCTAGTGGTGCCACCAGCGGCAGACTTTGCAATAAGTTGTTTTGGGATCTAACTTACTGTGGAACCAAAACCCCTCCAAGCAGACACAGCTCCTCTCTTGGGCACAAATTGTGTTGCTGCATCACTAGTATATCCTGTATCGCTCTTTTCCGTGTTTTCATGTAGCAACAGAGTTACTTCTTGTTGTGAGCTCGACCCAGCATGCGGTTCGGCGGGTACATTTTTATAAGTTTACAATTATTAGAAATTGTTAAAAAAAATGTATTTGTCACAAGCGGTTGTGTCGTGGTGTTAAGCCCTGTTAAAGAGTGTTTGTTGTGGGTTATTCATTGTTGTTATAACCATAAGTCAATCTCAACACGCGACCGTTGCGCGCTCCGCGATGAGGTGTAAAAATAAATTCTGCAGCATGCCGAAGAGCAGGGGTCCCCAAACCTTTTCTTGTGGGTGCCACAAAACCTATTTCCTCCTCTGACGGGGGCCGGGCTGACCGGGGGGCGGTGCTAGCGGTTGGAGAGCGGGCTGACCGCGCGCCGGGGGTCCGCAGGGCGTAGTTTGGGGACCCCTGCCGAACATCAGTTGTTATGGCGTAACACTGGTATGAACGGTACGTGAGAAATTCCTAGTGTACTAAAATCTTGTACTGTTTCAACCAGTATACCGCCCAGCCCTAGAAAGCAGTATAGAAATGGGAAGAACATTTGTTGTCTAGAGGATGTATACAATGCACTGTAGCTCTGAACATGTGTGTTTCCGCTCAGTATCCATCTGACATGCTGGCTGGATCTGGAGCAGTACAGGAGGACTCCTCAAAAAGACCAGGCTGTCAGACAGCGGAGAGCCTTGAATATTGCTACCAAATATCTCAACAGGAAGTACTTTTTTGGCTGCGGCAGCCCCGCCACCACAGAGCAACAGAATGCTGTACGTCAGTCACATGGTTTTAAAGAATGATGTGTTTTAATGTTATTGGGTAACCCGTTTTGCTGTAGTCATATCTATATTGATATTGAATTATTATACATTTCCGGGGAAAGCATCAGAGGTGGTAGCAGAAGCATGGTGCTCATGACATGACAATGTGAGCTTCGGCTGGGGCTCAACATTCACATTTGATAAACGGCGCTCACACAGTTCCCCTTCTCCCTTCTCGGGCATCTTGCCGATGTCCCTCTGACAGCAGGGTGTAGCAAGGAAAACGGGACGCGGTGGGACGTGGTAAAGGTGAGAAGGAGAAGTGTGGTTTGGATCCAGAGGGAAGAAAGAAGGCTAGTGACAATGACGTTCTCTCTCCTGATGTTTGGTTTCTGGATTCTAGGATTACTGCTGGGGGGCATGCAACATGAGTAGGTGGGATTCTTTCCATTTTCCCAAAAGCTTTTATAGGGCTGTCAATAGATAATAACTAATTAGTGTTTTTCTTCTAAAGACTAAATCTTACAAGTAATAAGAAATCACTTCAGAAACTGGTATTTTAGACACAAAACTACACTCATTTGGTCATCTTGTGACAGAATTAAACCAGGTGCTGTGCTCTCAAAGTGCCAACAATTAGCCAGCGTCTTTTAGGGACACAGTAGTGGTCCTCTTCAGACCGCGTCCCACGCTGGGTAGATGTTGAGATGGAAGTAGTCTTGCAGTCCTAAAGGGGTCCGTTTGCCACGTGGAGTAATTCCTCTCCACAGGTCTCCATCTTGAGCTACCGTGTCTGTCTCTCCGATCTAGTTCACTGCAGCTAGCAGGGGTTTCATTTCTGGGGTCAAATGAGTTTTCTTCCGGCACAGTGAAGGACGGGAAGTAACCAAAGATTTGAACGCATTAATTTCGGCCACATTAATCGCATTGATTTTGACAGCTTTAATATTTCATGTGCAATAGGACAATGGTAGAATCATTCCCAACATGTTTTCTTTATGGTGTACCCCCAAAGACCTCTCAGACATGTCTGACATATTAAACTATGAGGCCGGCTTGGTCAATTACTGATGGTAACCAGTTAACCAATGTCAACTGTTTCAAATGTTTATTTGTTGCTTCTAGCTTAATTACATACGAAGTCAAGTTCTATTTCAACCATTTATTCATTAGTTTTAATTATTTCTATTTAAATTAGTTGAGCAACATCCATATTTCTGGTTGGGAACCTGATTGAAGCACAATGGGTTAGGAGAGAGACCTTCAGTGAAGCTTTCTTGTTGACCTTTGTCATTTTTCACCCTCATCTCATGAGTGCCATCAAAAGGATGATTGTAACATTCAAGGGAAGTTGCCAATGCTAGTGCTTCCAACTGCAGGATTGGGCCTGGCCGCCGCTCTCACATCTCAGCGTTGGTTCTGGTCTGCGTGAGTGATGTAGAGAGACTGACAGCTTTACTGCTTTGGCCACTTTCACTCTTTCAATCACTCAGTCGTCCAGTCGCAGATTGGACTCCTTTCATCTGCTGACTCCAACGGAACGACTGTTTCTAATTTCTGAAGCCTGTGTGTGTGTGTGTGTGTGTGTGTGTGTGTGTGTGTGTGTGTGTGTGTGTGTGTGTGTGTGTGTGTGTGTGTGTGTGTGTGTGTGTGTGTGTGTGTGCGCGCGCAAGAATTGCTCGGCTTTGTGCGTGCATAATGAAATGAGAGAAAATCTAAAAGAGATATAAATAGGGAGACTTGGCCATTTTGAAGTATGGGGACAGAAAGCAGACGGGGAGATGAAGGGAACACTGGGATTGTGGGAATGATGAAGAGCGCAGCAGGAGGGAAGAAAGGAGTTTTTAGTTGGGTTTCCAACTGTGTGTCGTTCTTTGTCCTAAATCTGCACTCATACAGTGCCTTGCATACGTATCCCCCCCTCTTGGACTTTTTCCCATTTTGCATTGTTGCAAACTGGAATTCAAATAGACTTTTTCGTATTTGATTAACACAACATGCATTGTACTTTGTAGATGCAAAATGCCTTTCATTGTGATACAAACAATGAGAACAAAAATGTTGACAATATTTAGTAGAACCCCTTTCCCTTCTAGCTTTGCACAGCAAAAAACTGGAGATCAGTCAGATTGGATGTAAAGCATCTGTTAATTTTCTAACCCCAACTTCCTGATGCTCTATTGTGTATTGGTCCATTACATAAATCCCAATGAAATTAATTTTAATCTGTAGTTCTACCATGACAAAACGTGAAAGTCCAAGGCGGTGAATACTTAGGGACTGTATGTTTTTCATGTTGTTAAACATCTTCAGCATTTAAACTAAATAAACACAGACACACAATTATCTGTCTCTGCTGTATCTTTGACTTTGCTTTGTGTGTGTAGATTTTGCGTCTCGCAGGTGGACTGGAGCTACTGGGTACTGGGTATCACTTGAACTCAGTTGTCCGTGAGATCCAGGACATCATCAGTGGTTACATTGAGAAAAAATGGCTTCCTCTGTACACGTCTTCAGCTGACTTCACAGAGCAGAGGGAACACAAACCAAAGGTAAACACTACCATGACTCGTAAAGAAATGGTTTGAAACTTTTTTTGCCATTACTTAAGTGGCAATATTGTTAGCACTCCAAGGTTTGTCTGTTTTACATAAGGTCCCAGTCAAGTAGCTTAGCATGACTGAAATGGCCAATAACAAAAAGTCTGTCTATAGGCAGCCGAAAGCTAACCAATTAACTTGCTTTCTGGGAAACTGGGATATTCTTAACAGAGAGAAAAAAGGCGTGTGTGATATAGTTGGCTTGGCTTCATCAAACACCATTTTGGTCTTGTGGTTAGTTTCCTCCAAATTGGATCCAGGATAAGTGAGATTAAAGCATCAGCACTACTAACCTTCCTTTAATAGTGTTTGGAGTGTTTTCCATGCAGCTCGGAGCCCCCGCTCTCATTTCATTCTCCACAGCAGAACACAGATATAAAACATGTACATTTCAAACAGTATGATTACAGGAAGGACTTTTCCATAGATGATTGTTGTCTTTATGATCATTATCTCTTCATCACTGGCAAAGAACCTCGAGTTGTATGTGCCCTAAGACTGTAGTCCAAAGGTCAGGAGCACACTTGTATATTCATTGTGCACACAAGGTTTTGCTCCGTTAACAAAAGAGTAGGCCATTGAATCTAAGCCTGAGGGATTTTTCCTCTCCTTAACAGTGTGCAACCTAACACTCCTCTGCCATGTGTCCCTGCAGGCTGACAGTTTGTGGATGAGTGCCTCTAAAGAGATCCTGCTGTTTCGACGGATCCTACTCGACCCGGTCACCTGCATACAGTTCCAGAACTTTGTCTCCCTGAAAGGGAACTTCCCAGAAAATAATGTCCTCTTCTGGCTGGAGGCACAGAGATACAAGGTAAAAGAAGCAGAAATAGGTATGATGTGGTGCTGTTTTCTTATTGTAAGACTGCGACACCACCACCACCAGCTCATGGATGTATGCCATTCCATATTAACTATGGCAGGAAATCAAAAAAAGAATATTCGGAATGATCAAGTCCACCTCAACAAAAAAGGATTTTGTTGTTGCTTTACTTGTAGAATAATGCTTGGATAGAGTTCTCATATTAAAAGTTTCTCTGTGCTCACCTTGTCTTAGGTGGAAATGTAATGCAACTTTACAAAATACATTTAATAGCGATTGTTGTACAAATTCAAAGGGCAAAAATGCAACAATAATCCAAACATTGCAGAAGAATCTAGAAATAGTGCCCTCTCTTTCAGGACCTCTGTCACTCCCACAGCGATGAGGCCACGATCCAGCAGAAGAGTTCCACCATTATTAACTGTTTCATCGACTCCTCCACACCCCCGGCTCTGCAGATAGACATCCCTCCTCAACAGGCCCGGCGTGTTCTGGAGAAACGTCACGGACTGGCTCCATGCCTCTTCAGAGAGGCTCAGGTAGTAGTGTGTCTGAGTTTCGCTTTCATCCTATTTCCTTCCAGTGTGAGTGTGTTTGCTTTTTCTCTGTCCATGTAGACATCAGTGTTCAGTGCATTGCTGAAGTTTTGGCCCGAGTTCCAAAAGCTGCAACCTTTTCCTTTACTGCATGAAGAGAGCGACTAACAGAGTCAGAGGAGGGATCAGGTGAGGGACATTGTGATATGTATTCATTTAAGTAAATGTCTTTAAGAATAATTCTTGTGTGTACCACATTTGGGAATCAGTGGCCAGACATGTTTAATCACATTAGATTTGATTTCTGGAAATCTTCCCTCAGTTGTTGCTGTCCTACTCCCAAGTTCATGGTGTCTCTGAAGAGAGAAGAGGAGGCCTCTGGTACAACCCCCCCCCATTCAAACAGTGAAATGACCATTCTAACACAACACATTGTCCATTTATCAGAACTGTACTTATCTAGAAGCAATTTCAGCTTGTCCTTAATGTTCTTTACAGGACTTTAGTTTTTTTTTTTAGATACGCCCATCCAAGGTGAAACAAAAAAACATTGTATTTTTTCATAATTTGGATGATGGTCCTAACTAAATCAATATAAAACTAGAGCCATAGGCTTTTTAGCGTCATAGTACTGTAACTCAAAACTGCGGTGCTGAGCAAGCTGAGCTACCATAATATGGCAAAAGTATTTTGACTAAGGTGCTACTGTAGCAACAATAAATGGCTATAATTGTTATGAAGTAAACAAGCTTTTGTGGTGGCAATTTGTTGGATTAATCGTAGTCTCTAGGGGTGTAACGATTCAGCTGTTACATCGATGTATCGATTTTTATTCCTCCGATCCAACTACATCGATCTGTGCTCGGCGAGTTGGCCATATGGACGACATAGATCGATCTAAAATGTAATAAATTGATTTTATCGATACTAGGAAATAACCCATTGGATTTAAGCACGTCAGACTTTTTTCTTAGCACTTTTAATGATAAAGGCTTTCGCGGACTGAGCCGACCCACCGCCGCCCCGAGCCCCGATTCAACTTCCGGGTTTCACGCAAATCCGACGGAATGTTCCACACGGGTTCAAATAGAGGGGGAGTTTGTCGGGGGTTGGTAGCGGGAAACCATTATTGCAGGGCTGTTTTTTGTGTATATCAGTAATACAGGTTTTTTTCTGCTACACTGCTACAGCAGTGTTTGCACTTTATTCAAATAAAATGTGAATGCATTTGCCATTCATTGTTGTTTACTTGTTTATTTATATTCATAATTAATTGATCCATTACAAGAAACAACAGGAATCTAGGAAATTTATTTCAGTTATACTGGTTGAATTTTTGGCTAAAAAGTTACTGAATCGTTTCGGATCGTATCGTTCTCAATGAACCAATATCGTCCTTGAATCGTATCGACGACCACGAATCGTGATCGAATCGTTACACCCCTAGTAGTCTCGTTTCAATTCTATATCTGCAGAAGGATTTGCAACACAGGCAGAGTCCAGCGCAATGCACACAGACAAACAAGGGGAGAAGAGACTGAGCCACTTACACATTATGTACAGCGAGACAAAGGAACATCTTCCCAAGAGGATTTTAGGCCACTCTTATTCATCACAAGTGTTTCCCTCAGCTACTTGTGTCCTCATCCAGTTTAATTTCAGGACACAGCAGAAAGGATGTGACTTGGACGGCGCTTTCTAATTGTCCGACCAGCCTAAATTCTGACATGCACGTTCTGTGATTCGCCTCTTCTGTACACAGAATGACAGAAAGCTTCTTTCACCAAGTATGAATCTGCAATATTTTGAGATTTTTCAACATTGAACACATGTTCATCTATGACTTTCCAGTAGCTGTGCTATGAGGTTCTTAATTCTATTTTCAACACGCTGTGCTCTGAATTTGAGATTGATGATTTCGAGGTTTAGAAATACTATACCCTTGACTTTTTATGCTATGACGTGTGTTGATAGAAGTAATATGGAGTTTTGTCATTACGTTATACTATGACACACGTTAACTGTGTCATAGTATATGACATACATATGAAAATAAATTGAGAGGCTACTAGTGTCAAAGTAGCCTCTTAGGCTACTTTGACACTAACCGGTGAGGCGTATCGGAGCGGTTTGTGATGAGGTAGAAATTTAAAACTTGTTTTACACACAATGTAAGGACAGTTGCTTAAAACCGGAGTAACAAAAACATACATTCTGGTGCTGTTTTCTATCCTGTGTTTATGACTTGTGCACCATGTTCTGAATATCAATTTCCTCTAGTTGAGTTTTGGGTGCGTGGACACATTTATTTGTCTGTTCAGGACTGTTTCATCAACAAAATGGGACTAGGTGCCATGCAAAAGAAAAGTAAATCTCTCTTCACTATGAATTTACTGGATTACCCACGTGATCACTCGTGTTTTTGTTTCATTCACACTTCCTCTTGCAATAATAGCGAAACTCTTTCATTGTTTTATTTACATACATTAAAGGGATCAGACGTAGCTCAGTGGTGCAACAATAACATGTTGGGATCTGCTTAAAATTACAACATTGAGCATGTTATAAAAAAGTTATTACATTATATATAACGTTGGCACAAGATATATGAAGAATGTAAACACAGAGAGAAGCATACGTGCTTTTTTTGAGGGAAATTCAACAGATTAGTTGTGTACTGCACATTTCTGCAACACTGCGGCGATTTAATGTTGGAAGAGAAGACGCCGTTGGTCTGAGAAGGTTTTAGTGTTTTATCGTTCAAACTTGCATGAATGACCAGGTAAAGTTATAGTAATAAGTGTTGTGAGATCTTTTGCATAGCTGTGCATTAGTGGAATCCGATCCGTAAGGCTTTATTCTTTACCATGGTGAACCTGCTGACAAACACCTCGGCGAAGGCAGGCTCCACCAGGTAGCGGTAACACTTGGTGACTGAGGGCGGCGGCTCGGCAAGCGTCACTGCCAGCTGCAGCTGGAGAGAGGCGGGGGAGGGGGAGAGGAACTGGGAGGCCCACGTCGCATAGTCCACCAACCGCCGATACTGCTGCTCTGACAGACGCTCCCGAATGCCATCACTCTGGAGGGGGGGGAACTGATCAGATGACTACCAATATGCAGGCGGGGGCTAACCATGTGCCTTCATGGTAACCCTAAAGGAGTTTTTGCCAAACCCGAATTACAGAATAATTTATTGGTAATGTCTCTGGACAGCAGATTAACCGCTGAGGTCAGAGGTCTTGGCCCCTGAAAGACCCCGTTGGTTCTTGGTTCAAAGCACAGCATGCTGCTGATGAGGCTTAATACACACTGGTCAAAATCAATGTTCCTGTTTGGAGAAGTGTGCACACATATAGTTTAATCAAGTTTTAGTCATTTTAGCTCACAAATAAACTAAAATAAGAAATGAAAGGCTTGATTACTAAAGTGTATCTAAAGCTAACGATTCATATCCAAGAGAAACACATCACCAGCTATACAGCATTCCTGCCTCTATAACTGTAGATGTGCTACATTATGTTTATGATGCTCTTTGCTTCCACCATGTGCAGCTTTATTACTTGTAAAGTCTCACCTCTGTGTCGCTGGCTACTGTCTGCTGCTGCAAAGTGAGGGTGAGCTGGCCCTGATGCCCCGGCTCCTGCTGACACTCCACCTGCAGAGGGGGCGGTTCGGAGCTCTTATCTCACCACACCACACCACACCACACCACTGAAAGAGGTCTTTCTTCTAATTACCTCTGTGATGGGGAAGGCCTGCTGCTGGGTGTCCTCGCTGAGGCTGACCACGAACAGCACCTCGGAGGTGAGAAGCAGACAGCCAGCATGCTCCTGACCCGACCCGCTCACTATGATCACATCCAGGGCCATGTGGAGCTCCGGCCGCCCCAGAGACTGGAGCATCTTCCTGTGAAGGGCCCGCGAGGACAAGTTATCACACTGCAAATTCACATGTGCTGAGATTCTAATGCTTTGTAGTTTCATGCACTACAAGCAGCAATCACACTGGCTTCTGCATGGGTTGATTATGCACACAAACGCACATCTCTATACATCCTGTAATTTATAATTTGACTACACACATGGGGGAATATGTGCGCGGTAGGATCTGCTACTTTGGAGGGCAGGTGCTCAAATTGCTCTGCAGATGTTGAAGCAGCCACGAGAAGGGACAGTTTGTTTCTGTTCAGTGTTACTGCGCTCATACATGCTGACCCCTCCAGTGTCTGGGCTACCTGTAGTACTGATGGAAACCAGCATGAATAAAAACCACAGGGGAGCATTACCTCAGCACTCATCAGGTTGTTTCCCCTCCAACATTAACACCACATGCGGCTAACCCTTTGGGTGATGACAACTGAATGATGTTTCTAAAATGTGGCCTATTTACAGTCAACACCGTCTGCTAATAGATAGCAGTAGATGGATTTTATGACCGCTATGGAAACCAAACTACATTGTGTAAAATGATTATAAAAAGCCATAAATGCATTTTTTCTGCAGCTCCTGATAACATTCTGGAGAGACAGGCCTGTAGTAACGTTTTGATGATAATATTAAGGGCTTTTGAGTTGAAACATACACATAGACATGTAGAGCTGTCATACATTATTTTTTACAACTCATGACCCAACAACAACCTTCTGCTTGGCACAACCTGCGACCTTCCCAAACCGAGTCTCTCCCTAACGCCTGCACACAAGGGAAGGTGTTCCTGCATCCGATGGCACTGAGAGACATCTCTGGATAGACTCACAGTTAAACAACTAGAATCTGTTCTGGCTTTGGCAGAGTGCTTATATAAACCTTTTGCCATGACTCTATGAGAACAAGGGAGGGCAGGCTGGCTACCTATGTGTGGGATCAAGGTCAAATATTTCTCCAGAGGGGGAAAGTGGGTAATGAACCGTCCCAAGACAGGAAAAAAAATTTGAAATTTAACAGGCGCTCCAATAAAAAGCAAAGGCGAGAACACGTGTCCTTCTAACAAATAGATGGAGGAAAAGTAGAGGCGGAGCCTCAGGAGGGAGACGAATGGCTCAGAAGGGGGAGAAGTTTCATACCAAACATATTTAAGGTGGCTGTTTGGGGCCTGAGCGGCCTTCTCTTCTGTAGGCAGGTGCAGCTGTTTAGGGAGCTGCCACAGGCCAGCTCCATGAAGGATCCCTGCCAGAGGAGACAAAGACAAACATAAATACGTTCAGCATCAGCACTAGGCCTTGGTTTGATGCACAAAGTCGCTTAACCTCAACACGGTTCACTGTGTTGTTTCTCCGAGAGCGTACAAACAAAATGTGCTGAGGAGAAGCAAGAAACCCATGTGTGTAACCTGAAAACCACCATAAACCAGAGTCCACACTGCTGGAAACTCACATCTCATATTCTCTGACTCACAAAGAAACTAAAGTTGAATAACCTGTGAACATTTGATTTGGCTGCAAAATATTTACTGTAATACAGATTTGTAAAAACAAATTGACCATCTTATTGAAATCATGTAAATAGTGTTTGACGGCGTCTGGAAGTGATCAACTGCTCACATGAGGGAACAGCTCCGTGAGTTCATAACCCGTGTGTGCTCAAGCGTAGCTTTGTCCTACTGTGGCTGTCAGCAGTGGGGGGCCGGTGAAGCCATTCCCTAGTTAAACCTGAGTCTCAAAGAGCACAGGGAGATTCATTAATGACGGCAATGTTGCTTCGAATGTGTGTGTAGGTTCATCCTTGTGTTTGATTAGACAGGATAAGTACTTCCAGTCGATGTGTTTAAGGTGGATCATAGGAAGACTCCTGTGGAGACATTCGTACACACACAACTGGTAGCCTCGCTGACTTGCGCCAAGACACTCCACCTCCATCTTCTGCCACTAAGAAAACATGGGCTAACTCCAAAGACATACTGTACAAGTGTTTGTGCAAGTGTGATTATGTGTGTCTTTCAGTAGTACTGAAGTCAATAATAATAAACGCCTATGGCTGGAGCTGAGGACAGACCGAGGCAGCCAAAACAAGCCATTGACACCGTATCAGATGATACCCAAATGAGGCTTTAATCGAAAACCTCAACCAGTGTCAGAAACAGACACTGGAAGACAAAAACAGTGTCTCACCGTATCCAGTCTGGGACACCAGTTCAGCTGCTCCACCGATGGGCTTGGTGAAAACACCCACAATGCCTTTCCCCACTCCAGAGATGACCCCTTTAGCCCTACTCCCAGCAGAGCTCTGCAGCTCCCAGTTTCTCTGGAAGTTCTGCATTGGCTGGTCCACGATGCCCGCTATGGCGCCTGGAAGGACAAAAGAAAAGCAGTTGTCCCTTATTTGTGTGCTTTATTCAATAATTGCTGAAGTAAAAGACAAATTACGCAAAATACACATTTCCTTTCCAAAAAGTGTCATAAATGGGACTCGCACAGGAATTCAGACACTCTTTTGGCCTGCAGAAAATATCTGGCCCTTTATTTTATGAATGGCACATCGACAGGGCAAAGCAAGAATTACAATCCACCGTGACCCTGAGAGCCGTGAGCAGCTGTTTGGTTTCAGTGACAATATACTTGTTTAATATATACTGTATATGGTTTCACCCGCTGTCCCCGCTGTGCTGTCTTCTCAGCTTTGTCTTATAACTAGTGTGTGTGTGTGTGTGTGTGTGTGTGTGCATTCCTTATGCCAAAGAGCAGCAGGATTTAATCCTTTGTTAATGGGATTCTATATTGAGCTAGGTGACAAAATAATAATAAAAGAAAAAAAGTTAGATAAAGTCACTCAACTAAATTCTTAGATTAAGCAAAGATGACTGCATGAGTGTAACAACGAGCACTGCAGCATGCTACCATTTCCCTGATACGGAATGTGTGCACTTCCGCGCACCTAACAAGCTGATGCCGAGTCTCGACAGCCCCTGTCTCAGTCCGTCCCCGAGGCTCTCTGGAAGTTGCCGTCTCCACTCCTCCTGCCTGGTGTAGTGCTCTTCATCCAGGGACAGCCGGTCCATGTTCCTGGCCAGGCTTGTTGCTAAATTGGTGATGGAGGTCAGCGTGCCTGAATACAAAAAACAATGTTCAAGCTCAACCAAAATGATGTATAATGACACCCGGCATGGAAATAGTGGTCATCAGGTAACGTACATTTCTAAAAGGAAATGATTGATTCACTATGTGTCCCGCGGACAGACACTAACGTTCTTACTGCTGTTGAACCAACCCAAATGTGATGAGCAGCTGTTACCTTTGGAGATATGCTTGACGAAGGAGGAGGTGCCTCTGGACACCCCGCTGACGAAGGCTCCAGGCCCCCGCGTCAGGCCTTCGTAGGGCAGCCGAAAGAAGTCGGCCACTCCGTTGCCGATGCTACGCACCAGGCTGGCCGGACTGCCCAGGATCTCCAGAGATCCCACCACCCAACCTGAGGACAGTAGCACATTTAATACTATCCACAATGATTTAAATCAGGGTTTACACCACTTGGTGAACATAGTGAAATAATCACAACATCAGTAATTCTGATCTAAAACTGATTTCTTATGATATTTTGTCTACTCAGAGAACTGGTATTTTGGATGCAAGTTCTAAAAATGATCAGAGGAATGTAAACTGTTTTCTTTGTTGGTTTTTTTTGTGTAACAAATGGGCTACAACTGCACTACCCAATGTTGCATGACAATACATTGTCCTTGAATCCTTAAATGAATCATGTCCTTGTCACTTTAATGATTACATACCTATCCAGCCTTCTTCTCTCTGTCTATTTAGTTGTTCAAGAAAAACTGGAAGCAAATATTTAAAAAATAAACTTTATATTATTATTATTGGAGTTGCAATTGTGTTATGCCACACAATTCTTTATACTGTCCAAATGGGTTTTGTATTTACAGAACACATCAGGAACACCTGCTCTTACTAAATTCCACTATCCTCTACTTGTTTGGATCCCAATTCAAAAACTTGAAACACAGAAATATTCACTCAATGATTTTACATGTTGATTGTAGCGTCCAGCATTGTGTCAGAATTCTTTTCTCAGCAACACAAAGGCTCAGATATATCCCCTCATGCACAGATTCACACACTCTGCATGTAATCATACATGTACCACAGTTAGATTTACAGCCTCCTACTATCTCACCTCACCCCTCCCCTTAAGATGGCACGGCTCACTGATATTTATGCTCTGACAATTGCGTCACAAAAATCAAAAAGGCGTTTGTGGAGACGCCGACCCCGCTCTGCTCTTATCCTCTGTCAATTTGCGCTTGAGTGATGGGCCATAATGGAAGGAAACTGACTCGGACGAGGCCTAGTGGTCCTTTCCGCCTCTCATGGTCTCCTTGTTGTGGTTTTGGTAAAGCATAAATTCCTGACAGGAGCTGATGTTCAACGGGCGCACATGCATGCACTGTGCTGGGGTGTACCAGTAAATAGTGCACGCTCTTCAGTATTTCAGAAGTCTGTGCGATGCGGTATGTGCCATACCGTACATCCTAATACTAATCAGTCCCAGAATGCCAGGCTTCCCGTACCCCCTCCCACCCCTCCTTCATTCTGTATGATGACTCAGGAAGCGATGATGTGACGTGCTGAAATACGAGCAGAAATGAGGGCTCTAACGAGAGACAGCGAGGAGAAAGTGTTCGTCCAGAACAGTGATTTCTGATGTGGAAGTGACGGGCTTAAATCAGAACATGTGTGAAGGCTTTGACTCGACATGAGGGCCACGCAGCAGAGAGGTACGGAGCCCGCTTTTAAGGGCCAGAAAAGTCGGAAGTGTGCAGCCTATGTAACCATTAGTCATCAGTTAAAGCTGAGGCAACAGTAAATCTAAAGGATACAATCTAAATCTTTTTCGAGCCTCCAGTGGTTCAAATTCATCACTTTCTGTCTCAAAGCAATTGAAGCCTTCGGGTGCAATCGTTTTAAAGCTCAACTCCAGACTTTGTGAGAATAGTAGAGTTATGCCAATGTGGAAATGATCACTTATTCTTTTGTCCGTGTTTTGGACTCCACTGATCCCTGCAGTGTGAGGTTTTTTGAGACGGATTGTAAAACCTTCCCTGTCCCTGCAGTGTCCATACTGGGAGCACAAGCGGGCTGTATGTGTGATGGATGTGGTAGTAGGTGAACATGAGGCATGTGGGAGAGAAGTGGACCGACCCACCAGCTCTGAAGAGGGCTCCGGCAGCGTAGTGCATGGCCAGAGAGTGGACCAGCTGTCTGGCCGTGGTGCAGAGCGGCCCTCTCTCAAACAGGGAGAAAGAGAGAGGGGTGTGGTCCGACGCAATGTACAGCTTCAGGGAGGCGTGGATGCTGACCAAAAGGTTGACCGGCTGGATGGTCAGTCTCTGCAGCCGCACAGGGTGGATCAGCGCCTGCACCGACTCAAGCACCTGGCAGAAATGTACAACCCTTTTTTTAATGAGACATTCCCTGTTATGGCACCTCAAAAACACATTTTGAGATAGTATTCATGGCAGAAGTAATGCTAACAATTAAAACATATTGTGACACACAAAGTTTCTTTCCTGGATTAGAAAGTATTAGGTAGCTTGTTATATATATATTATTTCCCTAGCTGGCATGCTGATCACGATAATGAGCTTAACATCTGCATGTGTGGTCCGAGCAGAATGCTGAATCTGTATACAAAGGATGTGAGAACGCAGTGACGTAACCAGAAAACCTGCAAGCCTCATCATTGCTTAAATAAAAGCATTACGTAGCGCACCTGTGCAGGGAGGATGGGGTCCGACCCAGACCCTCTGCTCCACTTCTGGGTCCCTGCTGTGGCTGAGGCTATGGCGCTGTCAGGGATGTAGGTGTGGAACAGGGTCTTAATGTAGTAAACAAAGGTGTCTTCAAGGTAGACTCTGGCAGGTTGGAGTTGGAAAGTGATCTGAGGAAAGCACATGAAGCTGCAATGAAAAAGACTTGGACACACTTGAATTAAGTCCTTTACATGCAACCTCTACAGTGACAAAGAAAGTATTGAATCCAACCTCCTCAGCAGTGTATCTGTCCCCGGCCAGCATCATCCTGAGCTGAAGGAAACAGGAGCGTTTGAACTCCTCCAGGGCTTCAAGGGACTCCGTAGGGTTGGCGTCGCTGCTCCACGGCCCCCCCGGCTCAGCCCCCCCCCTTTGGTCCTGGCACAGCAGCACGGGGAAGTGAAAACTCGCTCGGTTGTATAGCTGGTTGTCTACCTGCAGACTGGAGCAGTAGACCTCGATGAGCGAGTGGTCAGGCATCAGGGCAGAGACGGATGCAGGGCCCGAGTCAGTGTCCGCCGGCAGCCCCGAGAGTGGGGGGGCGGGCGGCGCCGGAGTCAGGCTGAGGAGCAGCTTGGTCAACGTGAGTCTGAGCAGCTCCACGGATCCAGAGGGGTTGGTGATGTCATCGCTCAACACCACGCTGACTTCCCGGAGGAGGACTCTGCACGACAGCTTAGAAGACCTGAAACAAAACAGAAGTCATTCATGTTAAAGGGAATAAATATGACTGGTTTTCATTCATGCATGCCTAGCAATCAGCTTCTTTTGAAGAAAGAAATGAGAAAGGAAACAGCTCCCTCTCAGACTGTGCGTTAGGATTCAGATGATTGGCTGGAGGACCAAACTTATTATTGTTTGGTGAGTATACGGTAAATGTTCTACTACTAGAACAAAGATAATTGCTGTTTACATTTACCACATGTGTAATAATATTCATTTCGTATTCTATCAAAATGAAAAGGCAGCTTTGTGTTGATGTAATGGAACAAAGCTGTAATGTTATGTTCTACTTACTAATTTCCGTCATGACAACAATGAGGCTTTTATTGCCCTCATGTGGTTCAAAATGACGCCTGTCTGTATGTTTGGAGTCTAGTAACAACTGCTGCATGAAAACATTGCTGTTAAGGATAATCATGAAGCAAATTGGAGTGAGTGCAGTAAAACGCACTCGGGTGGATACCTTGGGGTTAGGAAGAACAGCATGCTCACATGATTTGATACGGTTCAAATATGCGGGCAGACTAAAACAACAAGGATGAAAGAAAAAGAATTAGCTGTGCACATGTACCCGCTGTGCTGGTTGATGACAGCATCCACGCTGCCCTCCGGGGCCAGAGACAGAACCAGGGTCCCTCTCTGGTACACCACGTCAATGTAGAGACAGCCGAAGCCTGGCAGGAACACCACCTGAGCAACAGCAAAACAAAAATCTGTCATGAGACATTTCCCCTTTTGGTAAAACTTTGAGGACTGACATTTCCAAAGCTCAGTGCTGTGTACACTGTACGCATCTCACTTTTAATCTCCACCGCTCCAGACACATGGAGTCACGTCATGTGACCAAAGGAAAGCTGCCCGACTGCTTTGTCGAGCAGTCATAACAAGTCCGACCTTTGACCTTGCAACCTTCACTATGGAGGTCAGACCCGGACCTCACCGTAACCAGAGATACAACATCAACTCTCGCCTGCAGCTGGCTAGACAAAACACCAAACATTACACATAATGCCCCGCAACACCTCGCTAACCTCCCATTGCTACACCGACACAATTAAACACACACACACGCACGCACGCACCCCCCCCACACACATACACACAGTGTACTGCCATTTTTTTTTTTTTAGACTACGTCACACATTCATTCACATACTGATGAAAGGAGCTACCACACACATAGCCAGCTGCCCATCAGGACAATCCCACAAGCACGCAGACGTTATGCTGCCTAGATTATGTTCTGTCATCGAGTATCTGGCTGTTAGAAGTGAGTTCCTTAAAAGCATCAACTACATCCTGTGATTGGGCTAATGCAACATGAAAAACTCTGGCTCCACCTTAGTGCCATTAGCACTATCAGTCGGAGCTGAGACGATGGGGCGTTAACTCTTTAATGTCTACAACATCGATGGACATGAAGGAAGTCAAACCTCAAAATGAACACAAGTGCTTCAGTGGAGATGAAATCCTGCCGCCCTTCCGTTACCTGAGTGCCGGGGCAGTTGACGTCTATGGGCTCGCTCCAGGTGTTGGAGCCCTGCTCCAAGGTGGTTTTCAGCAGCAGTGCAGGCAGCGTTTCTCTCTGCCTGCACTCTGGGAAACTGGAAAAGTGGTGGTAGAGCTCATGGTGCAAGGAGCAATTGGCAGGCAGAGGACGGCAGTGAACTTCTGTCTTCTGGGTTTCTTTTTGAAGATAAGAGGTAATAGTAGTAAAATAACTAGTAGTAGAAGTACAAGAGGATAGGTACGGAGATAAGAGGAGACCAGTCGAGTGCAGTTATTTATTTGCTTACCTTTTAGAGTTTCCTTAAGCAAAAGCGGGATAGGACATTTGTTGTGGATCAGCATCCGAGGACAGGGGTCCTCATTCAGGATTATGTATGTCACCCCAAGGAGCTCCTGATATGTCAATACTATGCATCTGCAATTCAAAACAGAGTAGGCCATAAATGAAGTGTCCGCAGATAGCGGTCCAAGCCAGGCGTGTGCGTGTGTTTATAGGTATTTTTATATATTTTATATCTATGTACCATTTACACGCAGAAAATGAAGATGCACAAGTTTGAAGAAAAATACAACTTATTTGGCCTGTGTCTTTCGGAAGGTGAAATAGCTTTTTATTTAGGCTGAAGTTTAGACAGACATTAAACAAGAAAAGACGGATCAAATGTAAGAAAAAGAAGGGCTGTGAAGTGCTGAGAGACTGACAGTGGAAATGCTGAGGGCATTCCTTCCTCTGCTTCATCTGCAGTATTTAACAAGCTGTGACCGGCAGCCGGCTTTGTGTGATGTGTCAGCCGGGGTTCGGTGCCCTGTTCTAAATGGACTGTTGCAGCCAGGCCGCCACAGATGCTCTGCTTCACCCACCTGCTGATCAGGCCACCCCCGGAGTCCGCTTTCCCAGGAACAGACAAACTCTGCCTGGGGAAGTCGGGGCGGATGGGAGCGGGGAGGCTCCACGCTGCGGACCCAGAGCCCACTCCGCCATCGTGCCCGGGGAAAAGGCTGAAGAGCATATGTTTGAGGGGCAGAGGGAACTTCACCGTTCCATGAACGCCGGTTTGGAGGAGGTCCCAGAATGGCACGGAGCAGGGTTTGGCCTGGGAGGATTCCTCTGAGGGTAACAGGCTGAACAGTGACGTCTCTGGTACCTCACAGGCCTGACGACAATACATGATACAAACATGATTAAATCACTATGGGAAGAAGAAAGGGAAAGAAATGAACAGCGAGGACAGTCAAGATGAAGTGTATAGAAAAAGGAAAACAAGCAAATGATGAGGGACAAACAAAAAGAAAAAGACACAAGGGAAGACAGAAAAAAATGAAAAGAAGTGAGAAAAGAAAATGAGAGATATAAGATATGATGAAAAGAAAGGCAGAGAGAAAAGAAGACTACGACAAAAGACACATAGTGAAACCACATTGTTATTGTACGCTGTTCTATGCTCCACTGAGCCTTGTGCTAAATTAGTAGCAGAGGAGCCCTGCTGTGCTGCCAGTGAGCGGCGAGTAGCTGAGGACTGCAGGGATTAGGCACTAAGCATGATGAATAGCACGACTAGAAAGGCATTCCTCGGCTTGTTTGTGGTCTGTGTCATTGTTAAGTCCATCGCCCGCTATTTATTTTTTTTAAAAGCTCTTAAACAAAACAAAAAAAATGAGTTTTCAGTCAATTAGTGGCGGCTGGCAAGCTCTGGCAAGATCTGCCATCCTCCTTTAAGAGGATCTGAAGGCTCGTTAAATTACATCACTGCATTGTTGCTCTCTTTGGGGACAAGCAGCAGATGAAAGCGAGTGGGGAAAAAACCTGCATCCAATTCTGGGTGTTTGTCTAATGTCCCAACGAAGCGCCATTGCCACATGGTGAAAACGGCAGAGGGAGGGAGGGGGGGGTGTAGCATTTGATCTGATGGAAAACGGCTTGCCGCGTCGGAGCAGTGTGCATGTGTGTGGGGTGGCGCTGGGGTTTGATGTGTGTGAGTAATGCACACAGGGAATAAATATACTGTGTGTGAGGTTTTAGAACCATCGGCTGAACAGGAAAGACATGATGCAGGGCAATGAGAAACACACACGCACGCACCTCCTTAGGCTGTGAGGTGGCATTGAGGGATTGAAGCTGAATTTACACTCATTTATATTGTTTTGAAAAGCTGAGCAGGTGTGATGTATGTAAGTTCTAGCTTTATGCAAGCACAAGCAGTTGTTTCAACTGTTCAAATAAAGGTGGAGTGCAAGACATTAAGATTGTGTTTGTGCATTGCATATTTTACCATTATGCATGGTTTACATTACATTAGAGGTCATTTAGCTGCCGCTTTTTTCCAAAGCGACTTTGACCCATGGGTTTACATGGAGCAATTAGGGATAAAGGGTCTCGCTCAGGGGCACTTCGACATGACACATGAAGCAGCTGGGATTTGAACCACAAACCTTGCGGTTTCCAGTGCACGACACTACTCGACGCACCACCGTCGACCCATTTGCTCATTTGTACGTTTGCCTTGGTGTTACTTTTAAAAAGATCAAAGGTGAGTGCACTGAGAGAGGGTGGACGTGGTCACCTGGTCGTCAGTTCCCAGAGAATGGGCGGCCAGCAGAGGCCTGCAATGGATCGTGTGCGGCGTGTTGTTGACCAGAATGGTTCGGTCCTCTATCTGGAGGATCTGGATGCCGTGTCTCACCACAGACGACACGCAGAACTGACACTGCTGCAGAGGAAACAACAGACACCTATTTATCAGCTCACATTACTCACATACTGTCTGCGCTAAAGTTTAGTCAGCGACATTTCACTGAATAGTACTAATTGTAAAGTCCAATAAACAATACTATATCTAACTTGGGAAATTCGATGAGGAGGCAAGATCGCTTGTTTCCTTTACCTTTTGCCTTCCGGGAAAGGCCCCCAGGGTGATGTCTGCTTCTACATATCCCTCCTCGTCTAAAGTGACCACCTCTGAGCCGGATCCCTCTTTCCATCGGGGAGAGGTCAGATCGTGGACCAATTTAAGCGCCGTGGACTTGTGGACAGTGTTGGTGTGGGCCCAGTAGATGCCAATCTGGAAAGCTTCCTGGAGGTTTGGGAGGGCAGCCAGGGCAAAAAGAGCGAGGAGGAAATCAGATGGTCGGAATTGGAGGTGAGTTTGTTGTCAGTCATCTCAAACAAAATACGCAATCTAAATCATCTTCGTTTGATTTCATTTTGGAAAAGGACTCATGCCTGGGTCAACGGGGCTTCAAAACAGACGACTCAGCACAATGTTTCTGACATTGTCCATGTACACTGCGTAACATCTCAATTAGTCCTGGAACTGACGAGTATAAAACCTCTACAACGGTTGGCTCCGTTACGAGGACACACTTAAAGTGTCCCACCGATTGGTCTTCTGGCTCTGCTGCACGAAGCGTTATGAAACATGCTAATCAATCAGCAAACCTTCGGGGGAGACCAAGTCGCCTCCTCAAAAGTCAGACCATGATAAAAAGCAACACACACGGATTTGGTTTTATTTCACAGGCTCCTGCATATTTACAACTTTTAATTTTTGTTTCTTTGAGCTCAACGGTCTCCCCCCTTAGCGCCGGGTGAGCAGGGAAACAGTCTGTGTACGTGTGCCTCATGTTCCATGGGGGGGAAACCATCTGCAGAAGCCTGTGAGGAAACATGTCCGCAGTATTTAGCGACAGAGCTTGGCTGCAGATAAAGACTTATCTGCAGCCAAGCCTTGCTGTAAGCAGCCAGGATGGACAAGATGAGGGAAGGGGTGGCTTTATAATAAAATGCCACAAAAAGATCTTCTAGGTCTTGGTCTAAAGACAAAAGGTGGAATTCGTTCAGTCAGGTGACTTTGACCTTTGACCTCCAGGATGTAAACAGCTCATCCTTGAGTCCAGGCGGTTTGTGCCAAGTTTGAAAAAAGTCCATCAAAGGATTCCAGAGAATGGACTAGTGGCGGAAACAGAATGGCTTCGGCACAGAGGCAAAACAGTGTTTAGGGTGTAAGAAAATAAAGAATGTACTTTTACACAACTCAGTCAGCAGGAGTACTGCTCAGCTGGTTTCTGAGTCTGTGAAGGGACAATTCTAAAGAACATGACCCTGATGAAGTTATTATCTAGATATAGTTGTGAAGCTCACATAAGAAACTGAAGGCATTCTGAGTTAGCAAGGCACTGAAGTCCAAAGGAAGTCGAGCTTGGGACTACAATTGACCTCTGCAGGGTGGACTTTAGAATGCTCTTTTTAATATCGGTCTTTCGGAGGACAACTATACAAAGATGTACTTGGCACCATACCTTGAAGTTTGGGGGCACAATGACCTTGCCTGCTGGTATCTGCAGCACAATGGTCTCTCCCTCGAAGAGCCAGAGGTCCCACTGGGAGTGGTTAGCCAGCAGGGCCCAGGGCAGCAGCTCCACCAGCAGGGTATTCAGCCCGGACTTCCAGCAGGACAACTTGACCTGCATGGGACTGTCCCACTGGGCGAGGGGCTCCAGCACTGACCTGTGAGAAGAGTATACACTATAACAGCAATCCATTTGAGTAATTATTTGAATGCAGCCAAACACAGTGGAAGCTTTGCTCTTCTCTATAGTACAAATATGATGAACATGTGTAGACCTTCTGGGCAGATATGCAGAATGCCTTTTTCTCAGCATGTTTCTCATGTAGGCCTGTGCAGAACATTCCTTGAGCTGTAAACACTTTACCCTAGACACAAAACTATAATGACACACATATAGACAGAGACAGACACACACAGCTACCTGTAATGCAGTATTGATAAACAACCATTATTGTCAACTTGGTAATAACACTCATTCATGCCCAATTAGTTAGACTAAGGATATGATTTTCCCCATCAACTCTATGTACTTCAGAGTATGTAACAGCATTGAAATGTGTCCTGGATATACAAACAGTTGTTGCATTGTCACACCATACAAACAAATTAACACACTGACAATCTAAACAAACAAACATAAAAGACCATTTATGCAATGAAAAAACATTCTGGAAACACACACATACAAGACCATGAGGAGACAAACAAGGCAGACAGACAGAAACACACAAGCATTGTGTCAGAGCAATCCCCTGACAGCAGCAGTCACATTGGGGGAATGACGGTCCTGTGAACCCTAAACAGAGCAGTGCTAGAGGGGAGAAAAACAAACAGTTCCCTCGGACTCGCTCTGAACTTTGAAACAATCAAAAACCGTCTTCCCTCGACTCGGCTGAACCTTCCACCCTGCCCTCCTAGACTCATCCCGTGCCCAAAGACTCCCCGGCTGCGCTTGAACAGCATGTCTTTCTGCAGGCCCAGGGAAGCAAGCTGATTAGCTTTAGGAGCTAAAAAAACAGCTAAAAGGACCAGCGCTCAGCAGCTTCTGTCCAAACCTGCCAACTATGGAGCTGAGTTTTTAAGAAGTGGGAATGTTGAGAAGCACACTGCTATGAACACACACACATGGCCTGCAGCTAGGGCTCACTCTAACCTCAACCACTGAAAGCTGTTAGTTTAATGATTACGGCGCTGCATCTCTGTCATTTAATAAATCCAAAAGGGAAAGAGAATAACATACACCACATCAACTTCCTCTGCCCCTTTAACACTCAATATTCACACAATGTATTTCTCCACCGAGCCGAAGAGATTTTTTCAGGCAAACAGGCAAACTGCACAAACAGATACCAACTTAAACCAAAACATACAAATTAAACCTGCTGCCCATGTACTGAGTGTTTTTACAGATAACCATCATTGCTACAAATCCTAATAGAGGCATATTTCTGATGCTCTTTTTCCTCAGACCGATCGTGCTCTTGACCTAAAAGTAGCTCGAGATAATGATTAGTATTCAATAAAACCCTTCTAGATCAACCCTTTCTGCACCGGCGAGTAACTTATCATCCTAAAAGCCCAATTTAGTTCTAGGATTCCATTATACCCCTGATATCCAAAAGTTAACAATTTTAAACAAATGTTTCTAATCAAACTTATAACATTAGTATTTAAGATTTAAAAAAATTATATATATGTATAAATTATAAGTGTGTCTGCAGGCATCTGCAGGGCAACAATATGTGTGAGAGTGGAGGAACACCGAGGGCAACGACAGGAAGGCATATGGCCCACATGTCCAGCAGACCCACAGAGGCTGTGGCAGAGCGTGCAGGCGTCAGGATGTGACTGCTTTGTTACAAAAGATGATACCCAAGGGACTTTGCAGATCCACATGTGTCTGCTGCCATAATTGTGTATGAACCCTCATACAAGACGCGCCACATTTGTACTCAACCACCCGAGGGTAAGCAAAGCTGTGCCACGTTTTTAACTGCATGCAAAGCCCGACTGTAAAGTACTGTGAATGAGTGACAGCCCCCTAATCTGAGGACAACTTCTGATGCTCAGCATTTTCCTACTGTTAAGGGTTTTATCATGTTAAGTCAGCAATCTAAAGAGAAGCCTCCCTCACTAAAGCGATAAATTAATCAATGATCTTCAACAAAGATAGCACAGTATAACACATGTTGGCCCATTACATCAGAAGGTGTCCTCGTGCAATTATATATTTTTTCTCTATCCTGCCTCTTTCCACCTTGTGGTACTCTGGCACTTCTTTCGATCTATTGTGTTACCTGTCAGCATCGTTGGTGTAGGGCCACGGCGGCCCTGCCGAGGGCCTTGGACCGTAGAAGTCGCCCAGAATGTGCTCCAGGTTGTTCTCGCCTCCGTTCTTGTTCACGATCTGTTTGATCAGGCTGGTGGAGATTGGCACAGCACAGTTGGAAGCGTCTTCGTCCTCCCTGAAAGGAAGAAGCACAGAAAACGCTTCAATAACGAGACGTGACAGAAGCGTCAATTTGTTTGTCCGTGTGGGACAATGTGACCGATTCCCATTCCACACATGTTTGAGTACATGTGTCCTGCGAGGACATGTGCATCTGTTCAACAGATTTCACTTATACTGATCATGTTCTCCTCCGTGGTGAATATGTCATAAGCATTGAAATTCAGAGGTACACACTGGTGGGGTCCTAAAGGCCCCCGCTGGATGTTTGTTGACAGCAAACTAGGCTTGGAAGCGGGTTCACTGATTTCACAGCCAGAAAGGAATTAACTGAAGAACAAGACATCTCTTGACATTAGCAGACGATTCCCATTCTTCTGTTCATTACAATCGGAGCCTCCTCCAGCAAAACTCTGTTTTTACCGCAACGGTTGAATCTGCTTTTTGTTTGGTATTTTTCCTTTTTTTGCAGTCTTTTATTACAAACACAAATTCACCAAGATCCTATAGAAAGCTAAACAGCAGTAAACAATTCTATTGGATACCTCAGGTATAACTCCAGACTAGGGTCAATTATGGCTCAGCAGAACTAAATCCAAAGAGCTTCTTCTCTTTTTCTGGGCAGCATCCAGTTCCTCTTTGCTGAAATAGCGCCATGGTTTATTAATATTCATTGTGCTATAAAAGGAACTCAAGGACTACTGCTTATGGATCTGGGGGCAAGACAGTGGACATCGAGAAGGTGTCGACAGGAAGATTTCGATCCAGAGCGGCGGGCGCGGGGGGGGTTCAATGGGAAGAGGCTTCTGATTGTAAAGCTTCAGCCTTATCATGTGGTGGGCGGTGCGAGGGGAGATGGACTTAACGTTTCTGGCTGGGACCCTTCTGTGGCTCTCAGACCGCAGCTTTGCTCTCCAACTAGTCCATTGGAGCCCACAACTATATGTAATTACAGGAAGGAAAGACGAGCTGTTGACCCGCGAACATTGGAGATGAATTTGTCCTCGCGGGTTGGACCTGTTGGGGCTGCTTGTGAGTTTGTAGCATGTATGTGTACGTGAGTGCAGGTCCGTTTACAACTGAGGCTTGTAGTATGTGTGTTTTTGAGGATGAAGAGGGATGGATAGAGCTGTGGGTAATTGGAGAGGGGGGAATCAGGAAGAGCAGTTAGGGCAGGGGAGGGATTGTAAACACCAGGGGCGCTGCGGTCACAAAGTAGAAAGACTAGAGAGTTGTTTTTGAGCGAACAACAGGGGCCAAAGATATTTCCAGTCACTGTGGTTCCTTAATGGCAGCTGAAATCAAAACAGACTTTGTGATCAGATATCCAAACACAAAACGGCTACAGCAAGGAGAATCTCTCAAGGGGGGTCAATTACATTCAACGTTTACTCTGTTTATTCAGAGCGCCACGGGCTGCACCCAAAAAGGGCCGATGTGTGTTTCATGGATCTGCATAAAACAACATAGATTACAGATGTACAGATCACAAACACAGTAGGAGCAACAATGATGCAGCTTGTACACATGTGGTAGTGATTTCCCCCCTGGGGCCACACATAGGGGAAGATAAACACTCATGTAACTGAGAGACACTTTGGGCTGAAGCATCTGCCATCAAGACAAGACAGATGAGGCAGGCTAAGTCGTTGCAATCCAAAACCAAGAGATAACTGCCTTCTACATGCAGATTTTGACAAAACCCAACATTTTGACGACTAGTTGGGCTTATTGGATACCGCCACAATAAAGTGGATGAAGAGCTGTCCCATACACGCGGATATGCACGATACTATTGTGGGTCATGTCCTTTTGGTTGGTCTTGTAGTTGAGGAAGGTATCTTGTTTTGTACACTTCAGATCAGTTTTGTCTTTATCAGGGTTGTTAATATTTGACAATCCTACCTGGCCTGGAAAGTCAGGTGGTGGGTGAGGTCGGGCTCTGTGTTTAACAGGGGCTCTTGGTGGCCCCGGCCGTGTATTAGCTGGCTCTCTCTCAGCCCCAGACTCCTCTTCTCTATGTGGACGCTCACTGGATCTGGCAGGTGGCTCCGCATGACAAACAGGGGACTGAACACCACCTGAAACAGGGGATTCATAGAGAACACTTAACAGTGAGACAAACTGCTCAGACACACAGTACCGGACTAAACTGGGAGAGGGATCGTTAGATATTCAGCTGAGACACCCAACTGTGGGTTTAAACAGGAAGTGAAAACAGTACACATGCACCAAGTAAAACACCCACCCGGCTAGTCTTTAACTGTTGTATGTAAAGTTCTACCAATAGTGTGAAAAAAATAGAACAAGGTAATGTGTATAGTCTTGGTGTTTTTTTGTAAGTGAACACCCATTATTCTAAAAAGACAAAAATAAATTCCATTGCAGAAAAAACACATTTATCCAACAGCCCATTATCCCAAAAGCAAGTGGCTATTGTTCAGACGGTCCATTACTCTGAAAACACACACTTCCTCTGACTAGCTCGTCCCTGTTGACTTCTTTGCTTTAGCTAGAGGTTTAGGCATGAGAGAGGTTATTTAGGATAATTGGCTTCCCGTAAATCATGTCAAAGTAGTGACAAAAAAAGAAGTCCGATTCTGCGGATGGAGTTGATGGCTGCCTACGAAATATGACGCTTGAGTAAATATTAGTAATATATTAGTGAGTCAAGATGCAGAGAAGAACGGGTCATACCACAGTAGAACAAAGCATAGTGCTACCATGAGGTCGGATGACATCATCCTGCATAATAATTTGGAGTGGCCCATTGTTGGAGCTATGAACATTTCTTTTCAGGATAACGGACTGTCGGAGAAAATCTAGTTACACTATTGGCTTTTGAAAAATAATGGCATGGCATCCCGTAGAGAACTACAACACTCTCACTACCTCACAAGAGTGGAGTACCCAAAACATAGCTAATGCAGAAATAAAAACAACAACTTTTCGTCACAAAATGAAAATATATTGGGTGTATACTCACCACTCTCTGTTGCATGTGAGAGCCAGGTTCAATTTTGATAAGAGTGCACCAAACATATAGCAAAGAACCACTGGAACAAGGCACCTGAAAAATATTTAAAACTACTGTTACGATTCTGTATTATAACTCCAGGCTGTTTAATCCAAAACATTTTATTCTTACACTACTTGGGCGTGTCTGGCATATCATATCTTTCCATTATCGCCTGTTATTACAAGAGTTAATGGAAAAAAGGGCACTTAAGGGAAACAAATTGTTTTTGTTTGTGATTACACAATATGGATATCTGAGATAGCCACGCCCCCTGATTTGCATATAATAACGTGAAATGTGTAATAAATAAATAAATGTGGCATTATGAAATAAAAGTGTCTATACATAAATAAATGTGCCATTATGAAATAAAAGTGTCTATAAATAAATAAATGTGGACTTATTAAATATAAGTACCATGAAATAATTAAATGTATTTCATATTTATGTATTTATTGCCTCATTTATTTATTTCACGATGTATTTCAAATGCATATTTATTCATCTATTTATGTATTTATTCATTTGTTTAATTATGGCTAAAACGGCTTTCCATATCTGATAGCCAGGCGGCTATCAAAGCGATTGAAGGCAAAATGGTGAGGTCCAGCACCGTTTTGCGTTGCATTGAAACCTTAAATAAATTGGGTAGACAAAAATACCTGTCAATAGCAGTTTTTCGCGGGATTACGTTCCAAAAAGGACCCGCGATAGGCGAAGTAGAAACCTTAATTTTTTTTACAATTATTATACATTGAAACCAAAGAACAAAACAAGAACAAGAACAAATAAAAGTACTGTATAATTTTTTTTTTTTTTACAAACAACTACTAAAATAATTATTTTAATCATCAACACGGACGAAAGGCTTCAAATTGCGGAGATCAGCACCGCCCCACCGCGACCCGAGTCATCTGATTAGAACGGGAGAAAACAAAAAATGATTCTGAAAAAAAAGTCCAGTAGGACAAATAGTGACTCGCGTGTATTTCACTGCTCTTCTGACTGAGCCGCTGCATCCTGACTCCGCTCCGTAGCGTTTTTTTCTTCTAAAGCCTGCCGGCGGGTGTGTTTTTTCAAGAGAGACATTGTTATCGGTAGTTGTTGTCGCTCTTTTTTCCTCTGTTTTACATACGTGTACATATTAAACCGCAACGTTATTGACACATGTAGAGAAGAAGCGGAGAGACTGTTTAGCCAATCAGAATGCAGAACACAATGCACGATGCAAATCCGCGAAGCAGCGAGACCGCGATACAGCGAGGGTTCACTGTACTACGATAAAATTGGTGGTTTGGAAAATTGAATATCAGAAACCTGGCAGGGTATTTAGAGCAGGTTGGAAGACTTGCCGAATATGACTAGCAGCGGAATTAAATAAATCAAACACAGTGCAGATTCGCAATGGGCCTACTTAAAAGGCCTGCGCGAAGTGCCAGGATGGGCTATTAACCAATAGCCCGATGGGCACCACTGTATTTATATATTCACTCACCATCCACTTTATTAGGTACACCTGTCCAACTGCTTTCTAATTTCTAATCAACCAATCACATGGCAGCAACTCAATGCATTTAGGCATGTAGACTTGGTCAAGACGATCTGCGGCAGTCAACGCCACAGCCTACTTGAGTTTTGTTGCTGACCATGTCCATCCCTTTATGACCACAGTGTACCCATCTTCTGATGGCTACTTCCAGCAGGATAACGCGCTATGTCATAAAGCGCGAATCATCTCAGACTGGTTTCTTGAACATGACAATGAGTTCACTGTACTCAAATTGCCTCCACAGTCACCAGTAGGGCTGTAGTCAACCAAAGAAATAGTCGACCAATGTCTTGTACCAGATCTCAATCCAATAGTGTACCTTTGGGATGTGGTGGAACGGGAGATTCGCATCATGGATGTCTGACAAATCTGCTGCAACTGCGTGATGCTATCATGTCAATATGGACCAAACTTTCTGAGGAATGTTTCCAGTACCTTGTTGAATCTATGCCACAAAGGATTAAGGCAGTTCTGAAGGCAAAAGGGGGTCCAACCCGGTACTAGTAAGGTGTACCTAATAAAGTGGCCGGTGAGTGTGTATATATATATACATCAGAAACACATTATCCTGTTTAGTCCTGAAACCCGTTTCCTGTTTTTTTTTTCTAATAGTTTAAAGTAAAATTCTCCCTAATGTCCTGCAACACAATATAGCGGCTGAAGTGACGAACAACTGCCAGCCTAAATGAGCCATTACGGGAATCTAATTAAAGACATGGGGTGCCAAAGCACATTACCAGTGGCCTGGGTTATGACTTACTGGGGACTTCATGTCCTTGGTGGGGAAAGAGATTGGAGGAAAGAGATCATTTAGTTTAATAGAGTGGGCCATGAAAAAAAAGGCTTTTTGGATGGGCTAATGAAAAGAGATACTCTGGCCTGATACACCAAAAACACAAACGCCTAGGATGAGGTCAAGACAACCTCCTATACTTTGTCAAAGGTAAAGGAAGATGTTGAAAATCAGAGATAAGGAGGAGGAAGGTGAGATATGATGAAGAGGAGTTACCACAGATGGATTACCCGTTAATCAGGAGACAGATGAGAAAAGAGACGGGAGGAAAGTCAGAGGGTGTAACAAGTGAACAGAATGTCAGAGGATGAAGTAAATAAATGAGAAGAGTGAACAGCTGCAAGACAGACGAGCAGGCCAGTGTGTGGGCGAGGGAGACAGGGAACTATCAGGAGACAGACAGAGATAGAGAGATCTGAGGATTCAGCTACTAGTCCAATCTCTCATTCTGGGCCAACCCTCCATATGTGTAACGGACGGATGATCTGAGGAGAGGAGATAACAGCAAAGAGATTGGAGCGAAGTCAGGGATGTTCACGCCGCACACAGAAGCAGGAGCTGCAGAAAGTCTGCGAACAGCAAGGGGCCTATATAAAGGAAGAACACTACGAGAGTGTGGCAAAGGAGAAGAAATACAGAACTGGTGAAAGAAGTGCACAGGAGGGCAAAGGAGCGACTGTCTGGCAACAGTCCAGCGGTGCAAAAGGGCCTTCAAACCCTCTCCCTGTGCCCACGTATCAATAGTGCTTCCTGTCTATGGTTACAGTTGTTATGAGAGAGCATAAACTGTATTTTCTGCCTCTCAACATGGCCGGTTTTTGGTTTCCATGGTAAGATTATCTGAGGGGACGATCTCAATCTGTCTTCCCACCATGAGCGATTCTGCCACTGTGGCCACCCAGGAGGAGAGCATCCGGACACAGTTGGTGGTCCAGTCCCCGGCTTCAAACCTGTGTGTGTGGCTGGGTTGGTTAGAAGCAGTGCTGCGTGCAATGTGTGTGCCCATTTGTGTTGTTGAACCATATACATCCATGTCGAACAAGTCAAAGATAAGTAAATAGGGTCGTGTAGCAACACTGAAGTGCAAGTCCGGCTACCTGCACAACAGAGCTGCCGTTGCCCTTCTCTCTGCTTTCCAGCTGAACGTCTTGGGACCAGTCCTCATCTCCCCTGGCCCTTAAGCACAGCTCTGTCATCTCAGGGTCCTCTAGTACGTACGAAGGCAGCTTGGCCCCGGCCTCCAGGCAGTCGCAGTGTTCCCTGACCACCGTCTGACCATCAGGCCCCACGTAGTGCTGCACCGCCCGCAGCTCGATGTCCTGAGTCAGGTAGCTGCACATCACCTGCCGCCCACAGATTATTACCTGGAGGAGAACACGGTTACAGGGGAGGATTGAATATAATTCAAATAAAATCTTAAATGTAAAGACATTACCTTCTCTACTCATTGACCTCGACCATGAACACACAAGATCTAATGATCTAGATCTAATGCTAGGTATGTTCATAACAAGTGCCTGAGTGAACTAACACCTTGGGTGAAACATACAGATGGAATAAACTTTACACAGTGGTCTTACTTTAGGTTAAAATCTGAATGGGAAAAAAAGTAAAGGACTGGAGATGAATCCTATTTTTTCAAACGATGACCCGCAACCTCATCTTCATCAAGATGTTCACCACTGAAAGGTCACTGGTTCTGGGACATGCCGACTGCAGACTGAAGGGTCTATGGGGTCTACATCCCTGCTGGACCATTCCCATCCCAAGTTAGATGTGTGTGTTCTATGCCACTCTGTGTTGTGGCTGTGTGTGTTCTGCAGGTTGTGATATTGGAAAAGATCTCTCCATTAATTACAGCAGCAGTCAAAGTGCACCAATAGGAATGACGAAGAGACCGTAACAATAAAAGACTAACAATAAAAGACTGTAAACAAAAAGGGACCGTAGACGATAAGGTGCGCTCAAGTCATATTGGGTGGCGGCCGCTGCCCCCCTCCGAGGATATGAGTTGTGTGAATTGGCCAATCGAGCCCTTTCATCGGATCCATTGGGAACGAGATGTAAACAAAGGGTGGAAGAGACGGGGAAGGAATGCTAGAGGCCGAGTGTGTTTTGTCTGGAGGACGAGAGGGAGACATGTACGACACTCAACACTGTTTACATAACAGTGTCACCGCCATAATCCAACGGCATCTCGGCATTTTCAGGAACGCGGTGACTCTGAGTGGCATTCTGGGAAAGAACGCGCCGTTGTGGTGTAGAAAGGGGACTGCGTCTGGTGTATGATCTCCTGTGATCTTCTTTGTGGATTGATGGGGTGGCTTCAAGTTCATAAGCTTTTGTTTGAGCGCCATAAAACGCAGGTTAAGAAAACTGAAGGAAAACATATTGTCCCTACATTCCTGGTGTTGTTGAATACCGGGCCGTCTTCATTGCTGTGGTGCCTTCCCACCACAAATATACTCAAATAAAATGTGTTGCCAGTACTGCCAGTGAGTCTTTTTTTTATTTCTTTTATTACATTAGATCCCGGGTGAAAAAATATAGTCTCTCATTTGATTGCTTCAAGGAAATACAGTTAGTTCTACCATTATTCTGGTTAACCATAACTCTTAAAAATGTAATCTAAGAAATTGAAAAAATCAGTACAACTGAGCATTTAAGATAAAAAGATGTCTTCCCACTACAATAAAAACATGCCAACATAGCCAACAAAAAGGTCCAGGAAGTCGCACCTGTTTCTGGACCCCGTTGAGTTGTACCACCTTGATGATGAGGGAAGCTGTGCGGCCCTTGTACTGAATGGTCCTCAGCAGGGTCCCTACATTGTCCACACTGAAGGCTTCTGACCACCGCCAGTTCCCCCATCCCTCGATGCAGATGTGCAGCAGCTGCAAGGACACACACACAGACAGAGACAGAATACAGCAGACATCAGAAGTTAGTCTCCTTGCCCTTTATTTATTCCCAACAAAACAGAAAGTAAACAGTCTTTGTTTAGAGAATTTTGGTAGGGCGAAAAACGGAGACAACAAAGTTCCTGTTTACTGGTCCTGAACAGGCCTGCTGTTGCTGGAGGGAGACAATATACCAGCTGGTGGGAAACAGCTAATGTGGAAGATCATTTTGTGTGTATGTGTGTGTGGTTGGATGCGGAGGGCGCTGTTCTCCACAATACTAAATAAGAGACAAACAGCATGGCTCTCCACCACCTCGTCTTTGTGTACGTCACTTCTATGTTGAGAGCACATTCAAGTGTGTGACTGGGTGCAGACGCACACACTCAGTGCCACAGCGATAAACAGACGCCGTCCCGTCCTTTGACACACAAACAACTTGGGACGGCGACATTTATCTGACCACTGTCCACACCATTCCTCATAATGCGGGGCCACAACATGACAGCAGGGTCTAAACAATAGATACAAAGGAACTACATCCGTGGACATGTGTGCACAGGGTTTTAAAAGCTTTCTCACAATATACACACGCACACACACATACACACACACACACACACACACACACACACGAATGGTCAAACGTTGATTCCTGCACATGGCACATCTGTGCCCCAGTGAGGTCATGCGTAAAAACTAAAAGCAACATTTTTAAAACAATATGAAGGTTGTCAGGAGACGATGGTCACAATACAGGAGCAGAATCCTAAATACGGTGGGGAGATCTAAAGCTGACCACACCCCTCCCGAGGCAGCAAATGCCAACACAAATTTAATCTTGTGAGAGCTAAAACGGGGTTGAGGGAGGATGTGAGATTAGACAAAGAATGTATGTGAGCAGGAGAGTTTGGCAAGACAAGGTGTGTGTGGGGAAGGCCGCGAGGGGGGGTATGCACCTCTGCGACTAAAGTGGAACACTGAAAAAGGTTTTCGAAGTTTTACACTTTGGCCAGTCACCTCAATGTGCCAAGTGTTTAGCCAATCTGACTAAAGAAAAACAAATTACCCCTGAGGTCAGAGAGCACAGGGGACCCTGGTCGGGACCGTCAATGTTTCTCCCCGCTGTACTCTGTCCACGCCGTTTGAAGGCAGATTACTTTACAACAACATTCTTAATCAAAGCCTGAATACCCTTTCTTCAAAATCATCCCTCCTCCCTGTTGGCTGAGTGGAAATGACATCATTTCTCAGATCTCCAGCTCAGTGGACTTGCTCACAGGGGAAAGTGGCAGGGTGGTGTAAACAGCCAGGTGACAGAGGTTAATGGTAAGCCTGAGGGCCTTCACACAGCGCAGTGGGCGTGTAGGGGGGAATTAAGTTATGTACTCCAATGTACAGGTAAATTACAAAATGCACACAACTAGAGCTTTAATTGTGAAAGATCAAAATGAAGGATTTCACCTGTTTGTAAAGTTTAAAGGACTATTTAGGTCTTGCATCCTCTCTAATGCCCACCAGGGAGAGCAGACAATTTGTTATTTCAACACGTCTCCCTCCTTTAACCCCTTTCCTCCTCCCCCGGTCACTGTGGCTCAACTTGACCTTTAAGGGGGAAGTCATAACAACGTCTCTTGTGGAACTTCAAATAGCCAGCGGCGCTCCAATTTAATTCATCACTGCTGTGACTCAAGGCAGTGGAAGAAAAAAACAAACAAAAAAAACAGCGGCGACACAGACAACGTGGACACCTAGGATAACAGGAATGAATAATAAGGAGCTGTTTTGCGTCTTTGTGACGTATCATTCTGTTGCAAAGATCCATGTGGTGTTCCTAATAGTTGGCTTCACGATGATGCGGATAGTTGGCGGGGCAGTCTGACTTAGTGACCAGTCGTATTAGTTATTATGGGGCTTTGTGCGGTAATACAGTCTTGCGCCTCTGTTTCCATACGCAACCAACTGACAACATAAAGCAGCATATCAAGCTACTGCTGACAGAACTGTCCCAAATGAGAAGAAAAATAATGATGAACATCTATGTATTGGCCGGATACCTTTTACTAATGTTTTTTTTATTCAAAATATCACTGTGGATGCGTCATTTCTTAAATGTCCTTCCTCTCTGCCCTCACACCCTTTCTTAATGATGGTTGATGGTCAGTTACCACCTTCAGTGTTTGCCTCAATGGAAACTTAATGTTGTCTGGCACTTGGGACAAGAAAGATTCGTTGTCTTTAGGTAGAAACCCAAACAATCTCTATCACAACTAGCATATAAATGATTTAGTAATGGCTTTAAAACGGGTCTTGTGAGGTCACAGCGACCTTTGACAGCTGAAATCGAATTGGAAGTTTGTGCAAAACTTAAAGAAACACCATCCAGGCGTAACCAATATATATAAAATACATACCCATCGATCGCGCATGCAACTGTTACCCTGGTAACGCAATGTTTAGGACTCAGGCACTGATTGAAAGCTGGAAAGAATGTTCCTCAGGGAAATAGAGGCGTAAGAAGTTAAGAAGTTAAGGTTGTGACTCGCAGTTCTTTCATGGACGTATGTGATCGGTTTTCAAAGGCTCCAACTGGTGTAAATTGTTTAATGGCATAACATAGTTAATATAGGTCATGCTGCTTGTGTAACACAGTTTATATATTGTTAAGCTGTATATATGAGAAGCTTACTTAACAAGAAAGACTTTTACTTAGAGACAGGAAGTAGCATGGTTCGTTTTGTTGATAGAATAAATAATGACGATATATAGAAAAACCTCATGTCAAGTGCGTGTTCTGTTCACTGTTGTAATACTGAGTAAAGACAGTAAAAGTTCCCCTTAAACAAGAAATGCTGGTCCTCATTAAAAACTGCTCCAAAACAAAGAATCAAAACATCGAGAATGGTGTGCGCACACGTAAAGCAGGGAGGGGAATGTTGTACCAACTTCATTCTCGTTGGAGCCTGCTGATGGAGGAGTAACCTGCTGCCTTCAGATGGTACATCACATTTTGAAATACATTAATTGCGTTTTTTAGCGGTGCGTAAAGTTGTCCGTTTGCCACACCCCCTTCTGTTTGACACGTTGAGGAATACCTCTGCACAGTTCTCTGCTATATATTGTGCCTCTGTTTGTATTACTTCCAATGCAAAAATCTGGCATCTGGCCCAAACCTGAACTTGAGGAACCAGACAATATAAAACTCCCACAATATCCTTGCAAGAGAGTAAAACTCGAATCCTGTAAACATGTGAATTGTAGGAATCTATTGTATCTAAATCCACATGTAAAAAAATATTATCTTACTCTGATACCATAGAGAAAAACATGTTGAGTAAAACCAGCCTTATTTGCACATGCTAAATAAGTCTCTTTATCTTAACTCCAAATAAATCTTGTTTTTAAACTCCCATGCTCACCCTCAAACACTGGCGCGGAATTAAAGAGTTTTTGTCCAAAACCAACTTAGAAACCATCTGTCATCTTATGATATTAACCAAGTTGGGTATTGAGTGTGAAAGAAACAAAACTCTCTCCTCATTTCCCTTAACTCCCAAAGGACAGATTGTGATTATTGCTGGCCGATGGCAGCCGCGTAGCTTCCAGCACATTACTGGGCTGCAGTCTCAGTGCCGGAACGATCTGTATGGGGATTAAAACTGAGTAATTGGATGGAAGCAAAGAAAGCATTTTCACTTTGTGACTGCATTGCACTGCAATGTTGTCTGTTATCTGTTTTCGCTGATAGGGAGTAGGACATCAACAGGGCCATATCACCCTCTGGCTATAAAATATAAGGTTTTGTCCAAATTCTTTGGATGTGACTTGTCCAGTGGTATTGATGTATCAATGGAAGGCTTTAGTCAAACACTTTTTCACTCAATACTATAATTATGTAGCCCAATCCTTGAGGTAATAACTGACTACAAGTTAAGGATATGGCTTTTGGTTTGATTGAACATCTAAGCTGTGTGTCATTGGGATATATTTGTCCAAACACACTAATATAGCTAAGCTACAGATGATTCATCTCAGGTCCATCGAGACATACCTGCTGATTGATTGGATTGTCCATTCCTACTCGAACTGACTTAACTCTGATCTTCTTTTAACTAAGTCAAACTGTAAAGCCACATCGTCATGGAGATTATTTTCCTCAAACATTGGTGAGAGCTGAAGATTCTGTACTACCATTTGCACCACAATCCAATCTGCTAACAACAAGTAACACCTGTCTGACCAAACATCAACATTCACACACAGATCATATTGGGCCTGTGATAGGGCCCGCAGGGTGGAAAGTATGCTTTAATTTATTAAAGTTGTGTTGGTCAATCCTGTTTTGCTGAGATGCTGAGCAGTTACAGGACCTAAGGAATGTAATTACAAAAACCAACAGGAAAAAGCCCCAGAGGGTGAAGTGATACCCTTGTGACCCTTCCTTGTGACCGCCTGGTCAAACAGTAAATCTAACAGAGGGGACTCAGGATACGGGTCAATAAAAGTATCCCTGAAATCTCTTTGTTTAGATAGGATGCCCCCGGGACTCGGACAAGTGGCCGGTTTCAAAGAAAGGTCACTATGGCGAGTTCCGGAATGACCCACAGTACAATTGTCTTTCAAGTATGCTTTACCAGCTGGCCGGAGCAGGGGTGAAGCCCCGCCCTCGTATGTAAACCTGTTATCTTCTGTGAACTTTTTGAATAAAGGTCTGAGGTTAGGGGAGCCTCGTCGGATTTTGACACACCTACGCAGTGTGGGCGAAACTCCCCATCACCAACATGGAGTGAAGAAATAAGGCTTGTCTGTGGTCTGTTCTCTCCTCTCTAAGGGTAAACCGTGTCCCTACGTAGGATGCAGGAATATTCCTGACAGCCTGTGTCTGGTCTCATCACATGATCAGTACATCATCAACTTTTGGAAACCCCATTTAAGATGTTTCCCTGTTGTCATGGAAACTCAGAAGGCAAAACCCAAACACAGGGACTGACACGTTCACAAATGGTGTCAACTTCTGAGAAACACCGCCCGCATAAACTTATATTCAGTGAGTCAATCAACCGACCGCATTCCATCCCCGGTACGATGTCATGTCTACTGCCGAGTCCAATGCTGAATACTGTCCCAAGAGACTCAAAGACATCAGTCAGTCATAACCAAAAGAAATGACACAAACAGTTGACTAGACATGCTTACAGGGACACACACACACACACACAGCAAATGCCCCGAACCCTCCTGCAGACGGAACGAGTCACTCCTACGACTACGTCTATTGTCCTCAAGGATAACTGTTGTCTGTCTGCAGCGGAGATATAATCAGTGTTCCTGGATGCGGCAGAAGACGGGCCAGCAGAGCTGCAGCGGTCGTCTACCCATTACTAGCTTTCCGTCCCACTGAGTATAACAGGAAGTTGGAGGCTATGAGACATGCCCTAGGAGTATAAACAACAACAGTAGCTTTGCATAAGTTTCCATCATAGGCAAGTCTAGATGGTAGCTAACAAATCAATTCTTCCAAAACGACTTCAACATGTAAATAAAACTCTATGAAACTATGTTTTTCAGCATATACTAGTATGCGATTACCAAAGGTATACAATAAACGGGTAAGTCTTACGGCCTGTCTAATTAATGACATGGGTGTAGATCAGAAAAGTGGTTTGTGGAACAGAGGCCTGTTGTCTGAAATAACTAGCTAGTGAGCCACCTAACAAATGAGAAACAGTTTTATACCCACACAACAAAACAAAAGAATTTAGATTATGTTGTCCTTTGGGGAAGACCAGAAGAGGGTAGGGTGGGTGTGGGAGGACAAGAGACATAGTTGAACTGCAATGGACAAAAAACAAAGAGAGCATAAATGAGTTAAAGGTGTACTATGCAATCGGGGTTGATTTTCCAGCGAGGCTCCCCCCAGAGGCCGAAAATAAAAGTGCACTGTCGTAAAGACGCTCAGCTGTTCTCAGTCAAGCAGAGGTGAAAGTAAGCCGGTACTGTCCGGTACGGCGTACCGGTAAGATATTCTTACCCGGTTTGCCGTACCGGAAAGAAAACTATACGGTCTCTGAAAAAGATTGAAATTTCAGCATGACAACACAACTGCTAACGTTGCGCGAGTGAACGCAGAGAGGAGGTTCGGCGCGGGGGAATGCCGAGTTTACGCAGAGGTTCGGCGTGGGTGAACGCAGAGTTTACGCGGAGGTGCGGCGCGGGTGAATGCAGAGTGTACGGACCGCTACCAACCATTCCAATATTACTTGCCATTCAGAAAAGGCTTGCCCGATGTTCACCCGTGTACGAGTCCTCTCTCTGTCCTCTCTCATGCCGTAAAGCAAGACTGTGGGGGCGACCCGCGCTTCTGCAATTGCAAGTGCGGTATTTCCCCTACAGACCCCCAGGGCGGCCGAGAAAACCTTTGTTCGACCTGAAATGACTCATTTAATCATCCAAAATGGAACATATTAATTAACTAAAAAATGTTGCATAGTGTGTCTTTAAAGAGAGAAAACAGCATCCCGGCCACTGCAGCGAGGGCCAACCCATGTACCACGAGGGCATGATGGTGGCTTTAACAGCTGTCTGCAATGCTTTTCTCCTCCTTGGCTTGCTCTCTGACAAAAGCACCAAAGCAGTGCTACATCAAAGCCCACATTTGCAAGTCTAAGAAAGTGGTTTGAAAGCTGGAAAAAGCTACAGAGGGAAGACATTGTGTTGGTCTGCGGTCGACAGAGGAGACGCTAAGAGGTTTACGCTTCACTAACATTGCTCCATAGTTCTCCCTCTGGTTTTCTACCAAGGCGACCCAGACATCCAAGGCCTCAAGGGTTCCGGGAGATGCAGACACGGCAAGTGTTCGCAACAAATGGAGAGAGTGACAAAAGGAGCACTGTCTGAGAGGAGAGAGGTTTGTGAACCGCACGTAGGGGGGGTGAAAGAGTCAGCAGTCGGGGACCCTTGGAGGGACGAGAACCTCAGTCAGAACATAGGAAAAGAAAGGCTTGCACCGGGCGTCTGTAGAAATACAACAGAGGGGAACAACTATATACAGTACATACAGTATATAATTGTATATTTCCAGAAAACACGGGTGTGAAAAAGTCACAGGACCAAATTTGAATGCAACTCCATCAAGGCTGTTTCTCCATTCTAACAGTGTTCTGAGCTACTAGCGACGGTAGGGTGACTGCAGTCTTGCTCAGAAAACATGAAGCAATGGATGTTTCCAATAATTTGACGATGTAATACAACACATCACTACAGAGAGGTTTGTGTTTCCCGTTATGAAAGCTCTCCTGCGGAAGAATAAATACAGTGAGGGTTTTTATTAATCACACCTATTGACTGTAAGCAACACATAACTAAGATACGGCCATATATTACAAACGTCCACAAAGGTCTCTTGACTTTCACTGGCTCTGTGGAAAATAACATCTTGATAGAGCTCAATCAAACATATGTTGCACGTAATGTTTTAGATTCCATTAATTGCAATGGTCATTTTTGGAAGTGTGCAAAGCCAAGAAAAATATCCCTCTTCAGTGGCGGATGTACAGTGCATGGCAGGACGATTGTCTGGGTGCCACTTTAGCCACCTCGCAGCCAAAAGCTGCTGCCGAAGTCACACAGCACTACGGTGCTGTCCGTGGTGCTGAACCCAGGGTTGATCCAAATGGCAACACAACCCACACCGTTTGTTCACCTCCACCTTTGTTCACCAATTCCCCGGATGCCCTTCTGCCAGAGAGAATGCAAAGAAAAACCTTCCCTTGAAAATTTTGCAAGAATCCACAAAAAATATTATTCATGTATTAACAGTAAAAGAAGACAAAGATATATTTCTGCTATTTTTTCAATTAGACTGTTAGTACAAAGTAATGAAGAGCCTGTCAAAACAAAAAACATCAGCCACTGTGAGAGACCACATGCTGTAACTGACATTATAGCTCAACGTAGGTTGGTGAACTTGAATGGATCAAATAAGTCTTTCATAAGTGCTTTCATAAAGCGTTCCAGGGTCATTAAAACAAACCAACACTTTTTGTCATGCAGAGGCCAACCAGAAACAGTTCTGGTGACATTATGGGGCTGCAACTCATGGTTTAAAACTCTTTGTTGTACTTTCAAGGCCAAGGATTTGATGGAGGGGATGAAAACATATTTTTTTTGAACTGTTAACACATTGATATACATAGAAAAACAAATGAGATTCCATCTGGTCAGCTCTCATCAACATGATTAATCTCATGTCAGAGGCAGGGCTTCCTCTGGGATAATATATATATATACACACACACACACACACTCCCAAGAGTCCTGACAGACCAATGTCGCATCAAATGTACAACAATGATTTCAAACAAAATCACAGCATGTCAGTAAGAGTGAGAAAACAAAGACTTCTAAACACTGCGTCAGAAGGATGAATGGTAACAAACCGTGCAGATATAAAGAAAAAGCGGGTGGTGAAAGGTGAGACTCACTGTCCTCCCTGCACATCTCATGTAAATCTTTGCTGTAGCAGCTGTAGTGGGAAGCTTAGGGGAGGGATGTAGTACATTGTTTGACAATGGTTGGAGGAGGATCAAATGTTGGGTTGCAAAAAGATGAGAATGGGTCCTGAGAATATTCAGGCGTCGTTAATGTCAAAGATTTATTGGCAACATTATGCTGTTGAAAGTTTTTCTGTCTCTGTGATATGAAACAAAATGAGGCTCAGAACTTCAAGAGAAATGTCCTATTAATCACTAATCAAGCCAGCGGCACTGCTTGTAGCAATGGTTCCGGCCCGCCAGTGACAGATGCTAAGAAGAAATATTAGCTATAAATATTAGCTATTGCTAACCTTTTAAAAGAAAATATTGCTTGAGCCCTTCGGCTAATATGTGTTGAGCTCACTCCCGCTTCCACTTTTTCCCATTTTGTATTGTTACATACATTCCCATTTAATCAACACAACATGCATAGTACCTTTTTTGGTGACACAAAGTTTCAAGTATTCAATACTTGGTAGAACCCCCTTCTACCCTTCTGTCTTTTGGGGTATGTCTCCACCAGCTTTGCACATCGAGAGATGGAAATGTTCGTCCAGATCGCCTGAAGAGCAATTTTGAAATCTTGGATTCTATTCACTTTAAAATCTAGCATGTTCTTTCTGCCTTATCCAATTTTCCTGGCCACATCTTTAACCCTTTGAAACCCAGCGACATAACAGTCTTTTAGAGGCTGTAGCAGGCTCTCATAGCTAGAAGAAATAAATTGGTATACCAACCATGTCATGCCATCTTTTAAAGAAGGGTGCATCCCTTAGCCTCTCACCTCAAGTTATGTAAGTAAAAAAGGTTAAGGGTAATGGAAGTTAATCACATGCAGTTTCAGACAAAAACGGCATTAATGGACCATTTTTTGCTTATTGTAAAAAGGGTACATTTGGATATTTCTACACACTGGGATCCCCAAATGTCTTGGAATGGCATAACGTGTGCGTGACTGAAAAGCTGAGACCTGTATCTCTCCACTGAGCCCAATTCATGTGTGAGATGTCAGCCTTCATAAATAGCCATTTGACATTCACTGCTATCCAATGCCCAAACATTTCAAAGGGTATTTAAACCATATCATTGATGTTTTTCTATGGTGTAAATCAGTCATAATGTTTCATTTAATGCATTTGTTTTTGGACTGTAATCACAATAAATAGTATCAACTCAGAAATTGATGGACCAACTTGGGATGCTGCAGATCGCATCATAGCTCTTTGCAGACGATGTGGTCTTGATGGCATCTTCGGTCTATAACCTCCAACTCTTAGTGGAGCGGTTCACAGCGAATGTGTGAAGCAGTTGGATGGGGATCAACACCTCTAAATCTGATGCCATGGTTCTCAGCAGGGAACCGATGGGTTGCCTACTCCGGGTAGGGAATGTGTCCTTACCCCAAGTGAGTTCGCGAGTGAGGGGAGGATGGAGTATGACTTTGGCCAGCGCAGCGGGGGCAATATTGCACTCACTTTATCTTTGCTTTGGGATCCCCCAGTTAGAGCTGGTAGATGTGGCTCGGCAAAGTTTGGGGTCCCCTTCTAGAGCTGTTGCCTCCATGACCCGATCCGGCATAAGCAGTTGAAGATAATGACTACGTTTTTACAACTTCTTCAGTCTATTGATTGTTGCCGTTGGCAGATTCAAAGTTATGCACTTGCAAGAACTGTGAGAGTTGAGCGATTTGAGACAGGTTCATATACTATTATATAGTAAATGTGTCAGTGACTTCTGAATTTTGCTCTAGAGGAAGACGTTTTTGAAATCTGATAAACTAACTAACTAGTTCTAATTTAATTGTTGACCTTTTGCACTACTCTGTATCTGGGTTGATCTATCATTCATTTAAAATAAAGGGTTCCTCTTTATTCTCATCCATATTGTACTGTTTGAGCCGTGTAAAAAAGAAAACAAAGCCCTCCTCACACACTGTGAACATTCACCCTGTAGACTGGACCAGGGATGTTAATTGTGGATAGCTGAAGGTTATCCTACACAGAAGAACATACACTGCACTCACATTTTTTTTCTTCTTTTTTTTTACTACGTAGCACGGCTGTCCTTTCGAAGTACATACTCCTTCATGCAGCATGCATTCAATTGAGACATGCGTGATGAAATTAAACCTTGAACTTTGACCTTCTTGGTCGTACAGTATATCCTGTGCAAAGGATTGCGGGACTTCAGAAACGTATGCAGTTGAATATCTTGTTTTGTTTTTAAACCTGCATTTGAAATTTTACGTATTGGGACATACCAAATATTCTCTGGCATGCTTAATACAGCTACAGACCCACAATGTTACAGAATGAAGACTGTACTACACCTGAATGTGAGCATAAACACAGTCCCGAAGGTAACTAACAAATTAACCTTTGCCTGATGATGAAGTGTACGCCTCTTACTTTTTATTTCCCCTGGAACATTTACACCTTAGTTTCAACAGAACAGCCTTTCTTCTGGACCGTACCTGACCTCTGAAGACAATCAACAGGAAAGTGTAGCTTTGCTCCAGAGATCAGGTCCTGTTCATCAGCTTCTCTCTCTTTGATCAGTCAGTCAGTGTGTGGAATAACCGGATATCTCCCACAGGGTTGGCCGAATCAGACAGGACCAGCACAACTGAGTGACTTCACTTGAGGGCAGTGTTTCTTAAACAATGGTTCAGGATGGTGAAATGTGAAATCTTACATCTTACTGGAGAAAAGGAACTGGCAGATTTCAGTAAATGTATGTTGAATTTAGAGTCAAGAGCTGAGAGCATTAAATGCTGCTGAAGGTTTCAAAAACAACAATCACATGGCGAGTGAGCGACAGGAAACAATATACAATACATCAAGCTCCTCGCACGAAAACATCAACACAAGGCTACAGACAAGCACGTGAACGGGCTCATTGCATTATGTTATCCCATGTACCCTTAGCCCCTCACCCAGCCCACCTACCCAAAATCAAATACCTCACTGTCATGCCTGCTTCCAACAAAACAGGGACAATATAACCGCAAACTAATAGTCCTGGGTGCCTATCCTGGCCACGCCCGCCGATAGGGGGGGACAAACGGGTCTGTTGTCCCGGGCCCAAGATAGGGGGGGCGGCCCAGAACTGGGCCCTCATTAAATTATGGAATAATAAAAAAAAATGTTTTAAAATAGGCATATTTGTAGAAAAAAAGATGTAGTATTTGACTTGTATAAAGGTTTTTATTTGTTTTATTCCTAATTGTCCTTAAAATAGTGGTCAAGAACTACCCCACCCCAACACAAAAATGGTTTGGCCACTGATCAAAACTTGATGTTGTCAGTAGATTTGAAGTTCGGTACGCTCAAAATCTCTGGTCCGCACAAGTCTGGTGCACAGAAAAGGAAAGAAAAAAAATAAGAAGAGAAGAAGAAAATAGAGGCCTTAGAGATTTTCTAAACAAATATTTAAAAAAAGGTGGTGACGGTGAAGCTGAAACTAGTGAAGTCAATGTAGAGCAAGGTAAGAAACAGCGCAGCCAACGTTTACAAGCCTTGAAACTAGGGTTGCCAACTCACCCAACCCCAAATCCAGGACACTTTCGGCGGGCCAGCTGACCGGGAGGGGGGGGGGGGGGGGGTATTAGAGGAGAAGAGAGGAACATGAGAGGGACATGAGGGGGAGAGCAGAGGGGAGGAGAGGAACATGAGGGAGAGCAGAGGAGAGGAACAGGAGAGGAAGAGCAAAGGAGAGGAACATGAGAGGAAGAGCAGAGGAGAGGAACAAGAGAGGAAGAGAACATGAGAGGAAGAGCAGAGGAGAGGAACATGAGAGGAAGAGCAGAGGAGAGGAACATGAGAGGAACAGCAGAGGAGAGGAAGAGCAAGGGAAAAGGAGAGCTCTGGACACGGGGGGGCCCATCTAAGATTCATCTTGTCCCGGGCCCAGGCAAGACTGTCAGCTGGCCTGGTCCTGGCTGTCCACGTTTGGGCATGAACGTGATCAAGTGTTGGACCACAGCAGGCTCTAAAGAACGTCACCATCTTGTGACTGACAGCAAACGCATGGGAGGCAGAGAGAGTGCAGGCGGAGAGACGGGGAGAAAGAGGAGCTCTGGGAAAGGTGTGTGACCTGCGCCATGCTTCACGTCTCACTGCAAAAACACACTCAGTTTGGGGTGCTCTTCTGAGAGAAGTTACAGATATCCAGAAGTATGTCAACATCGTGGGAAGTGTGCGCTGGTTGTAACGCTCACACGGATCACACATGGGAGATCGCAGGGTTCTAAATATGCCTCCCTGTTTCAGTCCAAGCTGAAACAACAGCAGGCCTGTTCATTGAGGGGGGTATCTGCAGACTCTTTTGGACTTTGGTTGGGCAATAACAGCAGATAGAATTAAAGGATTTGATGTGTGATGATAAAGCAAGGGAGCAAGTCTGCTCATCTGTACTGCATTTGGGAAAGCGGGAGGGAGAACAAGATAGTAAGCCGACACATTTTTGGCTGCGTTGTCTTTGTGGAGTTCTCTCAGCACAATCTCTAGGTGTCAAGATCACGACTCATCCTATGCCCTTGCTTCCTTTTTACCTCATCCTCCCATTTTCTCTAATAGACCTGTACAGCATCGCCCCTTTGACAAGTTTGCTGCCCTCCTTTAAGAGTTTCTTATATTTCCTTATCCATTTCACCTTCGTTACCATCCGTCTTCCTTCTTTCAAGATGATTTCATGTCCAGTGGTTTTCTTCGGGGGAGCCGTGGATAGAAAGGGGGGTAGAGATTACCATTCCAGGAAATGAGTGTGTGAGAGTGTCTGCAACTGAGCTGGCACACACATGACACCAGAGCCATGAGACTAGGCTGGGAACATGCCTTCTCAACAGGCCATGAGAGGGCAGAGGGGAAAGGTTGGGAGGCAGAGATAGATGGACTGAGTGATGGCACTAATGGCGTTTTGGTGGTTTAGAGAGCCAGGAGGGTAAACCAAAGGGATGGGGTAGCGACGACCTCATGTCAAGAGAGTAGTAAGTAGTCCAACCAGTTCAACCTGACCATGGATGATGTATGGAAAGTTGCAAAAACACCACTGTTTGAGTCCAAAAGAAAAGGGACTGCAAAGGGAAAAGACCAGAACAGGCCTAGTGGGAGGGGAAGCAAAGTTTGGGGCCTAATCCAGGGCCATCATCTCAAATGAGAGATACATTGTAAGGATATAACATCAGGCAGAGGTCAGTGGACGGACAAGCAAGATAAAGGCTACTGAGCGTAGCCAGTGAGGACGTAAACACCAGGAGCACAAGACTGCACTGAGAAAGGGACAAAGGCATTGTGGGAAGCTGTTGTGCTACGATCGAAGTGGAACCCCCCAAAAACAGTGCCTGTGTGGCGGTGGGTCCCTTAAGGCACATGGCTAGACAAGACACAGGATGCTATGCACAGCATTAACGTATCCCCAGTAGCTGAAAAGCGTTTACTGCTGCACTTGGAAGGAGTTACAGCATTAAACTGTCTGGATGCGCTGCAAGCTTGTTGTGTAACAGTGTTTCCCAAAGTTTGATTAAAGAGAATTTGGGGACTATAAAAATTTTGACTCTATATAGAGAGATATGAAAGTTTAGGGCGTATTGGGTTGAAGGAGATAACAGGTTTAAATGTTGTGTATAAAATTAGGTTATAATTAGAGCAGTGTGGAAGTCTAAAAATGCAGAATAGCACTTGAGGTTTTCAGGGTTTAAGGGCGAGGTCCTGGGGTTGAAGTGGAGAGCAGGCTCATGTATAGAGGAGGGAGGGAAGATAAGGGGAAATTATGATCACAGTGGTTTTAGACACTCGGAATTATCAGGGGACTTAAGCAAAACAGTACAACTTCTTTAGACTCAGTCCTGAAACTCATTTGCAAGAGCTACAAAAACATACTGGACTGTTTAAGAAATACAACCCTTTCTCTTATCAGTGCCACTATTATCATAACCCCAAACTGCAATTAGGAGCTTGCGCTACAATTGCTAAGGCGGATGTATTGGCCAACGTTTTATCATCAAGCTCAATAAAAAAATAAGTTAGAGAGAGAGCGAGTGAAGGGAGGGTGTTTTTGGCAAAGTTGCACTACCTCTTATTTATCTTGTTTCACAAATCATGTTCATCTTGAGATCACATATTTCATATACCACAAACAGATGATGGAATAACCCATGACAGCACCATCTTGGAATCACATTCTTCATCGATGATGACACTTGGCCTGTTCGGACAATCTTTCTTCCAGAACACCCTCAAAAAATACACAGGTCATTTTGACTCACTGCTAAAAACGAGATGTGGTATTTGCTGTGCTGATATGCCAGATTGCCACTCTCCCAGTGTGTGTATGTGTGTGTGTGTGTGTGTGTTTAAGGAGTGAGGTAAGAGCACAGATTAACCATGGTTGATGATTAATACAACTTGACTTACTTGACTTACTGCGAGCAATTATGGCCATGTCTTTTCTCAAACTCGACTTTCTCACACTCGACGGGGAACACATGGGGTCCTGAAACATGTGCGCGCCAAACATACACACACACACACACACACACACACATGCCATAGATTGCCAGCCCACCCTCCGCTCAACCTCAAAACCACAAAGGGTTCAATATAATCAATCTTCTTTAACAATGCTGTCAGGGCACTGTCTGGGAGCACTGACAGACACACACAGATAGTGGCTGCATGCTGATGACGGTGTGTGTGTAAACCTCAGTGAGCCAGTGGGCAATGTCTGTATGCTAAAGTCAATGAGTATGGATTACGTTATATATACACATGTATAACCAAATACACACAGGTAGAGTGTGTGCGTGTGTTTGTAGGTACCATGTGTGCATAATGTGTAGTACTCAGGCTAAGCCTTTATAAAGGTCCCATCTTAAACATAATTAATTATATTTAGAACAGTCTTCAAAAGGTGTACAGGATCTCTCAAATTTCCAAGGGTGCTAACAAGAACCCAGGCAGCGATCCCATGAGCCTGCTAAAGAGCTGGTGATGGTCCAAAATCATGGTTTACTTTTTTTGAGGACTTGGGCTGGAAGGATATCTTTTGTTACATGAAGAACTCTTTTCTCCAGAAAGGGCTCTTTGGATGATGAGGGTTCGTAGTCAGCCTAAAAAAAACCCTCATCAAAACAAGGTTCATCGGAAGCATTGCTTCTCGGTAAACTCAGCTCTTTAGGAAAAACCCTTCTGAAACCAGGTTCTAAAAAGGAAGACCTGTGGAAAATTGCCTTAATTCTGCATTCCCCCAATGTCCACTAGGGGGCAACTCCTCAGGTCCGGCAGAAGTCCAACAGTAAATGTCTCTACTTCTCTCTGGATTTATTCTATCAGTAACCATTGTAAACATGAATTTGTGGTCTCAAGATGTAGTTTCAAGTCTTCCACAATACAACATGATGTACATTTAGTAAAATATGGTCCATTTAGAGTCAAAAAGACCATAAAGCTGTTGTTGCTTTAGGGCGGGGCTACCTTGTCAGTTCAGTCTGTGTTTGTCTTAGAACTTCCACCTTTTTACAGTTAAATGAAAAATGTTGTCACCCAAAAACGTCCTATTAAGCATGCGGCTCTACTAATCTCGTGTGGCATTCGGGTCTCAAAAAAATAAATAAAGATGGCGACAGCTGAAATGCATAACTCATTGCTTCAACAGTGGCCCACATATCAATGGGTTCACTTCTGGTATACACTCAATGTGAACATATAGCGCATATATGCAAATGTAATCTGCTTACATACATTAAGGATGTGCTAATGTCTTTCTGGATATACTGTATTGTGTGTGGGCATTCAAAGGTCCAACATAAACCACAGGGCTGAGGGCCATCAAATATTTCCCAGGCTCTGGGCTTTGTGCATCTGTGTGTGTGTGTGTGTGTGTGTGTGCTACCTGAGGCGACTTGTGGGATCTCCAGCTGTACTGGTGGCTGTGGACGCTGGCCAGCAGCACATTCTCATCTGTGTCCACCTGGCCAAAGCGCAGCGTCTCGTGGGTGTCGTTACAAATCACGTAGTGGCTGAAGACCAGCTCCTCAGCCTCTGGGTTCCCACTCTAAGAGAGAAAACGGAGAAGCAGCGGCAAAAGAGAAAGGGAGCTTGTGAATAAAAGCAAATGCTTCCACGTGTACCATGCATCCAGTGTGTAAGTAGCGTGTGTGTATAAGCACATTTACAGGTGTCAATGCATGTATCCTCAATTGTAAAGATGCAGATCTCTGTAGTGCAGCTGCCAGTCAGCTAGAGAAAAAGATGACCCCTGGGGGCTGCGAATCACATCGCAGTCTGACAGCTATGCAGGCTGGAGCAGCTTTAGACGTGGCTTTTTAGGCCAAATCCACCCCTCCAGGAGGCCTCTCTCTTGACCAAAACTTGACAATGTTTTTATTTTAAATCGTTCGTAGAGAAGCTACATTTTGGCAGTAAGATAAACAAAGTATAGAATGTCAACTCAAATGGCAGCATTGTTCATTTATGCATATTGTCAATTATCAGTACAAAGAGGGGCACTCTACAGACATTCCTGTGAAGTATATTGTGGTTTGTTAGGGAGAAAAACAATATGGTGTAAGTCCAGCACAACTACAGCAATGGGGTCAAATAGAAGGCCTCATAGAACACTGGATGTGTGCCGAGTCGCACGGGGACGCCCACCGCTCACACGTCACCTCGCATGCGAGAGTGAAGAGCTTCCTGGCCTGCTCTTGAGAAACGCTGGTTTAACAGGGAGAGATGAGTGTGTCCAGTGTCCTGTGATAGGAATTCAAGTACACAAATTTCAAAACAGCACGCAGTTTGCATGCGAGTGGGATGGCGAGTGCGTGGGCGAAAGTGCATGTGTGAGTTTTTACTTGAGCTCCTTCCAGAGGCTTTCAGGCCCTGATGGGATCTCTCCTGCACACCCCTCCCTCTCTCATGCACATGACTGGGGCTCAGACAGCTTCTCAATAACTACTCAGCTATCCTAACAAAAAGGGACCCTAGCCCGCTGTGTACTTTTAAATGGCAGGGGGTTGATGCTTTCGAGAAGCTGGCAGTAAAAGCTCAGGGTCTGACTGCCAAGCACGTTCAGGGTCCTCGGGTTGTTGATGCGATTGAAAACGGATGGGAAAGTTTACACCATTAAAAAAGAACACTTGATAATAGATGAGAGAGCGAGCGAGAGAAGGGGGTTAGAGAGAGAAAAATATGGACGGGACAGCTGCGGCAGTGGGTTCAAATCCATTTCCAGTTTTATAGTGGAACACTATCTACACTCCCATACGAATCGGACGGCGATTTACAAACTTCCTGCTGCCATCGCTAAGATGCCATCACTAAGCCTGCTCTTTGATGGTATTGCCTTTCCGGTCCGATTCACGAGGCAATGCGATACGCACGTCACAAAAGCTCCCCGCCGTAATCATGATCACTTTCTGTCTATCCAGGGACTCTAAGTGGACAAACACTGGGACAAAGTATTTAAACAGTCAACACGTCTTCCTTGTTAAAAAGCTTGAGATGAGAGCTTCTCCTCCAGACGCGCTCCTACTGGAAATCAAAGGATCCATTACGCTAATCCATCCGGGTACGGTTACGTTTTCACAGTGTTGAGCCAAGATCTGCATGGCAGAGTGGCACATATGATAAATGGCAAGGCACAGTAAAATGTCTGCAAGACAAATTGTAAATAATGACAGCCAGTTAAAAAAATACTAATGAAACAACACACCATGGAAGAGATAGTGAAACCAGTAAAAAAAGGGAAACAATGAACGGACATATAATCGCCTCTATGTCCTGTTGTACCCGACCCTCCCCCACACTTTTGCCACAAACAGGAACCTGATCTCTCTATCAATTTCTTTCCGGTTGCAAAAGACAGGAGGAACATTCCTGTTGTTTCAATTGCACATGTAAGCAGCCTGTGAAGTTCTGTGAGAAAGCAGAGTGTGTAAATACTACTGGGCTTTCGTGTGGCTTTCCACCGAAGCCACTTCCCAGTGGTGAGGCGCTGTTAGGCCGGGGGGAGGGGCGGGAGGGGGGCAAAGATTGAAAGTGGGGCTAGGGACAGAATTGAAAATAGAGGCCTGAGGTTAGGTGGGGAAGTGGGGCTGAGGTTGGGGCCATATAAGGATATGGAGCAAAAAGACATAAATGAGGGAGAACATTTTTTGAGTTATTTATCCTTTCTTTTGAACTTAGAAGTATTCTGTAGAACTGCAAATACTGCACAACAGGTCATAGTTTGGGTATCAGAAGTGTTGTTTTTATAGCAAGGGTAGTAAAAACCCATCATGTCGGAGCAGGAATTAGTTTAATAAAAGGTAAGAATTTCAGAGGGAGAGAGAAATACCATCTCCGGATAATGACTTGAATTTTAGCTTGCAAACAGGCTAACGGCTGAAAAGAATCAGTTAGCAGCTATCAGGAAAGTAAGTTATCGACATGGGAACCACAGAATTAAGCTTGGGGCTCATCCATTAGACAATGACTTCCTAGACAAAGCTTTTTAGTTATACAAATGTCTGTTATATTTAAAGCTTAATTTGAGAGGTTGGTGAATGGACTGTGCTTAGGGAGCGCTTTTCTACTTTACATTACAAGTCACGTTTATCCAAAGCGACTCACAATAAATGCATTTCAACCATAAGGATACAAACTCAGAAGAACAATTCACAAGAAAGTGCAATTTCATCAAATAAGCAGATATCAATTTTACAAACTTGCATGCTGATGGCGCTGGCCTGCCCGCTGGGAAAAACTCCAGGATTAGCATCTTGTTCAGGCACAAAACAACACAAAGGGATCGAACCTCCGGCCCAGTTGTCAGTGGACAATCTGATGGACCTGGTGAGCAAAATCCAAGCTCAGACTTGAGGACTTGGAGGTTGGAGGTGAAGATGAGGAGGAGGGCCTGGGAACATGCTGAGTATCTTGTACTTGTAATCCATATTAATGTCAATAGGAATGAAGACAGTTGGCATATGTACTTGTGACTCTCAGAAAGACATTGGGGATGTTATCATTGGCACAAAAGTCCACGTTACCATGACAACTGTACATCATAACTTATCATGGCTCTATGAGAATAAGTTGCAACCATTCACTAAGGAAGCTCTTCTATATATATTTACGCTGCATCTGGAAGTGCTCCAGCTGTTTTGCTTGTGGTGATATGGTATGACCATGTATGGGTTGTGAGGTTTCGCAAATGTGGTAGTTGAGCAATCTTCTCTACGGTTAAATTCTGAACCCTACGGGCCACATCACAACACGCCTGGCTGCCAGCCTTGACACCAGGAAACATGAAAATCACTGAAACAATTATACACGTTGGGATACATCCTTCTGTTGCGGAAAAACAGACCCTGTTAACATTTCCAACTGCTTGTGATTACATCTTCAATTAGGATCAAGTTTGTTTTGTGCGTGGACAATGGGTGTGCATGAGATCAAGGTACATTTGATCTTAACCGGTAAAGCGGTGCTTTACATCCACATAACCACCAGACGGATTTGGGTATAATCACTCATTTAAGGTTTTTTTTCACAACTCACAAGATTTAGTGTCATTGAAAACGATATGTCATGATTGAAGTGTTTGCAACTTTCTTTGAGGTGGACGAAAATATTTATGAAGCATGTTTTCTCAAAATAAAAAAAAGAGTCAGTACTTTGTACTTGACCCCTCTCTTCCCTTTACTCCAGAACCTCTAAATCCACATGCAGCACATTTGCCTTATAATTATAGGGTGTTTTGTATCCCCTTGTGTGTAGCAAAGTGGGAAAGGCTGGAGCTAGTTAAAAGGTTTGGTACAGTTTACAAGGCTGCTGCTGTTTAGACCAATCAAGACAATACAGAGGGATTATTCACTTTGTGACTCAATCCTGTATACCGGTGGACATGTAAATACAGCCTTCGGGGCCTTGACTTTGTGGAGAAAGTTATTCTGTCGGCGTCTCTCTGCGTGACTATTGTTAACCTCTATTTTGGCCTCCAGATATTGAGCAAAGATGGCGTTCAAAAAGCCAAACCTATCCCCCAAATCAGTAGGCTATCAGTGAAAGCTTTGGCAAAGAGAAGCAAATAATGATGCATGGCTTGTTGGGTAAAGCCCACCATGGATACCATCATGTGCAAAACAGTCCAGTAAAGCTGCAATATGACCATTCATTGCAACACTACTAGAACTTCCAAAATCTTATTTATGGCTGAATTAACTAGCAGAAATTGGGAACATTCGCTAGCATGATGCAACGATGGAGCCGGTTCAAGCTTTTGATGAGTCAACAATGCCACCAATGTGAAAACAAAGGGATTAAACTTCTAGCCAGAAAAATCTTTTTACAGTAGATTTCCTATACAAATTGTTCCATTTTATTTCCCACAGGTAACAGAACACCTGGCAGTGGGAGTGTGCATGCATGTAACTATGAGAGTACTTGAATGTCTCCAGGAGCCAGAGCATGACTCAGCAGAGCCACAGCTGAGCGAAGGCATAACAGGGCATGTAAAGCCAAAGAGGCCAGGGTGTGGGTTTGTTCGAGCACGTAGACAAATGGGTGGAAGACTCGGGCCAGATGAAGTCTTGGCAGATGCCAGCACTTGGTTTTACCGCGTTTTCATCACTTCACACAGGAATATATACTGGCTACCAGAGCTGAGAATTGAGAGATGACGAGGAACAAAGGACTAGAAACTCGCCGTAGCCTCTTAGTCGGAGCTCCTGGTGAAGTGAACCTGGGCTACAACCCCAAACCACCATTCACTATGTTGTTTAGCCGCTACTCGGTCCGGGACAAAATACATTCTTTCTATATACTCACATACAGGTACATATGTTTTGGAGGTATTTCTTCTATGGCTTTACTCTCCACAGGGTCCAAATATAATAGCTGTTTGCAAGTGGTAGCAATATCTCCCTGTTAAGGCTTATGTCTGAAGGTACCCCACTATCTATAATTGCAACCATTACTGTTACACTTGATCATGTTATCCTCCAATACTGCTGATGTCAGGTGAAATTGCCTTTGTACAAGGGCATGTAGGAAATCAACTATTTTGCTTCTGATGCCGGCGGGGGGTTAAAACTAAAAAATGAGAAAAATGAGTTCTCATAAAAATGAGAACTATGACATCAGAATTTATGAGGCGCCACCGGGCTAAAATATACAAAATATCTGAAAGTGATATCAAACCTCAATCACCATTGATTGAGCTGGTCATGGAGCTCATACTTTGTAGTGTTCTCTGGGATGTGTTTGAATATTAAGCGTACAAGAGGTATCTCTTGGTTACCTGTTGCCAGCTGTTCAGGGCAGTGTCCACTGTGTGTATGGCGTACTGGCTGACATTGAGGAACACAGGCTCCACAAACATGTTTACATCCAGGGTGGTGTTCTCGGGGCAGCTTGTAGCTGCAGCCTGGCCCTGAAACACACAAAAAAAGACCAATAGGAAAAAATCTGCTTTGAATAAAAACATCCAGGCAGACAAACCAGCATAAACAACCGAGCTCTACCTGCAGTACACAAGGCTGCAGGATCTGGAGGCGTGTCAGGTTTCGATACTCCAGCAGCTTACAGTCCAGCTGGGTGGAGAAACTGAACTCCTGAGACCGCCGTGGCCCGTTGCTCCATTGGCGCAGGAAGAGCCGCGGCTCCCGAGCGCCGCTCACCATGAACTCCTGCTCCTGAGGCAACTTCCTGTCTGGCAGGAAGGGACGAAGCTGTCTCGGTGGAACTGGGGGCAGACACAGCGCTTGTAGTAAGACACTAGAATGATCAAAAAAGCCAATAATACTTAACTTCTCTTTAACGCTGTGCCCTCTCTACATTTTTATTAGGTCTACTTTCTGTCATGAATTTAAACACTGAAGAACTGTGTGTTCTGCATCCTACCTGTGCCCAGCTGCTCCAGATGGTGGCATAGGTGAATGTCCAGTTGGGCCAGCTGGAGAGACACGCCCAGGGAGGGGACGAACCAGGGTGCAAAGCACGAGTCAACGCGGGTGCAGGCCGCCAACGCTGTCGGCGACACCAACTGATCGCAGTGCAGCTGGGACCCAGCATCACTATCCGAACTGGAGGGGGAAGAGAAGGCACACCAGATAAGATTTAGTGGTGCTGCTGTCAGGGAAAAGCATAACAGAATACTGAAAACAGTAAAACTGCAGAGAAATGAAGACAACTCATGAACTGAATGCACTCTCTTATAGGAATAATAGGAAAATAACAAAGGAGGAAAATATACGACTAGCAGCGTTTATTGATTTTCTATCAAATCTGTTTGGAAATATCAAACGCACTGAGCGCAGCTGTGGAATTACATCCAGGCCACAACAATTCTAACCACTAATTAAAATAGTCTGATCCTCATTTGTAGCTGAGCGTTTCTGTCTCTTGCCCGCTGAGTTACAAATTGCTCGATGTCCTCGTCACCAACCTTCGGAGGAGATAAACGCTGCAATTATTCAAACAAAAAGGGGAATGAAGAGAGGCACAGTATGTAGCGGACCTTATTACTGCCGCAGGGTCCAGGAGAGTCTCTGCATGTCATGGTTGATGATGGGGAATTGAAGGTAATTGAAGTCAATGAACGTTTTCTCTGTAATTTGCGCTGTTACCATAATCCACCATAAAAGATAGAAAACTCCTGTCGGAAAGGCGAGAGAAATGCTGGTGCGGCAGAGAGCTCCTTAAAAAAGATGAGCATCATATATTGACAATTTTCATTACTTCCAGTTGGCGGGGCAGCAAAGTTATTTTTCCCTCGCTGGAAACCAAAGTATAAGGCAGGCGTACGGTTTTGAAAAAGACAAATAATTTGAACATAAAGGAAATTTAGTGTTTGGGCTATGATTTTAATGAAACGCAGATGTATATTTTGCTTTACAGTGTATCTGGTGTTGCTGGTACTTTTTTCTCTTTTTCTTCTCTTACATGTTTTTATTCCTTCCTCTCTAAGCCACACAGAATGTGGCTGTGGCAATTTTCCTCCACTAAAAAAGTTCTCTAAATCCCGAGAGAAAGTGAGAAGAGAGAGGTGGGAGGAGGGGTTGGGGGGAGGAGGAGGCAGAGAGAGAGAGAAAATACATTAAATTAAGATGAGGAAGGAATGGTGAAAAACTAAAATGAAAAACGGTTTAAGCGTGGAAGATTTGACGGTTGACGGGTGAGAGGGATGAAGAGAGGAAGCAGTGGTAGTAAGAAGAGGGGAGTAAAATCCCTGTTGAGGCGGCAGAAGCTCTTAGCAGGCCTGGACCAACCAGTCCAACCCATCACAGCTCAGCCCGGCCCAACCCAGACCAGGCCTGGGAACTCACAAGCTAACCCAAAAGGGGACTCTTCGCTCTTTTCCGCCTGAGCTCCCCCCTCAATTAGATACACTCAAGGTAAGCAGGAAGGAATCCGGATGGGCCCTGACAGGCACTTGGTGTGCTGGGAAATCTCATTATGCCGGTCTGAACGCCTTCCAAGCCCGCTCCCTGCTCCTGCACGCCAGATGTGGGGCGAGGGACACATTGCTGGCTCTTTGTGCTCGGCAGTCTCTCTCCGTCTCCTCCACCCTCTCTCTGCTTTCCCTCCCACCTACTGCGCACAGATACAGCTTAATATACGCCCGTCGGCCCCCCACCTCTGCTCATCTCCTCCATCTCCGTTGTTGTTGTTGAGGACTATCCTCCACAGGTCTGAGGCCACTAGCTCTTTCTGCTGATCGGTGAGGCTGAGGCTGGGCAGCTGCAGCTGGCAGGCGCTGCTCTCCGAGAGGCTGAACTCCCGGTACGGGATGAAGGCCTGCTGGAGCTCGTCCCAGTACTCAAGGCTGCACGGTACCTGAAAGCAAAAGACACAGGCAACGACTTACACATGTAGCTCCCGAATATGTATCTCATTTAGGTTTTTATGCGTCCTCCATAAATCACGGTAGTGATCTTCAACTCGGATTAAAGCTTCTTTTAAAGCACAATGTGTAATATGGTTACGTTGTGAAGTATTGTGGGGTCATGGGAGTTGTTGTCTCTTCTAGTCTTGCTTTCAATGCAGTTAGCCTCACCTTAAAGATTCTCTCAGGAGTGTTTTTTACCACAGGTCTCCACAGGTCTCCTCTCCCAAACAGACAAGATTATCAAAGCACTGATCAAGGCAGTTTATGTTAAAGGAGCAGGGTCTAGCATTAACTTGATGCATACCCATATATCTTGGTAGGGCCATTTTGGCCACAGTACTTCTCTTGCATGCTTGGCATACAGGAAAGGTTTCAGTTGGTTGCAATTTGCAACCTCCCTGCTAGATGTCCCCAAATGCCAAACACTGCACCTTTAAAAAAAAAAAGAGTGTTTCTCTGGTGCTCTGTAGTGGAAACAATAATGTCCCAGAGGGGGCTGTTGGATCCAGATGTCATTTGACTAAAACAATCCATTTACAAAGAAGTGTACTGTCCTCAAAAATATATAAAACATGGGTCTAGTTGATTTTAGACATTCTGATGCATAAAAATGAATCCTTCAAGGTTAATTGACTTCCAGTTCAGACATCGAGTCTGTGTATGATTTTCTGTTTTGGAAACAATTTCACACGTCATAAATTACGAAAGACACTTGGGCTGATAGGGCTGAAATGAAAAAGGGCTTGGAGCTCTATTACATCTGCTTATGCACTAATTGTAATAAGTACCTAATGTAAGGGACAAAAAAAGGGTCATTTTAGCTATTCTTCTGATTTGTTGAGCAAACAGTTGTTTCGGTTGAAGATAAGGTACTGTTGCAGAATTGCTGCTACCAAGTTACACATAAAGAATGAAGCAGTGGTCTGTTAATCATCCATCACTGACAGTTCATACAGGAAACAGGAATTCCCCGGCTTGGGGAAGGTATGAGCAGTGTTGGGAAAGTTTACTTTCTACATGAACTAATTCAAATTTTAGTTCACAACTTTTAAAATGAACTAGTTCAGATCATAGTTCAAACTTCAACATTTTTAAACTAAGTTCACAATTCCAAAAAATGAACTAGTTCAGTTCTTTTCATAAGTTGCTGCAAGCTATTATTTTTCAAAATTATTGCCACAGCCCATATAGAACCACAGACAGCAGTAATTTTATTAGTTTTAACACTGAAGCTATGCATCAGATTTAATCTTCATATTCAATTTAGAATCCTTATCCAACCAGGGTTTACGTCAGCATGGAGGGGACATTGTTGCTTTAATGCCATGTTGCTGTCCATTCACTCCACACTAGTTAATGGGGTTTGGTTCGAGGATCCGTCTTAACTGTGTTGACTGTTTTGGGGTTTTTTATTTGCTTGCACAGACCTTGAAATGCAGACCGGGTGCTTTAGTTTATTGTGCCGTTTCACATTTGCACATGTCACTGAAAGCTGGCGGGAAAAGTTTGAAAAGAAAAGTCAGATTCCTCCCATACTCACCGACCTTGTCAGTAACGTCATGAAACATTTTTTCATGCAACGATGCGACACTAGTGGCTGGTGTTGCCAGATTGGGTGTTTTTTCCGCTACATATTAAGGCGCGTTTACAGTGCGTTTTCGCCTGGAAGCTCTATAGAAATCTGGCACCCTATAAAAAAGAACGTGAATGAACGTCCTTTCAAAGCGAGTGAGTTCACAGCAACGTCCATCAGGCATTAATACAGTACGTTCAGTTCACGTTTGCCCAAAATATGAACGAGTTCATGAACTATCGCTCATGAACTATCGTTCATGAACTATCGTTCATTGAACGCGTTCAGGCACAACACTGGGTATGAGTAGGCAGTACCTTTTGTTGATGGGCGTTAGCATTAGTACCTTGAATTCTACCAAAGTCCAATTAGGCAAGTCATGCCACTCGCTGCCATCTTTGCAATGCCTCTGGGCAGCTCTAACAAGACCTACCTCCTATCTCATTGAATGGAAAGAGAGTCAGAACTGCACTTTCCACCGGTCATCGGGACATAAAAACTACATGTATAGAAACAGCAGTAGAATATAATGAAAATCGCTGAAAAAGTTTGATGACTTTACCACAAAATAAGGTTTAAAATGCCTTTTTCCCCACAGGTTACTGTTACTGCGTATGCGCAAGGCTTCACGACACCAACCTTAATTTACGTCTCTATCCAGAATGGCGGTGTTACGCCATCTTCTCCGCTGTCGCAAAAACTCAACTGTGCGCATGCGTCAGTGGAACCAGACGATAGGCTTAAATGTTTCCCGGCTTGACTGTTAAAAAGCAGATGATTGGCTTTCCAGCGGGAGGGGCGGGACATGCGCATACAACTGCCATCTTTGCCGTTACGGGTTATCCTACGGGAGTTGCATTGAGGATTAAGGAAGTGACATGCCTCCTTAATAAATAGTCTCTGATTCTACTCACTTCAAAACACACCAATCTTTTATTTCTCATGTAGTCTGAAAAAACAAACGACCCCCAAACGCAGCAAGACAAACTATGTCTGCATGACTGAATCCCGTGCAATTTATGCTATGAGGCAGCCATTAGCATGGGAGGAGTTGTTTCTCACACTGAATAATCAGTCGCTGTGGTTACACTCGGCAGTAACACGTCGTGCCTCAATTAGCATAAATGTATCTGGTGCTCCTGTGTGAACTAAACGCAGGTTCTCACGTTCCCTCGGCCAGCTGCACCACCCTGATGGATGAGTGATGGCAGGGGGCTTTTTGTAGCCCACCTGAAGGATGCCAGGCGGTAAGACGTGTGTGTGTGTGTGTGTGCGTGTGTGTTGTATCTAGGTGAGCGAGGGCATTTGTCTTAACACATGCGTCTTTGACATCCAATTACTATTAACCGAGGTACTGATGCTCCCCGGGCGCTAACCAAACTCCACGCAACTGTCAACAAGTCTGTGTGCGGGTGTGGGAGAACTTTTGTGCTCACACAACTTGTGTGTGTTTGTGTGTGTTGAATGGGCTGTGGGGCTGCTGTACTGTTCGGGGAGGAATGCATGAGGTAACCGTGAGCTTACATCATGTATTAAATGTCACACAGGTTTTCCTGGAATCCACTGCTCATAACTGTACCCGACAAGAGCGGTGCACCCGCAACTCTGGCGTGCTGACCCACGGAGCAGAAATCACTGACTCTCAGCGGTTCCCAGAACGAACTGAAGAGAGAACTTTTTCACCTGGTGTATTCCATACACATGATGGCATGCAGACACAAATATGTGAGGTGCATGCATGGTACAATGGAACATTCACATGGCCGTGCGTCATGTTCCCTTTGAGGATGAGGGGAGATGAATTTGATAACCAGCTCGCAACAGATTTCTTTTAATGGAGATCTTGGAAAAAGGATCCCCCTGAAATACAATTATCTTTTTTTTTAGCTACATTTGAGTTGGACGTCTGGCAAGGGTTTCTGGAAGGAGGAGGCACCTGTGTATATGTCAAACGGATTGTGTACATGTGTCCATGTATAATTTCCCGTATGAAAGACAATATCTGTGTATACACAGGTGTGCGCACGTATGTGAGTGCGTGATACAGTCCGGCCGGCGTCGGTTTCCGCTGCCTGATTGTGTGTGTACCTTATCTGATAAACAACATGTAACCCTGAATAGCTGACATTCCCCTTTGGCTAAAAGGAGTGCAATCTGTGTTCCCTTCAAGCAAAAGACTGGCAGCTAGGCCCAGGGTTTATCTTAAATGCCATCTTGATGTTTTCTGACTCAAGGTTGCACTTTCAAAAGGCCTGGAAAACCAAAGTTAAGGGCTTTTTAAGATCATAATATTCAAAAACTCTCTATGAACGCATTGAAATCTAGGACTGTTGGCAGCATTGTGTACACACACATCTGATTTCCATCCCTGTCACCCAGAACCTGTTTCTGCCAAACCGCAACATACTTCTCTGCATAGATTTACTTCTCTGGGACTGATTGACCAATCACAGTCTCTCCCCCAAATTGAAGGGTTAACTGAAGGCAGGCAAAACTAAAGAAAATACGCAATATAGAAATGATTTCCGTGATGGACCCAGGTGCAATCGCTGCTGAAGTTTAAACATGTCCGAGCAACTGAAGACTCCCTGAGCACCCAGCCGAGGCTGCGGCCGCCGACCGCCATTGCTCCTATTAACAATATCAACACTGCCATTAGGTTTTTTGTTATTCCACTGATGCCTATGTGTCTGAAAAACCCACTGCTAGCTACCTCTTATCAGCCAGCGGACTAATTGAATTGACGTCGGCTTGAGCAAATGTTTATTCAGGAGATGTAATGAAACATTTTCAGAAAACGACTCCCGCTATGCTGTCTCAGGTGGGCTAATGAAGGTTAACAATAATCAGAGTGGAAAATCCCACGCTGAGATCCTCGAGATCCACATTCCCTCCTTTTCTCTCCGTAATGCCAAACCTTTTGGGGGACGAGGTGTAAAAGCTCCAAATCAAATTAACCACACGGCTGGTCTCGTGTTCTCAAAGTGCATTGGGTGTGACTAACGCAGGTCCAGCTGAGCGCCGTCCTCGAGAAACAACAGTAAGATCTCTTTTTTTCCCCTCCGCTTGTACCTACCCGTTAAGGAGATTAAACGGGGGGGGGGGGGGGGGGGGGGGGGGGTTGAGGGGAGATTCTGCGATTCTCGTGATAACAACAATGCCAGGAACAGCAGTTACACAAGTGGTTACGACTCAAAGGTTCACATCAGGCCACAGAGCTTTAACGATATCGGTCCCAGGCCCAGCAAAGTCCACCAATGGCAGGGTGAGAAAAGCCTGCCGGGGCACGAAAGCCTATCCCACAGCGCCATGCACAGAGAAGCAACAGCAGGGGACCAGATGGGGTGATGTTTGCAATTTGGGGGCCGCCGCCCAAACAGCAAAGGGATGATCACATCTATTTGCATATTGGGATAAAAGGCAAATGACTACATGCTGAGGCTGAACTCTATTTTAACAAACTGCACCTTCTCCTGACAGGCGGAATCATCAGCTCCTGTGTTTACTTCCGGTTTCTCAGGCTTTCAGAGAGGCAGCAGATCGGCAGCAGATCGGCAGCAGATCGACAGAGAGACCCACGGAAAAAGGGAGCAGTGAGGACGCCTGCTTATGATTCAGAGGACCACACGGCGTGAGAAGGTGAGAATGAGTCATCTTCTATCCCCACATCATTAGCTGGGCCCTCTACAGGCAGGAAACGCACCCCGCCCGTAAAAGGGCACGTGTGATGATGAGAGGATAAAAGGCCCCCTCCCAAAACCAGTCATGCTTCCTCGTCTACTGTACTCTGATAAATGGAAGAAGGTTTAGAAATCCCTGTCTGATACACTGGAACCAACAATTTAAATGCAGAAAATCTTGGTTGTATAAAATGTTAATTTGATCGGCTCCGGGGCGACAATTGAGCAGCAACGAGCCCCCCTCCTCCTCTTCCCAGGTCCACCTTCCATCAATCCAGAAGGGTGGAGGTGGGGAGCATGGGAAAGAAGGAGGGCAAGACAAAAGCAGTGAGAGGACAGAGAAGGGGAGGAGGAATAAAATGAAAATATGAAGAAAAGATTATGAGAAGCTTTTATTTTTGTTCTCCTCATGCTCTCTGTCCACTTGCCGGTAAACGGCCATCAAACAGACTGAGAAGAAGAAAAAGACAGCTCGATGCTACGATCCCTCTCTCCCTCTGGGCTCTCTTTCCCGATGCCTCTCACTTTCCCTTTCTCTAATCTGAAAGCCTAAGGCTCACATTTAATTTTTGCCATTGTACCACAATATTTAATCAATAACAATGAAGGTTATTACATTACATGTCATTTAGCTGACACTTTTAGCGGTTAAAAGGTCTTGCTCAGGGACACTTGGACATGGAACATGGTGCAGACGGTGTTTGAAACACCACCCTTGCGGTTCCCAGCACACCTTCTCCACTCCATGCGCCACCACCGTCGTTATCATACGGTGGTTAAAATTCCCCCAGCTGTGCATGTCCAAGTTGTCTGGCATTGGTGAGACTTGATTTGGGTTTCACACAAACATAAGCCAGAGTTAGGACAGTCCCCCCCTTAAAAGTGGTTTAACAACCTTTTCTTAGGTGTCAATGAGCATGGCACTATAGCATCCTTACGTTCCTCCGGCCTCTTCTCCATCCCCACAGGTTTTTTTTCCAGTAAACCCCACCCCTCCCACCGTGAAAGTCTCATCACCCGATTCCTTTTAACTGACTTGTCAGTCGAGCCAGATGACACAACAAGCCGAGCAGAAGATGAGGAAACCAAATGGTCAAACCTGTCCTCAGTCACAGAGAAGCTGTTGATCTCTGCTGATCTGCAGCCCTCACATTTGAAACAACACTGTGAAAGTGAGCGATGCACCTATTTCATTCCGCTGGTGAATATTCATCCCTCTCTCTGAACTATAGAAGGACAACACCTCCACCCGTGTACACACACAACCCCCCCTTACCTACCCGCCTGCTCCCTACTCTGTCACACATCAGCTCCCTCAGCTCTCCACTGTAACTCAATATGTGGCCAATCAGCGAGAGGCTTTGGAGTTTCGCTCATTATAGACTTTACAGCTGTAGGGCCGGGAAGCCAGACATCTGCACCACCTTCCAGTACCTTGTCTGTCCTGGGCCGACATGAACGGACCAGAAGAGACATCTGCGCTGTAAATTATTTTAGTATGGGAGTCCGGACAGGAATTGGAGAGATAAAGAGGAGAATGTGCTGGGATGAGAAACTTCTGCTGCAGATGGAGGAAGCAGAGAGAAGAGGAAGCTAACTCCAAGGCCTGCACATGTTATGAACGGGCTGGGGATGTGCTAAAACTACGTCATTCATTCCAGTAATAACCAGAGACCGTGTTGTTACAGGTCCACACCAGCTGCAATCTGACCAGGTGCTGAATGCTGCCTTCCTCACTTCTGACCCACCTGCTTCGGACTCTACCGTCAATTACACCATATATCAATTATATCAATGGAGAGAGTTTATGGTGACAAAAGTATCCAAGTAAACAGAATTATTATAAAAAATGACGACCCTCCCCCCACCACGAGGCTCCGTCTGCTGTCGATTGAGCTTTATTCTCAAATTTCTTGATTTTTATTTATTTAGGACCTACACCAGATTTTTTAATCTTTAATGTTTTATTTTATTACATTCGCTATCCTTGCATTGTGCTTGCCTGTAAGCCGCTGGAGGGGCTGATCTTCAGCTTCTGCTTCCACGTGACTTTCTAAGATGTTATACCACAAAAAAATTCGTAAGAACCTAAATATTAAAAGAAATTAAAACAACATCTGACTAAATGTAACCAAAACAAGCTGTGAAACTTGATATGGGAAGGAAAAAGAACAGGAACAATGCATTAGTTCAGCAACAGTACTGGATTAAGCGTAGCTAACGGGATGACAAAAAACATGTTTTGTATATTGTATTACCAGAAATGACGTTCCTATTTGCATGGTCAATAAAAACAGGACAAGGAGTGACTTGGAGCTTTTAAGAGCGACAGGGTTTTTGACCTAAAAATAGCTCCAGGATAAAGAAAAAAAAAGGTTTACGGAGGTTGATGTGAAAGAACAGCATTTGGGACTCAGCTCGCCTTTGAGGACCATAAGCTGAAAAGTGAGGCAGACGATGGAGAACACAAGAATGAGTGATAGGGGGAAAGTGGGTTGTCCTGTTCCCCGCTGAGGCCCTGTAGACCCAGTAGCTGCTACGCTCTGCCAAATTATAACCTCATCTGGGGTTAGAGACACCTGGCTATTCACACCGGAGCATGCATGATGACTTCTACAGCTGTCTGACCATGTAGTACATGTTTGGAGAGTCAGCAGGGGTCTCTGTCATTCAATAACACTGAGAGTATGGAAGTTCTCATGACTCATGTCATGGGAATTATAAATGGCCCCCGGCCCAACTCCAAGACAGTTTATTTCTCTTTCCTTGCAGGTGATGTTAGGCAGGGAGCAGTGATTTTCCAAATGTATTCACAATATGCTAGGTGTTTATCTCTGATAGGTGTTTTTAGAACAATAGTAAAGTGGGTGAATTAACAGACTCGACGTAGGACTACATCTAAAATTATTAATGAAATTTAAAAATCAATATGTTAAATTCCAGATGATGTGACAATTAACACATTAACAATTAACAATTAAAAGTCTTAGTGGTGATGGTATATCAACATGTTATATAATTGTCAACACATTAGCAACCCTTTCCTGGAGCTTGACCTAAAACATGAAATTAGAGATGTTCCGATACCATTTTTTCCCTCCCGATACCGATTCCGATTCCGATATACGTCCAGTGAGTATCGGTCGATACCGAGTACCGATACCAGTGTCCCCTTAACTTTGGTAAATTTGTCGTGCTCTTAAGCGTGACGCGTCTTCAGATGTTTGATTAAGTTGCTGTTGTTGAAATTTGCACTCGTGCCACCCCTCGAAATTGCTTCTTTGCACTTGTTGCATGTCGGCGTCTTACTAGTGGGAAAAGCCACTGTAAAGTACTGCCAAAGTACTGCTCCTGAGCTAATGTGCAAATGAGAGAGAAGACAGCCCGATTAGCTCCTGTCGTTAGCTAGAGCCCGCTCCTGAGCTAGCGTTAGCGCCTGACGTTAGCTAACATCCGCTCCTGAGCAACGCTTCGCCGCTCTTAAACAGCAGCTGCTGATGGCAGCACAGCGCAACTTTTTTTAAAGCGGCGAAGAAGAACTGTGTGAGCAATGTCGGAGGTTTATATATATGTCAAGGGAGCTAACCAGTAAATGGATTCCTATTTCTATAAAGGTACGTGGTATCGGATCGGAGCCTGGACTCCAGTACTCGCCAATACCCGATACCGGCAGTATCGGAGGCTTTTCCGATACTATTATCGGAATTGGAACAACTCTACATGAAATGGTTATGATGTAGATGTTTTTCATTGCCGAAGTAAAATGTAGTTTAGATAATTAAATGTATTTGCATCAGTGTGGTGCCAGGGAAGTCAACAGAAAGTGACCCACTAAACAACATTAGAAGTTACCACAGTTCTGCAGAAACGCCATCCAACATGAGGACGATAAGATCACAAAGTCCTCACATCGCACAATGGCTTATTTTTGTGTTCAACGGCAACATTCAGCATCAGGAGTCCTCCCTGGATTTGTCTTTGATTCAAGTGGAACATACATGCATGGCAGCCCCTACCTGCAGGGCGTCCCCCAGGTCGGCAGTGCTGATCTCAGGGTCCTCTGTGGTGTTGAAAGGGACGGGAGTTATCCTGACGAAGGTGAGGACGCGGGGTTCAGGGTACCTCCACAGCATCACCCCCGGGCTGTCTTCCGTCTCCCGGTAGAACACCACCTCATGGGGCCCCGGCAGTCTCTGGGAAGCTGCCACAAAATAAATGCTACCATCAGAAGAACTTCACTTTAATCTGTCACTGAGTGAAAAGCAAAGCTTAGGATGTTTCTTACAGGGACACATACAAAGGGAGAGGGAAAACACATGTTGAGAGGCTAAAGGAGAAAAGCTGATAGTTGAAAGGAAACACAGAATAGAGGAGTAAACGATAAAACTCCATTAACCAACAGATAAAAGTTGATGTTTCTAGGAATCTTGGATAACCGTAGATAACTGTAAGGAATTTATATTTTCAGTAAAATAGATTATGATACCATTAAGCAAAAGTTTACTAGTCCACAGGATTCCAGACGAAAAAGTCTCCTTGTACATTTAGATTTAGATTCACAACAGTTTCTTGCCGTTATGCAAACAAACCGATGAGGCAGAAAACAACAACAACAACGTAACGTGATGCTCTACTATGGAATCTCAGCCCTCCCGGGAAAAAATCCCTAAAAAGAAATGCCGTAGATCGCTTTCAGAATGTTTATATGCGCAAGAAGCCGTGTATAAACAAAGTGGCTGAGTAAACATTTTGGCTGTGGAGTAAACAGCCATCGATAGAGCCCCGCCAAGCACCTGCAAAAGCTGGACCACGCCGGGTCTAAACCTCTCAGTGGTGTTTGACTTAAGTTGGGGCTGCCGTTTGGGATTCAAGTCCTTTGGAAAATGTTTATTTGAAAAAAACAGTGGAGCGGAGAACTGCTGCTTTATTTGGCTCCTGGAGGCACAAACACTGCACTCAGCAAAATCTGTACACAACAACAAAAAGTGTCGTCCTCATGTGAAAGTGAGCTTCCCACTTGAGGGGAAAACGACTGAATTATTCTTTTGAGAAAAAGACCTGACGCTTTCATAAAGTTTTGCTTGCAGTGAGAGACTGGGGACAGAAGAACTGTGCTCTACCCGTCCCTCAATCCATCCTTCATCTCCCATCCATCCCTGTGTTTGGCCCCTGGCGGCCACTCGCTGTTCACTGCTTTCCACGGGGCCTTGGTTTCTTCCTGACCGCTGACAACATGTTGCAGACAGATTGTAGTTCACTACTGTATGTTCTCCTGCTCCAGCCAGCATATTAAACGCATCAAAGACCAGTGGAGCGGTGCAACAAACAAAGACTCAACCACAGCTGACAGAGTGGACGGCTGGTCTACAGCCAGAAACAAGTTTGATCCTCTGTGTATAATGTTCCTGTGTGTGTGTGTGTGAGTGTGTGTGTGTGTGTGTGTTTGTGCATGCAGAGGACAGCGCATACAGAGCACAAAGAGGGCAAATAAACAGAATGTTACTCAGAGTGGAACCAGGCAGACATGTCCGATGAAACTTCTATCCAAAGAGGACTTTGATCTGACTTTGATTTAAGGCCATGTGAATCTTAAGTGACATCTCACTTTGGCACAGGTTGGCCAAGGTTCCTTTTTTTAAAACAGCGCCATGAATGTGCTTGAATGTGTTGGGGGTGAAATGAACGTGCACGCTTGCATCTTAGAAACCTAAATGCTCAAAACAGTAAAAGATGCCGTCACACTGCTTGTGCAGAATGCCGGCCTGGCTCGTGCTAACTGGGGGGGCGGACACGGACGCCCCCCCGGCTGTTCCGTTGGTGCCTCAAAAGTATGAAAAGTGCTGGTGAAACCACATTCGCGCACACAGATCAGAAATGCTCCTCAGAAGGGATTGACATTTGCAGATACAGTTCAATGCACTCACATGGACGCGTCTATGCAGGTTTTTTGGACCATTTTCAAGTCCTTTGCTATCATAGTAGTGTCACTGGATCTTCTGAATTTTCATTTATGCAGCCGGGTGAAGTGGGGCAGGTAGGTTTTCATACTGTTTACATGCAGGGTTAGGGGAAGTGACAGATGCTGCTTTGAATTAGGGTGTACTGTCACTTTAAGTACCATAAGCAGGAGCTACTTGATAGCACCAAGTTCACGTGTGATTTGGAGTTAGGCTAGCGTGAGGTGGCGACTACTGACAAACGACCAAGGGGGCAGGCGAACGTTCGGAGAGTGAAGACACTATGGAGGATCTGAGGCTAAACAGTAGACCAGTTCACTTAGCCATCCCATTGAAACCCATTGAATTTGGCGCCACTTTGACATCAAATAATGTCACTGAAGCGTTTTAAGCCTTTATATGAACTTTTTCTATTGTCGGAGTAATACAACATTGTGTGATTAGCGTCATAACCTCGTAACTGACTTGCCGGCTGAGTAATAAACCTTTTTCCGAAATCAATGCTAAAGTGACGTAATTTAATTTAATTTTGCGCCCAGAGCGGCGAAAGCGTTGCACAGGAGCAAAATAACCGTATTCTCTGGATAAGAACGAAAGCATTGGAGCACAACATTTCAGCGAAGTTAAAAAATGTATACTTAATCAAAATACTTACCAAAAAATGCTCTTACTTTCTTACTCTCTGACTACGAGATTAAGTGACTAACGTTACAGTGACGATCACAATTTTCTCGGTGCAGCTCGGTGCAGCTAAGTTACGTTTGTCAGACTACGTAACTTCGTCATATCTACGTCCCCTGCGCCTGCGCAGAAAGCCTAGTCAACCAACAGGAAACGGTTGAAATTTGCTTCAGTCGTCTCAACTGACGTCTATGTGATGACTCTGTCCATATCTTTTACTGTCTATGCAAACGACAGAGTATTAGCTTTTAGCATCTAGACTGCTGAAGGAATCTACTTGTTCAACGGGTTACCGTAAGTAGTAATTTACAAACCTTAATCACCGAGCAATTTGAGATGTATGTTAACTGTTTAGAGATGTACGTTCCCTTTTGGCTCTAGCCTCTTTTATGGCCTCTGCTCCGAAAATGGCATACCCATAATAAAAATGTCAATAACTTTGTAAATATTTAGTTTAGAAATTGGACAATTTCTATTCTGTAGGATAAAGGGGAACCTATACAAGTTCCAAGATGGGATAAAATATCTGTATACATGTCACTAATTAATAAATAAATGAAGATGGAACACTTTTTTTTTTTTTTTTCCAAAGTCCGCCTGGAAAAAAAAAGTACAGTGTATCCATCACTATAAAACATTGCGAACCAAGGCTAAAAACTCATCCATTTCAAACATCACATCTCAGCCAATCCTGGCTCGATTTTGATGATTGACACCTCATTTTAATCGTCAGAGCCAATAGAATTGAGGTAAACATAGCGAAGGCAGACTGGCAGCTCTTTTAGCCAATAAGACACAGCCATGGAGAAAGTGTTTTCTCGCAAACTGACCGGCCGTCACAAATGCCAGACGAAAATCCCCGCAAATCTCAGCCGTATACGGACTAAACCGCTTCCGGGGTAAAATAACATACCCGGGTAACGTTTGGCGTCTAGCAGCGAAAAACAAACGGGATAAATTTCTTTTGCATGAAAACAACAAACGTAAGTGACAAATTGTGATTGAAAAGCGAAGTTGAGATTTCTGTGGCTGGTGCTTGTTTAGGCTTATCTTGGGAAAGGTTGGACTGAGGGATATGATACACAAATTGCTGTAATCTGTGTGTTCATGGCGTGCTATTAGCTATCTCGGTTTTGTTGTTAGCTCAATGCGTCGATCGGTAGTCGGTGAAATAGTTAACATGGTACCGTTTTTGCGAGCGATATTTACAGATTTCTTTTCACAGTTTTGTGCAACGCTCTCGTTATGTTTGGAGCACTTTCAAACGGGTTTGATGTCGTTTTAGCCCAGAGTCTGACGTTTACAGTGATATGCAGCATTCAGCATATCCATTTTGTTTTTATACAGCAATATGGGTCTGTAGTGAACAGTTGCGAGTGTCAGCACTCGAAAGTCACCATGTGGGGCACCTTCGGGTCCAACAGGTTAGCGAGCCTTGCTAGCCTAGTCCATTGACATTCACCTGAGTCCTGGATGTATTGGAAATATCCCGTGCGGAGGTCATCTGAGCTGTGTTCAGTCCGGGGAGAGCTTGGGGAAGGAGGCGGCTCGATGTGGCAGGCCTTGGCCTCGGAACGGCTCTCGGACGGATGTGGATCTGCACCTTTCTGGAGGTTGAGGTACACCCTCAGATGCTCCTCCACCAGCTTCAGGCAGCTTAGGTGTTCCTGGCCCCAGAAGATCTGTCCAGACAGAAGAGGCACAGGGTGATAAGAAAGAAAGCTAGACAGTGACGCAGACATGTTCATCATCATTTTACACCCTTCTGCAAAACAGGAAGAGAGGCGGATGGATTAAACTCGTCATCCCCCCTTCATGTCCTGTCTCGTATTGCCCAACACAACCACACATCCTCCCCACGTACCCATAGCATTCCCCTTCCCTGAGCTCCCTCAAAGCCAGTCAGCCTGGGGTTTGGATCGAGAACCTGGAATCTCAGAGTCAAAAACTCTTCACACATTTCGCCACTCGCTAGCTGGCTGACTAAATTCTGAAAACAGGAAAATTCGGGGATTTTTTTTCTCCCTAAGTTGTTGGGAAAGAGAGTAGAGGAGAAAGAAATCGGAAGGAATTCCGGTGGTTTTTCGGCACATTACTTGATTGAAACACCACACACGCCAATATTTATAGTGGGAAACGCATGATTGTATATTAAGTGTTGAGTTACGAGTCATGTTTCTGCTAATGGGCACGCAATAAAAGCATTACGCGTGCTAAAGAGAATGGGGGAGGAGAGGCTTATGGGCTTACCCCCTCGAAGAAGTAATGTGGAATACTAGAAATATACTAGAAATAATTTGCTCAGTAAGTCACATTGAAAAAAGGGACTTTTCCTGTGGACCATTATGTAACGCCGAACAGGAAAATGGGCACACATAAGATAAAACCGCAAGCGCTAAAAATAGCCTGCTAATATTCCACCAATTGCCATGCGCTTCCTGCTGCCACCACTTGCTACATGACAGCAGTTTAGGCAGCCTTAGATAGAAAATGAATTCTGCCCAGATGTAGAGGTGCTGGTCTGACCCGACACCCTGAGAAACTGTAGCTGTTGATGAATCTTGCCACACAGGATGCTCAACTAGTATCACTGGTATACACACCTGCAGCAGGCCTCCCTTCAGGTCCAGCAGCATTTTGGGGGCACCGTGGTCGGGTCCGGGGCTGCCGCTGTGTCGACACCAGCGGGCCTCCAGGGAGGCGCTACAGGAGAACGGCCCCAGCAGGAGGTGGCTCCGCTCCCTCAGCCCCGTCCTTACAGACAGATCCTGCAGCTGCAACTGTACGGACGCAGCCTGGACCGCATCTAGGAAGCAAAGAAGGAGAGATGCGTAAAAAATGATCTGGACTGTGATGAGGAAAAACATCTGGTGGGTGATACCCAGTGTACTAAGGAACTGCCGTAATTAATTTGGAGGGAAAAATGGCAATACACAGGCAAATGTCTTAAATAAATACCAAAGTGAAAAATTGCTATCCCTACTTATATACAAAAGCTAACACAGTTCATTGATACAACTGCAAGCAGGCCTGATGAAACCGGAACGCTTGCCTCTGTGGTTTTTAACCACGATACCAATCATTACGACAGTCTGCCAGTGTGACGTCACATCTCTGGCCTCCAATCTACTGTACTCATTTAAAGTTATTAACACTAACACTTTTCCTTCTGGAAAACGAGAACACAATTGGTTTCTCTTTAAAACTGACCAAAAAGCACCTTTAGCTCTATTATGGTAAATGAACCATTCATTGCAGAGGAAGCTATCAAAAAGACTGGCTATATCCAGTGGCTTTATACAGTGTCATAAAAAAGTATTTGCCCCCTTCCTGGATTTTATTTGGCAGAGCTTCAGATCTTCAAACACATTTCGATATTAGACAAAGACAACTTGAGTAAATACGAAATGCAGTTTTGAAACAATGATTTATTTATTAAGTGTAAAAGGCTATCCAAACCTACCTGGCTCTGTGTGAAAAAGTAATTGCACCCCCTTAATAAAAAATGAATGAAATGTGATTAACCACAGTTTTTGGAAAGCGTCATTAAATTCCAGTGGCAATAGCCAGCCCTGATTAGTGCCAGACCTGTCGAATCAAGCAATCTCTTAAATAGAACCTGTCTGACAAAGTGAAATAGGAGGGGGCCACCCTACTAAAGTTACTCTAAGAGTGCATTGACAACTCATCAACGAAGGCCTCAGATAAGGTCACAGGCCATGACTCAACAACAAGAAAAATACGTGGCGTCCATGGGAGAGTTCCAAGAAGAAAGCCAACGCTGACCAAGCAAACTTGTTTTTTACAAAAAAATCATTCTGTAGACTGATGAGACCCGCCAACTTTCTGGATGGTGCCTGTTACATCTGGCGTAAAAGTGACAACAGCATTTCAGAAAAAACACACTACAGGGGGCGATGAGATGCTCTGGAGTTGCTTTACAGCTTTAGGACCTGGATCACTTGACATAACTGATGGAACCAGGAATTCTGCTCTCTACCAGAAAAACCTGAAGGAGAATGTTGAGCCACAGTTTGTGACATCAAGCTCAAGAGCACTTGGGTTCTGCAGCAGGACGATGATCCCCCCCCCAGCATGTCGACCTCTGAATGGCTTTGGAAAGAGCTAGATGAAGATTTGGGAGTCTGGACTTAAATCCAATTGAGATGCTTTGACAAGCCGTTTATGCTCGAAAAACATTTGCTACCATTTATTTTAAAAAATGACCGGATTCTCACCCAATTACATGCTCTTGTCCCTCTTGACAAATTTCCAGACACTTGTCTTAGTCACATGAATTTTACCGTAAAATCTGAGCCCACAGGCTATCAAAAATGAGAAGAAAACAAAAATCTTCGCAAAGGAGAAAAAGCTCCCTGAAGAGACAAAGAAGAGTCTACAACTTCAAAAAAGAGAAAGCTTAATTTAACAGGCGGAATCAGGAGTCATACTTAAAATACAGGTTTATGGTTTCATTCTCAATTCTCAGACCCAGAGGTTAGCGTTGGTGCTGCTACGCCATGATACCGCCGCTACACAGGTGGACTCAGCCCTCCACCTTCCCGGCGTGATTTCCTACTTGGGGGGTTTGTGCTGGCTGAATTAGAGCAGCAGCATTCAGCGTCTGCTGAATGGATGCCAATATCCCGGAGCCCCAAAGGCAAACCACCTTAAACCCCTGGTTCAGAAATATGCCAATTCTATTTTGATTTTTGATTTTTTTCTATTTGATGTTATATTTAAAATATATATATATTTTTTTCCTCTTGAGGAAAGACCTTGACCTCAGTTTGCTTGGGGTTTACTTGAGGTAAAGAAGGCTGAATAGACGAGATGCAACGGCCTGTGAAAGAAGTGAGGCAATAAATAACAATGAAAATAGGTGTAGAACTGGAAGGAGCGTGAGAGAAAGGTATAATGTGATGAAGAAAAGTCACACAAGCATGCTCACATCTTCCGTTGCTCAGTCAGCTGACTAAGGAACATGTTATTCAACGTTAGAGCGCTGTAACACAATAGCAGGGGAGTCCAGTGAAAAAAACTGCTGCTCTTGTATAAATCATCGTGTGGGGAAATATTACACCGGGGTGACTCATTTCTCTCAGGAAAGACACCATCGATGCACGTTGGCAGTCTTCACGGTGTCGCAGCGAGCTGTTAGAGATTACTTACTGAACTGTGGACGCTGGGTTTATTTTGACGGCTGAGACTTATTAGACAGCGCAATGGGAACTCCTAAACTGGCTTCTTAAACAGATGATTTTTCATTCACATGCGTAAGAAAGGAGACACATATTTATATATACACAAAAAAAGACAAATTCATGTGAATGCAGACCATGCACAATCAGGTGGGCAAGTTGAAATAAAACACACACACACACATGCACGCACACATATTTTGCATCAAAGTATTCTCTCCTGTCTCAGCATGCGTCATTGACAGCCCAGTGGACCGCAGCATCCTGCTGCTCCAGCAACAGCAGCCAGAGCTCTAATAATCGCCTTGATAGGGAGTGGTTTTAATGAGGGGAATCCCATCCTTTCTTCACATCTTAACTCCGTTATTCCATCCAGGTTGAATAACAGTCAGAGGCGCTCTCTCCATATATGACCGTGTTAGTTTAGTTTTCCAGAGATGAGTCAGCATACAAGCTCAATCGACATTACGCTGCTGAGCTGGGAGCCTCGTGCCATGAGAAGGGAGGAGCACAGGGAATGTTAAGGAGGTAAAGGTGAAGGGCTGGGAGAGCTTCGAAAGATAATAGAAAGTGAGAAACAATGGGAAAACTAAATAAACATGGACACATAAAAGGGGGAGCATGATGATAAAGGTAATAAAGGAGCAGAAGATACTTTTTGAATTGTTGACCTGCGACACATTGTGGCAGTAAGAGAAATGAGGAATATTGGAGGCGTGTGGACAGAAAGTTATCAGTGAATCACCACTTAGAGGGATGGTTTGTTAAATTTGAAGTGCGGGTTGTAAGGCGTTTTTCCCTTTGGTCAGTGTATTCCCTTAGAGTACCGAGGACAAGATACAGAAGTAAAACGCTTGTTAGATGAGAAAATAAACAAAATTGGACGCTGTATTTTTACCGCTTTATCAGACTAAGCTGAAAATTAAATGAATTGTTCTCTTGCCCCCATGCACAGTTAGACATCTTCTTCAGGTAATACACTAACTTTGGTAAAGCAACTCACACACACAAGTGCATACACTCTTGACCTTTAACAGAAACCCCACAAATAGCATAATCTATCATAACAGAAAATGTCGTGCCACTGTGAACCAAGAGATGCACACTTACTTACACACACACATTGTTGTGCCTTGTGAGCATCGTGAAATAATATGTTTGGTAAATTACTGCTAAAAGGGTTTTAATCTAACGAGTATAGGACATGTACACACACAAACATACGATTACCAATGTACTTCCTCTTTGCAAGCATACGTCAGAGACAACTGTTGTTTTGGGGGCAATAGAGGTGGCTCTACTTAGTGTGTCTGTGTTTTCCTTAGGCATCCCTGACACCTGCCCGCCCCTCACTACCCATCTATGGACATAATTTAAAGACGCACACACACACACACACACACACACACACACACACACACACACAGTGTGGTTAAAGCACCACCAACCCACACATCATGCCTGTGACAAAGCACCAAGTAGAGGCTGATATACATTGTCACTCTTTCAAACACACACAAATAGGAAAGGAACACACATGTTATATGTGAACTAAAACAATGGCACACAGTGTGTCAAAAAGCTGTACAACATAATTCCGAATGACCACACAGATCTGTGAAAAGAAATTCATGTATGCATATAGCCCCTTATAACACCAGCGCACACAAGAGAGCATGCTCTGTGGAATAACACAGAACCCCTGACCCACAGGAAACAAAGGGGTTGGTGGGGGAACAGGGTGGATGAGAATCTTTCCCAATATAAAATGTGTTTCTGGCGCACATCGATTGAATATGAATCAGAGCCAATGATTGACACTGGCAGTTTTCTCTCTAGCAGCTGTTATCTGATCACTGCCACACATATTTATAACCTGGGATGCCCTCGTATCAATTAGACGAGTGGTTAAAACATTTTTTGGGGGGGTTGGTTAAAAAGCCGTGTCCTGCCCGTGGGTTGCGACCCCCAGTTTGGTAACCACTGAATTTGACGAAACCTAACCGGTTGAGGGCCCCAACAATGTCTGGGATGGTAATAGAAATAATATACTGTCAGTCACCACAGAAATACCCTATACCCCACCACAAGACCATGATGGGACACAGGAGGAAACTGGTTTCCTACCTGGGGAAGCTGTCGGCCAAAACGCCACAACAGCAGGCAGCTGTGCATCATCTGAGCCGTCACATAGTTACTGATGAGTGTTGATGAGTTGCACGTGGGTTAAGTGACAGTTGCAGTGTATTAGCTGAATTTTGTGACATTGAGCTTTACATTAGATCAAGGTTGTGTTCCCACGGTATGCCATTCCATAATGCTACTCAAGCCTGACGTGTCCTGACAAATTATAGGGTTTTTAGTCGAGTTCGAGCCATCTCTTTTCATGCAGATTCAAACTCAGTGTGGTTTCGGTTATTTTCATAATGTAATTTAATAAGAAATCGCTTCGAATGCTCTCGCGCTGCTGCGACTGGTGTGTGACTGTGTGCGATGTGTAAGATATGCAATGCTCATCGGGAAAAGTGAAAAGGAGAGCAGGAATGGATCAATGTTGTGTGTTACATTAGCCTGCCACAGTAACGCTCACAACTGAAGTGCGGCTTTGATAAAAGGGGGCTCGTACTGATTCACGACTTTTGGCCATGATGACCTATGACCCATTAATCAAGACAATGTCAGGGTTTTTTTTATTGATGAGAAAGGAGAAATGACAACAACTTGTGTTGGGGCACTGCAGGCTCACGTCTACTACTAAGAGCTCGGCTCAGTTGTCCCAACACATACGTGAATACCATAGAAATTAGCACCATAGAAGTCTCCCGAGGAGCTACATTTAGGTTTTTCAGCCCACATACTGAATCTAGTCCAGGACTGCTGGCTATTCGGATCTATGGTGAGTTTAAACCAAACAACTTTATTCTGTTGGAGAGTCGGAAGCAAGTGTCAACAGCTGTCACGTCTTTTTGCTTGTCACACTAAACTGTTTGTACTGGAGCTGAAAGACCCACATTAATCGATCGGCTGATGTTTTAAATGCATTGAAAAGGATTTATTAGTAGGGTTAACTTGCCAGATTGAAGCGGGGCGTATCTCCAAACAGAAAGCTCCTCTCTGACTGTTGGAACAGAAATAATATGATGGATGCATGCTCATTGAATTGAATGTGAAAATGTTTCCAAACTTTTGACTGTTACAGTAGATAAATAATAGGTAGCTTTAACTCCAGAAGTTTTTCTTTACTTGTGCTTGAGTAAATCACCGGGAAGAAGCAGGGGGTACGCAGAGATAAAGGGCGGTGGGCAGCGCTTTGTGAGTGTGTGCGTTGTTGTTCCTCGCATGTGAAAAAGCATTAGTAACGTGGTGTGCTGATACATTTGTGTGTGTGTGTGTGTGTGCGTGTGTGTGCATGCATTCTTAGGAAATCGGGGGCAATCTATGGGCAGTCTGATGGAGAGCTGAGAGAATTTGGAGGGTCTTGTTTCATGGACCTTAAGACATATGTTCCCTCTCTCAGCCCCACCCCAACCCCCCTTCGTTCACTGAACTATAAATGCCCCTCTACCTTGGGGAGTGGTGAGCCGTGGACGGAGGGGAGGTATGCAGGCCTTCCACTTGCTTTTCATTAACACAGGATCTGGTAACACACCTCAATGTCAACCTAATCCCCTCTCTCTCCATCTTGTCCCCTGGCAGAGGTGGGGTAAGGGGGCTGCCATGACCAGGTAGAGAGCCCCAGATGTTCTAGAATGAGGGAGGCGTGGGGGTGGATGACAGGGTCTTCTACCCGTTACAGCTATGGATGTAGGCTGATGAAGACAGGGTAGGATGAGCATGATGACATATACTGCCCTGTTACTGCTCACACACAGTGTTCTTCTCTTTCTTTCTTCACCTCTCATGTTTCCTCTTTTTCCCCTGCCTGTTTCTATTATTGTCCTGTATCCCCCTCTCTGCTTCATCTGCATGGTCTTTTAGAGTTTATATATATATATATGTATATATATATATTAACTTTGTTTGTCTCCTTGAGTTTTTCCAATTACCACCCTCCCCCTCCTGCTTTCCTTCATTCACAACTCTGTCCCTCATCTTCCTCTCTTGGGTTCTCTCCACATACCCCGGCATCACCTCGAGGTCTGCGCAGCGTGTCCGCCTGAATACCAGCGGAGGAACAGCAGCAACAGTAGTGATGCACACCGCTACACTTTCCAGTCTTACATCTCTCATGTACAACCTCTCCCGGGGGGGTCATTCCCGCTGACTTATAGCGGCAGCTCAAACGCTTGACCTAACAGCACGGTAATCCTAACCTTTATCTATGCAAAAAAGAAAAAAAGAAATTCCAAGGTATTTGTTTTCGGAGGTGCAGGGAGCCGGTAAAGGGGCCCGTGTGCTGAGTGATGGGAGGCTGCGTGGCTGTGGCTAAGTCAGCAGATACATCTATTGTCACCAGTGATCAGTCTGCGTAACTGGAGACACTGTCTGCTTTCAACAGCAACAAATCTGGAAACACTATGGGAAGAAGCCCTCAGGGGAAAGTAACCTTGTGTGTTGTGACAAAGATCTATAAGAGTGATAAATGTATCCTCCCAAAAAAGAAGAAACAACAGGGTGAGACAAACATGTTATTCAGCGGTAGGAATTGGCTGGTTCTCGTGCCACGTGAGAAGTAGTAATCCTTGTACAGGTGTGACACCACTATGCTCTCAAAGACATGAAGGGAAATTTCAGGTATTTCAGAGAGCATTAAGATACGATATGCGAGTGGCATAATTAAACTTTTACTGCACATGACGACACCATTAGTTTTACAGCAATTATTACAACATCTTGATCAGTCACATGGTATGTTTTTTCGGCCGTGACAATAAACAGTATTTCAAAGAACTTACAGCCAAACTTAAGATAAATGATCCAATGGATGTCAATAAACACCACTGGTCCTGAACCAAACAATCCCATTTGCATCCAGTAAAAGTGTAATGTCTCAAGGGAAGTGACGACTCTGTTTCAAGGAGCTGGGAACTGTGAGAGTAGACAACCCCTTTCTGGGTTCTTAATGAAACCCACAGAAAAGAAATAGGTTCTCGATTGATCCCCTGGTTAGGTTCTTGATGAAACTCATGGTTCCCATTTAAACCCGTGGGTGGGATCCACTCGGTTCTAGATGAGACTCTTGGAACATAAAAGGGTTCCCAGTTAAACGCCTGAGTGGGCTGTAAATGAAGACACTGGAATATAACGTTGTTTTTGGAAAAACCTTTTAGGCCGGTTCTTCTGAACACCCTTAGAAGGTGGAATTGTTCTGTAAAGAACCTCCACAGAGGGTTCAGGTGGAACCCAAAATGGTTCTTTGTATAACCTCACAAAACTTTTGACAGATGGTAACGCTAGGTTCTGGTAGAACCCAATAAATAGAAATAGTAGAGGTAGCTGAAAGCTAAGTTATTGAGAGGGGATTAGCTTTCATATTATTACAATTGTCTATAAAGTGTATTTCTTTTTCAATTGCACACACAGTTTCAACTGTGTCCAAGTCAACACATCAAAGATGGCTGGACGCTGAAAAGAAATCAGAGCAGGGCAGCAGCACTGGGTATTGCGTCACTGTGCAGTTATGTAGATTTATGTAAACAAAGAGCAGATTGTTTGAGGTTTTAATTAACATTTTGGACCATCATTTTATCTGAAGTAACCCAATATAAAAACATCTGTCAAACAGATGCAGGCACTTAGGGAGCCCGGTCCCAGCTCTGTCCTCGTCCCCCTGCGACCCCAGTCAATAGTGGATGTGTATGCACACTGTCTTCTCACATCGTCAGCAGTGTTTCCTGTTACTTTCTTCACGTGGCATGTCAGCCCTCTCACTCTCTTTTATCAATTTTCATGGGACGTCCAATTTGGACAAAAACAACAGCAGAAAACAAGTTTATGATCATCTGTAGCAGCTCGTCGGCTTACACCCAACAGCAGAGAGAAGAAGAGCATTTGGAATTTGCATTAGCATTAGCAGTTGATTGTGATTGTCTGAATAGAAACACTGTGATGAAGGCAGAGCTCGGCTCCTAACACAAAAGCAAACATCTCTCACGCATGTCTTTCTCTCTCAGTCCTACAACAGCTTTAGAACCAAGGCTAAACAGTTCTCTTCACCGTTTACTGAAAAAACCTTGCTTTTGGCAAAGGAGGGTTTTGTGTAAAAAATAGCTATATTCCAAATACTACTGGAAGCAATACGCCATGTTTCCTCTATTATATCGCCCCCCCTTTTTTCACCTCACGTACGGCGGTTCTGGCCTAACATGTGTGCGGAAATGTCTGTATGCGCGCTTGTGCCGCTCGCCTGACTACAACCCCCCTAAAGTTGGAATCCTAGTGGGAACACTGAATACAGGTATTATTCTCCCATGTTGAGAGAATCGTCTAAAGAGAAGGCATTGGCTATTCTTCAGAAAAGAGTGGCGAAGTTTGAGTAAAACACTGATCAATATGTATTCAGAATGGATTTATGCTCTATTACAACCTGCTAAGCCATTCCTGAAGAGAACTTGTTTCAACAGCCACATTCTGGATACAATTATATACAACAAATATTAAAGTGTAGTGAGCTCTCAATTGGTTCGGTTACAAAATCACACAGAACAATTTGTCCACCATGACATTTTCATATTGTATATTTTGGATCTCTGTGCAACTCATTACCAAAGGGCCTGGATCGGATTCCATTGGCATGTACTGTGGAGCTTTGGTACAGAGGAAATTACACAAAAATTAAAATGTATATTTAGTGTAGTGCATCACTAGTCTAAAAAAAGGATGAAATCGGCCAAATAGGGTGAGGTCATCACACTTGTTTCCAATGTAGCTTCACCTGTTTCAGGAATTTCCTTGAAACAAGTGGCAATGTTTTATCGACTAAATCTGATTTTTTTATATTTACATTAGGGAAAATATAATAAAGTTATTTAAGGCCCAGGCCCTTGTCGCTTTGGAGTGATAACTTGTGGAATTCACTGAGCTCAAAGAAGCTTTAATTTAGCGTTATCTATGAGAGTAATTTATCAACAGTGTCAAAGTCATACTCTAAAAGTTATCACTTGTAAGATTTACTTAGAAGATTTAGTGTGTTGAGGAAAAAACCTTTAATCGAAATGTGAGATTAATTAGATTAATTATTTTTTTAACAATATACAATTTTCTGACAGCCTATAAAAAATCTAGTGAGACCTTTTATTCTGTGCAGAAACATGAACGCTGTTTTTCTGTTACTCACCTTCTATCCTATGGCCTGACTTCATGTTCAGATTTCCTGTTAGGGCCGCCACCGTCACCGCAACGCTGGGCCTCTTTGGATGGGCCTCCGTCTCCATGACGACTACAATCTGGGCAGTGTGGAGGGAGACCTTGTGGAAGGACAGCGCCAGGGCCTCAATGCTGCTGGCTTTAGCCAGAGCAGAGTGCTGATGGAGAGGCTCCGAGCGAGAGGCCCTGGGCAGCGTCTTGGTGGGGGAGGAGTGAGGGGTGGAGGGGGCAGTCGGGGGTTTACCAGAGGCGTCACACGTGGGGTTTTGGAGCACTTTCTCCAGGTAGGCTTTAGCCTGCTCCAGCTTGGCCAGCGTGGCGTTGACTTTGAGGGGGCGCGACAGTTCCACGTTCAGCTCAGCTGTGGAGGAAAAGAAAGAAAAAGGCTAAAAAAAAGAACAGCTTATCTTGTGCTCATATTTTGTACTGAGTGATCAATCAAACATTGCAGCAAGTAGAGAGTGAGAACAACGCGTTTGGGATTCTTTGGTAAACACTGAATCAATTCACTGCTGGCTTTGGGCCCTTTCCCTCTAAAACATCTCTTGTCATTTGGAAAACACAGCATGAACAGGACACACTAAACTACTACTACTACTTTATGTCAGTGTCCCGCGGAGAAAGAGCTTGGAATACTGCCATGTCTAGTAAATCAGAGAGAACCCTTCTCTCCTCTTCTAATCAAGCAGCTTTGCATGCAAGGACCTGTTAAAGAACAGCTGCGTACAATCTTGCTCTCTTTCTCCTCGCCTTATGTGCACATGTACATAGAATTACCGTCTCCTAACGGGACACCGCAAAATAGCAGAGGAGAATATTTTCTTCATGCCAGCCGCTTAAAAGATCTCTCTCAATCTCTCTCTGAGCAGCCTTCAAACACTTGACTGGAATTGACAGAGACACATGAATAAACTCAATGTCGTTTTACACCACTTCCATTATCCCATTTTTCCACTTGGTCATGATAACAAGAGCAGCTGTTCTTCATGGTCTCATCAAGGCATCAGTGTTGAGGGGTTTTAAGCCTCCAGTCCATCTCCTCCTCAGGTAGGAGCGCAGGATGACACAAGAGGGAACGCTGCCGGGACAGACCGCCACGCACACACATACGCACACACACACACCAAAGACTCTCTGCTCTCCTGCTTGTCTCTCCTTTAATCCAGTGGAATTGAGGCATGCGGTCAGGAAGGCTGGAGAGGGGAATTGGAGGAAAGATAGGTGGAGTTTTCTGTGCAGTGTAGCCTATCATTTCCACTTGACTTATCACCAGGAAACTTTCCAGTGGTGGAAGAAATAGCCATCGTGCAGCGATTCTCCCAGGTCTCCTGCCCCCCTCCTTTAATTTCACCCCTTGGTTTCATGAAGCCCATCTTCCTGCTTCTTTTTCAGTTCTTTAAATATTTTACTCTCCCTCCATCCCTCAATCTAATCAAAACATCTCCATTCTTGGTAATCATAAAAAGCTGTCTCTGATTCACACACTCAGGGCCTGTCTCTCTGCAAAGGGGACCAGGTCCTCGTTGTCGATCTGCCGTTCCGACCCGAGAAACCCATCCCATCTCCAACGCACAGCCAGTAAGTGCTTCATTTCCTGTTTGCTCAGAAACTCACCTGGTAGGAGCGAGCAGAGTGTAATACAGCTAGCTATGTACATGTTTCCTTTTCACTTGATATGGGACATATGCCATTGTCTTTTCTACCATATTAAAATGGGAGCAAGTGCAGATATACATATGCACATCACGCATAGTTCGAACATGGAAACTAAGGAATCTGATGCACGGAGCCAGGACCTTGTATGATCAAACGGCGCATTATGCGGGTAACAATATTACATTTTTCTTCAAAACAAATGTTTGTTTATTTCATTGATAATAGTTATGATCAATGGGGAAAGAATGAAGTACAGCATTCAGCTAATTTATTGAGACAAGCAACATGCCGCTGATTGACTGATACACTTCTTTGAACGATGTGTAAAAGGAAATTTTACATTGTCAAAGGACATCAGGAAAAAGTGCATGTGACTTGGCTGATTAAAGTTGTGAGAAACTGCTCTCCATGGAGGAGAGTGGAGAGGGTCCAGCACATGTGCATGCTTCCCCAATAGCTTCATCCAGCAACCAGTGGAGCACATTTTTACTGCAGTGGAGCCATGCCAAAAGATGAATCTCTTGCAGAAGTCTAATAAACTCACATCAGAGCAGTATGTGGCTTTGAGTCGAGTGCATCTGTGTTGTTTACCTGTTGATTTACTTGTTTCTACAAAATCAGAACGAGGAAATAAAAACCTCAGCCAAAAAAACAAAACAAATAAAACTATTAACAAGCCGTCCGTGACTAATATGTTTTAAAGACCAAGCTGCAAGAAAACCCTCTATTTATAGAGTAAGATGTGATGCAGCATTTTGATAAAACTCTGAAACACTGTCAATAACAGAATGTTGCGCAACGCCTCCTTCAGAAGAGCATGTTATGCTTTAGGAGGAGAGATTTCTTTTTCAATTAAAAGGAGGAAATATCAGTTATTTAAAGCGCGCTGGTACTTTTATCTCAAAGCATGGGGGAGTTGAAAGAGGGTGTTTGAAGCACATCAGAGTGCTTTTATTGGGAACACTTGCCATAGGACTACTGGCTGCTTTCAGTTGGTGAGTTCCTGCGCAGAGAGCAAAGCGTCAAGCCTGGAGGTTGAGAGGTGGTGTCGGTGCTCACATACCTTTTAAAGAACGGGACTTAATGTGAACAGGCTGGGGGGAATCATAGGCTGGCCCTTCTTGGGTGTCAGCCTCTATTAGCACTGGAGAAAGTGGGAGATCAAGGTCTGACGGAGGCATTCACACACACACACACACACACACACACACACACACACACACACACACACACACACACACACACACACACACACACAAACACACACCTCAAATATTCGTATTACCCAGGTTGCAGCGCCTCTTTTGCGTCAAGGTCATGCATGACGCCACTTTGAATCTGCTGTTGGATATGTGCTTTTGCGCAGCTTGCCGCAAACATTGTTTTCATTCCCACCCCACCTTTGATATCTGGAGCTGACTTTTACGCTTGACTCTCGACAAGAAGAAAGCCTGCCTTTGACAGAGGTGCCAATTACCCAGGGTCCACATGTGAAGGGTATGTGTGCATGTCTGTGTTTGTAAGGACCAATCTTTTTTTGGTATGTGTAGAATCCCCCTTTCACAAAAAAAACCCTCATACAGAGTAAGGGCAGTGACACGCGTCTCGGATAGCATCTGACTCAAATTAGAGTGGTTCTGGATGGTTCGGAGGGGCACAGGCTTGTATACAGTAACTGACAACATTTCTGTGAGCCCCATGTCTGACGGGAACCAGGGACGCAGGAGAGTAATGGTTCCAATTTGTTCTAGCTAATCTATCACCTGTTGCTTCCCCCGTCTCCGAGTGGTAGCAGTTACATCTCTGGACTCCCTCAGTGACCCTCTCAAAGACTGCAGCTGAGTAGGGAAGATGAGAGTGCGAGGGGGAGGCGTGTGTGTTTTGTATGCTGGCCAGTCAATCCCTGAACCAACGATGCTGCGTAACAACGATGAGGTTCTGCCAACTCTTTGAAATAGTACACAGTTCATGTGTCCTGTTCATATATAGCATAACATAGCCCTCAGAAGCACATAATCTGTGTCAGAATGTTCAGTTTTTACTTTGGTGACTGTGGGACATACCAATCAGCTATATTTTATGCTCACGTTTAATAATCCCTTTGGAGTTATTCAACCTCAGCCCTCAGCGCAGCAGTAGCCAAACAAGAGAGACTGAACACTGCTCATGTAAAAAAAAAAACACACACACATCACAGCCTTTTATCAAGCCTTGCACCCTCCATGTACAAATGTGGATCCCTGTATGTATCTGCATTAGCAGTGTTTATACACACGTGTTTCTGTGAGAGGGAGGGTCAGCGCTGAACCACCATCCAGCTCACAGTGCACGTGTTACAAGTGTTTCCCACTCAGCATCCTTGGAAGGGCAGCTCTGATTGGTTTTGGCCAATAAATGCTGAAATTGCGAACACATTGGTGTAAACATGCTGCGAGACGTGGCCTTGCGCTGGTTTGCTCCCCGCTTGCGCCTCGTAGCAACAAATCAAATGTGAAGAGCTGTTGAATCAAGACATGACACACACGTGCAAATGAGCTGTCTGTGAAAACACCAGGGGACTGATGCACGTCTTCCTTATCCCGCCTTCATCAATCTTACCCGCAATGCTTTTGGTTCATATTCAAAATGGGTGAAGACTGATCGAACAACAGGAATTAGTGTACTCCACAAATAGGCCCCTTCCCTTCACTGATTTTTTTCCTCTTCCTTTGCTAACAGAAATACAACATCCTGTGATCGCATTAAGTTGTGTATTGTAATGCCATCTTTGACAAAGTCAATGTGAATCCATCTAAATATTTATTTAACAGTTGGAAACAATGCTGGAGGTAAGAGGTCAGTGCAGTACCTACTCTCTATATAGAGGGATGGTTTTCATTTACGCAATAAATCAAGCTGCATCTCCTGCCACGCCAAACAGGTATCATATTTACCCCACAAGCTCAAACACAATAATACCTGTGATTGAACTTCTGCTGTCGGGGTAAGAGGAGGCGTAGGTGGACGTTGATGGTGTGCGTTGTGCATTGTGTTGTGTGATTCCAGGTGGAAGAAGAAGCTGGTAGAGGGGGTGGGGAGTGTTCGGCTGAGGGCGGGAGGTGATTGGGTATGGGCACTTCCCCCCCCAACAAGCCCTCGTCAATAACACCTACATTTCAGCCCAGAGCCGCCTTGTTTGTGAGGACATGCACCGTCTGTGCTCTTGATTGTATGCACGTGTGTACCCGTATCATCTGCAGCATCCGGCCCGCTGGGCTCAAGGAGCTGAACTCTGAAGGATGTTCTGCGCCCACGCACGCTCTCCATGAAAAGCCTCACAGGGATAACAAGGTTGCACAAACTCAAAAGCCCACCCCACGCTTTGACTCACTGCTGCAGTATTTGGGTAGGATGTGAGCCACACCCTGGGTCAGCAACCTTAGCTTAAAGCTGCTCTTATGGACATCATATCAATCCAAAAATAGACAACCAAACGTTGTGAAAAGCAAATCTGCTACATGGGACGGTGTGACACTAGTGATGTGATGAGGCAGCTCATCATGTGCCCACACAGCTACTTTGAGCAGTGTGTATGCGTGTGTGCTTGTCTTGGTGCTTCACAGCACTTTTGCCCAGAAAAAGAGATTGAATGTAAAACGTCTTAAAAAGAGTGGGTGTGAGCAGGAGCGGCATGTGTTGAACAGTGTGTTTGAGTGTGCTCGATACCCACCCGGTCCATTGAGGAAGTCTTTGATCTGGAGGCAGAGCAGAGGCGGAGGGATGCCCGTTTTACAGTCAGACTCTCCTGCTACTGTCTGCAGCCAAAATACGTTGTAGTCCAAAGACTCTGGCAGAGTCTTTCCTGTGTCTGGATGAAGGATGAGAGCATTGAGAGAAAGAGAAGGTGGTGAATTGGTGAAGTCAAACGGTGAAGTCAAACAGGGTGGTGAAGTCAAACGGGGTGGCATCAAAGTATTGAACATTATTTTTTAATCCTTTAAGTCTTCCCTTTTGAGTATAATAGTGTTCATTACCTTTAACTTAAAGTACCCATCAAAAGTCTGGACACATTTTTAATTCAATGAGAAAGTCTGTCCAAACATTTTACTGGTACTGTAACCGTTCTGATCTCTCTTACCAAGACACTTGTAGTTAGAGGCCACTCCTCGGAGGGCCACATCAAACACCGAAAGCTCCATCCTCTGCTTGCGATGGTGGCAGCTGAGCAGAGCTGAAGGTTGCATCAGCTGGATGTAGAGGAGGGGTTCCAGCACCTGGTCCCCGGCCCCTCTCCTACCAGGCTGCCTTACTATGGTCACGCCCAGCGCTTGGCGGGCCGAGGAGCGACTGGGAGCAGGTAGACCGCCCAGGGACAGCAGGCCGCCCTTCAGCAGTGGAGAGGACGGCCTGGAGTTGCTGCTGTTGAGGATGTCCTCGGCGGTGAGGCCGGCGAGGCCGGCGAGGGTACCTTGGGCGACTGGAGATGGGTCTGGAGAGGGGGAGGCAGAGACCGGAGGAGATACGGGCCGGACCTCGGGCTTGTTAAGGGCACTCTTTCCCACCTAGAGTAGATGCAGAGATATCGTTTTAGTTTTCCACCAAATCCACAGCAAAGTTGATTTAGAAAATGTGGATTATGATTCCTTTATACTTCTACGCTACGGAAATTCTCACATATTTGACACGTATTGCTATTATGTAAAAATTATGCCCAGATCAAAAACTCGGATTTCTATCTGGGCATATTTTTAGCTTCGACGTCACAGGCCTGCAGCCTACCTTGTCTCTCTTCTCCGGTGTGCTGGGGGTATCCAGCGATGAGGGAGGGGCCTTCGGGGCACTGGAACATGCGTAGGTCATGACAGACAGCCTGCCGGCCGTGACAAAGATGTCGAAGGGGATGAAGCTGAGATTCTTGGTGATGGCGGAGTGGCGGGAGGGCCGGGCGATGCAGTGGTGGCTGGCCCCGCTCTGCTGCTCTATCTGTACGATGCGGATGCGGGCGCTGTCGCTGCCGAAGCCACTGTCCTGCCCGGTCCCGCTGTGGCGAGATGAAGAGTCGACCCCCACCGCGGGGTCACGGCGCCCGTGTTTCTGTTCGCATCGACGCACCTGTGCACAAGGAGAGGGTGTTGAAACTCGGGCTCGACTGCAAAAGTACTCTAAAGACACGGATGACTTTTCCTGCTTTTTGAGCAAATGTTCAGAAGAAGGACAATGAAAAGTCAAATGTAAAAGATGTGTTATATTATTCAGTATTTTAAGTGCTTAAGTAGATACACTTGAATAGACAGAACATTATGGGGCAAAAAGTAGAAGCTCGAAAACTAAAAAAAAATATCTTCCCCAAATAAGCGGCTTTGAAGGCGGATGAATAGAAATACATGTATTTAAGGTAAATAAAGAAAATGTTAAACATGTGCAGAGGCTTGATTTGTCTTTAAACAAAGTGCATTTCCTTAAACCAAATAAAGATGAGTATCCTTTTTTGTTTTCGTGTTTGGATACTGGCATTAGAAGAGGACACAGACCGAATAGCTGGCTTGATTAAAACCATGGCCAAATTGACCAAAGAAGGGGATGATCGTACAGCAACAGAGACATTAAAGGCATGCTCTAGGCCTTTTTCCACGGCCCGTAAATCATTTTGCACTTCTTGCAAATATTGTAAAGGTCTTGAAAAAGGGTCTCAGCCCAGGCAAACCCAACCATAGCGTGCACCAACTGTGGTATTGAGTCTATAGGGGCAGAGACTAAGCTCGGCTCCGATTGGCGGGAGAGTTTCAGCCGCCGCGGGAATAAAAAGCTTTCAGTGACAGAAGATATAAATCTAGTGAGTAGGTTGCTGTGTTTGGAGCAACAGTGATCTTTGCTCTGCTACCAAAGCGTGCCTTATTCAAGACAATAAAGAAGCCGCCAGTGGCTCCCAGGGGACGGAATGAGACAAACACATAAACCTACGTCCCAAATAATAAATTACGGGACATGTTTATATAGAACAGACTCATAAACAGAAGCCTTGACAAAAATGGGCATGGAATACATTTTTGGAGTTGAGAATAAAAACACCACAAAAAGGACCCTCTTTCTTCTCGGTCATAGAGATCCTTTCTGCTTATTCAACTCATTCTTATCAAGGAAAACCATCCTCTTATAGCTGCAGGTTTATCATCATTTCGAACCGACCTGTCCGATGATCAGGCTCCCGCCCGCACCATTTGAACGGGTACGTTGGTTTCCATTACCTACTGCTAACTCGTGAAACACAACTGATCAATTGAAAATAGAGGAGCCGTACAAAAAGAAAGCTTTCAAAGCTGTCCCCTCCTATCCCTCCAACCGGCACATGGTTGCTATTACAGCATGGATTCTCAGTGCCCCCCCCTCGCCCACCACATCTCTCTCTCTACATAGTTCCCTCCCACCCGCTCCAAGATCATTTTAAATGTATATTATTGCTGTGGCGGAGATAGTGTTTCAAGACCCCCAGGCATATACTAAACCCTCTGGCAGCACATTAGACAGAATACTTGACTTATTAGATATTTCCTATTCTAAACAGTGTCATCAAAGAACAAGAGCTATATAAAACGCTGCGGCATACCCGCCCGCCTCCCCTGTTGGTCCAGGGCTCATGTGCAGGGCTGCTATAGGATCGGCTAATAAGGACAGGATGTGCACACTTCTTTTCTACATAAATGGAAGATTTTCTGAGCAATGGGGAGGGGAGAGGGTTCAGAAACAGGGCTCAGGTCCCGACTCCAGATGTGTTGTGTTAAGCGGGTGCCAAGGTGAGAAAGGTATTTGACAAAAAGCATTTCAGCAAAAAGGCAGCATGTTCACGCCAATCGCACCCACGTCAGAGGGAACAAACAAGAAGCACGGTGGCTGGGGAGGGACATCGAGTGGCCAAGAGGGGCTGCCAAATACTCGCTTGACTGCCCCTCCGCCTCTCTTTTCCAAGCTCAAGCTGTACACATGCATTTACAATTACAGCAAATACCCCGTCTTCTCTTTAACCACCACTACTAACAGAGTGCCCCCTAAGCAAATTCTTTCTCTATATTTAGATGTGCTTACAAGTGGAATAATGGATAATGGGGAACACAACCGGAGCAATAGAAACAATGACAGTAAAGCATACCATGGCACACAGTTGTTCCTATAGTTTGAATCAATGCATACAATCGCTAACATGTCTGCGTAAGCACAGATGAAGACAGTTGCTTTACCAGGCTTTGATCTCAGCAGTACTTCCTTCCTAGAGCTCAGCTGAAAAAGAGCAGGTACACACAGAAAACACAAACAAACAGTTCTGCAGTCTGTATTCAACTTTTGCCAATTTATTCATTCACACGGGGTAATAAATTTAGAAGACAAACATGTAGCTACGGGGCCCGGCCCCAGCTGAAATTCCCCTTTTCCAACCATTACTTTCTATTATATCGTTGTATAATGGCGGCACTGAAGCACGGTTTCCAGATCCCAGTACAATATCTGTCTGAACTTTGTGATCATGCAACAGCACACACACATGCACACACCCATCATCTAATCATGAGGTCATCTCCTCAAGAGTCTCCAGGCAGAACATTCTGGAAAAAAATGGAAGATAATCCCCAAAGTGTGAAAGTGTGAGTTTCCCAAGTGCCAATCATATGGGAGTGCACCCGTGCCAACCCTAACCCTAACCTCAGAGCGCACGGCCGGAGGGGGCTAATGAGTGGAAGCAAATGTCACATAGCCAAAACGCCCCCCCCCCCCCCCCCCCCGTCCCCGTCCCCCCCCCCCCCCCCCACCTGCCCTACTCCCACACCACGGTGTTGTCAGAACATGACAACGTGACTTTTTACATGTGAATACCACATACGCAGCTGATCGTTTCCAGATGAAGGAAGAGATCAGGGATGTGTGCCCAAGGGATGTGGTCTAAAAGTCCATGGCAGTTGAAAGGATATAATGTATTAGCTTCAGTAGAGGTAACAAAGGTGACTATTATTCCTTCCAAGATGTTGGAAAGCTAAAGACTGGGTTGTGAAATAAGTTCTTCATAGCCCACAAGCACATGTTCCCTGTGTTTTGAGGATTGTATTAGGAGATATACATATAGAATTAACTTCATATGCCAATAAAACACATGACAGGCTTATGACAGCAGCTCTGGATGGGGAAGTGTCTGTTGTGACATAATTAAAGCGCTGAGTGGAAGGTGAAGCCAGCGTGGTAGAGAAAGAACTCCAGTGTCGACATGGCGGAGAGAACGGTACGTGCTCGTCCGAGAGTCAGAAATACATTACAGCTAGATCATGTTTTGATCTCACCACCCTAAAGAAATTACTTCACATGTATTGTGGTTGCATCCCCCCCTCCACCTCAGGCGTTACAATCATTGCAGGACATTGGCCTGGTTACAGATATGACAGTTACTGTGGGAGGAATAAGCAAGCCGCAACCAGTTTCTCAATGAAACCAGTGGGGGGGCCGTTTCAGTAGTCAGGTGCGGTTAGATTAGTAGCAGATTGGCTTTCAATCAATTCACATTAAGAAATTGCACAATGTTTGTCAGCCCCCCACCCACATGTTCTCTTGTAGCTCCAATACAATTCCCACAGAATGACGTGGAAGTCATATTAATAAATCCCCCTGACAGGACCATTGAGTTGAGCAACTAAGAGCCAGGAGAACATGGAAATTAACTTCTATATCTTGACTACGTCAGAGTTTACAGGTTGGGCCCCTGCTGGGCTACCCGCCATTGTTTATGGGGGTCATTAAGCCGAAAAACAGGCCTCTGAGCTTTTGTACTGGTGGAGGAAAACCTCAATGCAGCAATACCTCATCTTCAACCAAAATAATAGCAAATAATACTTGACCAAATGCCGTAAAGGCTGCAATTGATTCTCTCATTTTCTAGAGGGAAACAGAGGGTGGAAGACATTTATAACATGAAGTCACCGCTCTTTGTACGCCAGAACAGCGGCCACAAAGCAAAGAAAAAGGGCATCAAAGGCAGTCATTTAATACATTCAACTTTGTTCCAATAACAAAGGCAACCTGCTATGCACTTCAACTGAACCACAACAAAGAGGAAGGCGGAAGGTCGCGACCCTGCAGCTCGCAAATGGACGGCGAGTGCTTTGGAGGGACTGTCAAAATGTTTTAAACACAGCAAGGCCGTTTTTTAACAAGCTTGGGGGTTGGTTCGCTCATCCAGGGTTTAGCGGCACCAGAGAGACCCTCTTTCTCCCTTGATGCCTTGTGACATACAGTACAGGGGGAAGCAAAGAGTAATAATTCATGTGTGTTGACATTCCTAAAGCTCTGGGTCAGCTGGAACCCTTTTCCATCAGGAAAGACCTTCTGGAGGAGAATGACATGGCTACTCCACATAGAGGACCGTCTGAGAAACAAAAACACCAAACAAAGGAAACATGAACAGACAAGGAAACGTGAACACACACATGTTTGCAGCTTCCTTTATGGATTGGAAAAGCCTCAGCCCAGAAACATAAGATGCAAACTGATAAAAAAATCTGGAGAATGAAAAGATGACATCTTTTTAAAAGGATGCTTTAATGCGGTTCATCTGGTGGAACAAAAAACCTGGCTCCAGCAGAGACCAAAAGCCTCTGTTTAAAAACTGATCGAACTACAAAACTCGTTGCACACGTGATGTTTGTGCTTACAAACAACGAGGACTGCCGTTGACTAGTAGAGCGGAAATGGATCCAGAGCCCCAACACTCAGCAGGCCACGGCGTTGTGCTCAACATGTGGGGTTCTCGTACAAGGCCTTCCCAGTTTCCACCATCCTGCTCGTGAGCTTTGGCAGTGGAGAATGATTTAAAAAGGTGTAAAAGGTGATGAATCGCTTCAATCCACCAATCCAAACGATAAAACCCTGAACGGGATCTGCCTATCCAATCCAATGCTCAGGTGAGGGGTGACCGCGAGGACACGCTGAACTGTGCCCCGAATCGCTACAATAACACCGGCTGTTTGTATAAGCACGACGCAATGTGCTTTATTAGTCAGCGTTGAAACAATGCCAGAACACAAGTCCTAGATTAACACCACAAGTGTGTCAGTGAAAACAAACAAAGGGGGGAAAGTAGCTCCACCGTCGTGATCTCAGTGTTCAGAAATGATACACAGCCTCTTGTTACTCATCCCACATAATCTCTTGGCTGGAATCAGTTGCCACAGCGGGGACTTTATTGCCAAATGCATCCATCACTGACGATAAACAAGATCTATCGGCAAAATGGTAAACAAAATGAGGCCAGGGGAGACGTTGAAATGCTATAATAGAGTTATCGCGGGGGCTAAAGCTCAACGGAGAGATTCTTGGCAGCAGGAATATGGCTGATGAATGGATGAATGGGCCCTCTACATGAAATAGAAAAACATCTAGATTATAAGTCCTTGTCTTACATCCCCAGACAACTGCAGCCAGACTGCTAACATTTTATCTGGTGACGGATTAAAGTACGATGAAGGCCAGATGTGGAGAAAGATGGGATTAGGAGACACACAGCAACAAGAGTGGAAGTGAGGCCCCCTGGGGTCCGTCATTAATTGCTGTGATCCTGGCCACTATTGCAACAGACTTTCATCAGACTTTCTCTAATCTTTCCATAAAAAAGAGAACAACTGGATCTCATTAACTGTCACTGTCCCTATTTAGGTTTGTGCCGGGGTCATTTTCAAATCTAATATCCATGCTCTGGTTCTTACACACCCCGGGAGTCCCTTAGCGAGGTGGGCGCGATGGGGATGTCTTAAAGCTGTGTGCTTGATTGAGATACTGTGAGACATGTGGGAGGAAAGCTTGTGGGAGGGTGCTGAAGCGCTGGTGGTTTGACTTTAAATGTCTACACCACGGATGCAGTAGCACAGTACCGAACACCTACAGGAGCGCCCCGGACACAAGTACACCGTCTCATCCATTGGAATTGCTTTCTCCGGAAAGGGGGCTTTACACTACGATTAACCGAATATGCCTATTAAACAATCCAGAACTCGAACTCTAACTTTAGAAAAGCATAGTTTAAAGAATGCAAAAGCATTATGCATAAAATCGAGTTAGTGAAGTGCCCATTTATCAGTTACTTGCAGTCTCAGTTTGGGCTGATAGATTGGACTAGAGCCAAATGAAAAATCCCAGCACAGTATAGGACAGTTTAAATTGACACAAAATGAACTAAAGATCTTTATGTTGGGTTGTGTTATCGCTGACGACTGGATCTCCATGCCGCCCTGTCCTGGGAATCAGGAAAACATTGTATCGGGGTACCCAAGTGAATCTATATTTTTCTATGCTCCAGGAAAAGAAGTACCTGTACCGATTCGCTGCATCACCTTTAGTATGTTGTTGGTAAAGTGCAGAGTGGCCATGCACCACAATTCAGCGGCTTGCACGCAGTGAAATACAGAAAAGCATCAGGGTATCAGGTTTCATCAGGCCCTCCTGAACACTGAACCAAGGTTTTCAACTTAACTTCATTGGCTCTGGCATTATGTTGTCAACAAACAAACAACAAAAAAGGCCACATTGTCTCCAGCGCGGGGCCCTGGTGGTTCGCGCAAAGCAGACGTCTGAGGGACTTCAAAAAGCAGAAGAGATGCCTTTCACTTAGGTCATAAAGCGTCCATCTGAAGTGCCTGCCTGGCGGCTACGGCTCGTGTTCCCTGCCTTGGTAACGTGGTCACGGGGAACAACAACGACGGTGGAGGAAACAAAGCGGACCCAAGGTAAGGCGAGGCTAATTGGGAGCAGCACAGGGTGAGAGGTCTAGAGAGAGAAAGCCATGCAAATAAACATGCAAATACCGTTGCATAAAAATTCAAACAGCAGCGTGAAGACAAACAGCCCTGGACGCGCCATTTATTTACAGAAATGAAATTAGAAAACGAGGATTGAGGTAATTTTCCTTTAATTTCTCTGGATGTGCTCCCCGGGCTAACTGAGACAAAGGCTCTGATGTGCTGCACGCCTGATTCTCAGAGGATAAAGGCGCAAGACCCCCCGCGCCCCCTCCCTCAGGCCCATCTCCATCTACCCCTCATCTGGGTTAGCAGGGAAGGCCTTGATAGGTCGGGACCACATCAGTGCACAAAGAAAAACGACTACAGTATAAATAATCTGCAGGTTTCAGGATGCGTTGGTTGGACTGGACATAGGGGTCAAAAGGAGGTGGAGCAGTTTATGGTGACATAATCCTGAGGCTGCACTGGTGGATTCAGAAGCACACCTGTAGTACATTAAAGTGCAAAACTAGGTCGTCACCAAACACACGTGAGGTTTTTCTTTTTCATCCGCTTTGGCTGGAGCTTTGGCAAAATACTTCACGTCAAATAGACACATTATCAAGAATGGATTTGAGCTGGTGGACCGTTCCAAGTGTTGGAATGTGTGAGGTGCATGTGATGATTCATCTTGGTCATGCACATCTGACCTACGGGAGCGAATCCAAAACGGACAAACGGAAACAGGCGAGGGATGGAATCAAGCCCACTTCTTCCACATCGTGTGAGCAACGCGTTAGAGTTGCGTCTCCCATCGGAGCATATCTATCATAGTCTACATTTTCTGTTGTTCACGTGCCTTTATTTGGCTTACGAAGATGTTGAGGGAGAGCATTGGACGCATGTTTAGAAGAATGCTTCTTTAGAATATAAGATACAGAAACTACACACACCTTCCATTCACCTTTTGTGAAGAAATTTTAAAGATTATTATATTAAATGATGACTCATATCTTAACATTACTGTCCATTAACACGCTATTGTGTCACTATGCGTCCTGCATCATTTGGTAGCATAAACACATCTAAGGGGGGGGAGGAGTAAGGTGCCTCCAACCATGAATCTTTCAAAAACCTGGAAGGATGTGGGAATTTTTAGAGGTTAATTTTAGGGTAAATATTTAGTTTACTGAGTGCAGTACAGGAGGAACTCGGCAGTACTCCAGTGAATATATGGCAGGTTTGCATTAGTCAGATACAAACATATACATCTACATACATGCAGGCCCGGACACACAAAAACACCACAGACATGCAGATATGCACACGTGCACACACGCACATCAATCATCCAAGTCACCTAGACAGAACCCAACACTCTCCCTCACCTGTTATTCTAGGCGGAATCTTGCTTATACAGGTGTAGAACAATATATGTGTTCATATGTGTCATGGTGTGTATGCTGTGCCTGCCTTTACTGGCCCCCTGGGTGTGTGACCTGGTTTCCCCTGCTCAGAAAGAGAGAGGGACCGGGTGCGGAGGGTGCACTTCTGACTCCTCCTTACCTGAGTCGACACCCGATCCCGGGGTTCATGGCGGGGGCCCTGCGGCCTCTGCTCAAAGGTGCCGTTTGTTTCTCCCACTGCTCGAACAGAATTCCAACCTCTGTGATTTTTATCTGGAGTTTTCACGCCAATTTCGCCAAAACCGATTGAGGGGAGAGCAAATTCAGCTGCTACTGATCTCAAATAGATTGAGTTTCCAAGAGGGGGGCCCGATTTAAGAATTTGCCACGGCCATGCTCTGAGGGGACGGTTGGCGATTTGCGGGTGCAGGAGGGGGGGGCTGAACAGCCAAGGTGAGTTGTTATGACTGGCTGTCAATTAGCAGTTGATTCACACAGAAGGGTCAGACACGAACAAAAACGAGAGGGGGGAAGGGGAAAAAAAAGATATGTTTTCATAACAAAAGAAGTGCAGCGAGATGAATACTGGCTATGAAAAAATATTTGTATACGATAAGCTGAGACAACGGCACTTACTTAACAGATGTAAGGCACCCAGAGTGGAAAAAGAGATGGCCGTGCAGGGAGCCTTATTTGTTATTACTCTCAGCAGCAAAAGGGCAAAGGAAAACAGCGCTAAGCAGAATGGGAAGGGGTCAGGGTGAAAGGGATCCGGCCCTCAGAGAGGGTTAATAGCCAGGTGGCCTGGTTGAGAGCAGACCTCTGATGAGTGTCCAGCTCCCACATTTACAGACCAACAGAGCTCTGGATAGAGCCAGCAATCCAAACAAACACCGGATTCAGAGGGCCTTTTTCTCACTGTGTCATGTCTCATCTCCACCGCCCCCCCTGTGTTTTCTGTCATCTGGACTACTCTCTCCTAAGCCTTCACCACTTTCTCGGCCCTTCCTTCTCCCTGCACCTTTGGGGAGTTTTTCCCCACACATCTGATGTCTCTGTTTCTGTTGGCCCGGCGGAGGACATAAAAGCTCCTCAGACACCTCACTGTCCTGGAAAGATCAGAGGTTGAGATTTGAGTAACTGGGGTTCTCATAGCCCAACGGCCACGAGACGATATGAAACACTCATCGCGGAGTAGCCCAGGAAATGGTTTCACTTGAAACATACGCAGACGAGAATCCGAGCCCCCGGGTTGCACGCTCAGCCAAGCTCGTCAGCCCCACCATGGCTTCCATAAGCAGTCCGTGTATTCCTACGCGAACCAGTGCTGAGTTTTTACAGGGAGAGAAGAGGTCACTGGGCTTCCCTTCTGCCACAGAGAAAGACCCTTGACGGGGGCTTGGGCTGCAGGAAGGGCTCCATTAGCTCCACGGCTTTGCTCGTGCTGCTAACCTGCGATCTAAAGAGTTAGTGCAGCAACATTCAAAGCGTCAACTACTGACAACTGATCAGATTTTTAATCCCAAACAAACTAGATGCGAGCAAGTTTCCCTTGGTTAGATTATAAATCTATTCCAACACCTTCAGTCTTTAAATGATTAATTACATTGTACATTACATACATGTTTCCCAAATAGTAAATCAATTGTTAAATTATTATTGTGTCACTAATTATTATTATATATAAATATATATTTGTATAGGCTATAAAGCAGGGTAATTTTAGGGCGGGGCTACTTTGTGATTGACAGGCCCCAACCCTCTGTGTTTGGTCTTAGAACTTGAAACCTTTCCTCGTGTGTTTTCACTTGACAAGAGTTAATTAAGTCAAACTAGATACTCAAACTGTATGTGGGCATGGTTGTGTGATTATGTGCACACACAAAGACATTCAATAAAACACCACGTCCTTCCCACTAATAACTTCAAACCTAAGAAACCAAACAGCGACCGACCAGAGTGCTCGCTCCAGCTGTGAGTTCACTGCTCGAGGCGGTGGGTCTTAACTGGCCACCTACCCATGCTGTCCATGGTCCAGCTTTGGGTGAGACTGCATCCCTAATGCAGGCGTGTGATGGCACTGTGATGTCCTATCTACAGACTGTAAAATCTGTCTCCAGACGAGGAACCCTTTCCAGTCAGCCAGGTGAGCGATTAAACTTGCGACCTCAGGAAGGGCCAACACCAGGAGCTGTGCCAGTCCCACAAGGGGAAAAAAGAGAATGAATAAGAAAAAACCAAGAGCATGGGAAATAGAGGACAACGTGGGATGAAGTCAAATGGTTGAGAGACAGAAAGACAGCAGTTACAAAGCGGGTGAGAGATAAGGACGCATAACGTCTCACGATGCAAACTGGAGAAGAAAAGACAAGAAAAGACAGAGAGAAGGAAGAGATAAGGCAGGTAAGTGGCTATTAAGAGGTTTCCCCCCCCATATGTATTTACTGAAAAACTAATTCAAAGGTTTCTGTGAGGCCTGATAGCTTGGTCCTGAACATGGGTGCTGGCTTAGTGTGTGTGTGTGTGTGCGCGCGCGTACTCACATCGGTGTGAGTGTGTGTTGGAAAGGTCTAAAGCCCTGTTTCCCATGCGTGTAATCATCCCAGGATGAGGTGGAGTATGAAGCCGAGCGGGACTTCCCCTGCACCAGAGGGTATTTTCCTCTCACACTATGGTACGAGCACATGGCCGACCCGGGCTGCCTTTTCTTTTGTGTGTGTGTGTTTGAGAGAGAGCAAGAGAAGGACCAAGCAATATGGCATGAGGGAAACAAGCATCACTAAAATACTTTGGGACATTATGGCAATTGCATGACGGTGATAGCGACAGGTCAAATCTGCTCCTAAGAATAGGTGACATGAAGCTGGTGAAGGAAAGGAACGTGTGGCGGTCGCCGGGTGGATGAAGATCTCCAAACTCCACACAAAGTCAGTGACTTCGCTTTAAACACACTCGCCCAGTTATGAAGTAGTATCATTCCGAATAAGAGGCTGCAGGCAGTTGCCATGGTGACAATGTGGGGCCCATGCATTTGTATGGTAATACGCGTTGGCGCTGCCCGAGGACAGTACGCTGAGGTGAGTCTCGGAGAGCACCGCTGACTGTAGGACCTCATTCTGCTGAAAGCTGGCTGATCTCAGCGCCACTCATCATCATTCAGAAAAACAATACAGCGATGAGGTCAAAAGGGCCGTGGCTAATGCAGCAATAAACATCCAATTAACGCAGTTGAATGTGCTTTTCAAAGCTTGTTGCATTCATGTATTCCAATCAGGATTGGAGTGGTGTTAGAACTGTCGACGGAGAATCTGACAGCAGCTGCATACATGCAAGGAAGAGTCATGATAGAAGTGCATATGAGAGTGGACACATAAAAAGCACAGCTCCGTGCAAAATGAAAGACGGAAAATGCACACAAACACATCAGGCCCACGCGCCTGGCTTGCCTCACCACGGCTGGGGAACCAAGAAAAAAATAATGAATTAACCCAGAAAATAAAACACAGCTGTGAGGGGCGATTGGAAGCGTTTGAAATCAGCGCCCGGGATCGAGGAGAACAAGAAGACAGAAGAAAAAAAGAAGAAAATAAATCAAAAACAGCAGAGGAAAGGATTGTGAATGAGAGAGTGAGCGGTGTTTAATTGAAACTCTTGCCGGGGACAGTGCTGACTCTGCTTTATTCAGGCAGGACAACAAAAACAGCCCCCCCCACCTACCCACCAGATGCTTGAGATCCAGGACCTGTTTCTAATTGAATCCTTTGAACAGGTTGTATAAAGGAAGTACAAACAAAACTGTCAAATACTATAAATATCATTACGGAAGTTGGGCTTGGAAAATAAAAGACATATAATCCAGATTGTGATATTGTGGAAACTGGCAGTGGAAATAAATCTGAACTTCATGACTATGCGTAAGCTGTTAGGAGGGGGTGGACAGGTACCTTTTTGATTTCTAGCAACGTCAAAAAGCCTTCACCTGTTCCCCACTCCAAACAACGTCAGCATTTGTGTGAGCGGACGGCTGGGGAGGAGGAGCAGCCCCTTCCCGGCCCGTAGCTGGAGACGCCACTAGAGGGCTCTGCAGCTCGCAGAATGAGCTCCTGCAGACCCTCGGCACATCTTCAAGGCACACAATGACTGACTCCCTCCTCCTCTCCACCGCACCCTCTCGGCAGGACCCGGAGCCAAGCAGCCGGACAGAGGCGGGCGCCAGAAAGGCTGAGGACACCGGGACGAACAGAGAGGGTCCAGATAGAGCCAAAGTCAGAAAACATGTCTCCGGAGTAACCCCGGTGCTCTGCAGCTGCAGCGAGGTGAAGACACACATGGACTGACCTCAGTGTTAATGATACTGTTACGCTCGATAATGGCACTTCTATAAAACCCCCAACAAGTAAGGAACCGGGGATTATGCACCTGAAATGAATGCGGCATAATAAAAGTTTCTGAACAAGCGAGAGTTCCAAACAACTGTGACCAAAAAGTGAATATTAAATGAAAGCAGACACTTTCCCAAGCATACTGTATACACCTCATTTCTCAGTAGTGGAGGCATGATCATTATATTACATCACTCTGGACCTACGGGTCATTTCAATTGCATTTAATCCATCTGAAGGCAGCAATAGCACATTGGTGAGTTGTGATCTTTGGGAAAAAAAGTTGATTGTCCTGGTCTGTGAATAAACTAGAAAACACGGCTGAAAGGCTCGACACCTAGCCACTACTTGCACAGTACCCCTGATCACAACCCTTATCCCCAGATCCTCTAGTTGTGCCGCACAAATGTGGAAGGTTTTCTGTGTGTGTAACGCTGGAAGAGAGAGTTTGCACTGCAGGAGAAATAAAGGTAAAATAAAGTAAAGCATGTCTTCACAGAATAAAGCTAATGTTGTCGTTTTTCTAAATGGTTGCCGTCAGACCTCCCTGAATGGCTGCTAGTTTAACTTTCTCATCCTGCATTGAACCTGCATAAACCCTCTGCGGCCCGTTAGCTGCCCCTCAACAGAATTGAGCCATGAATCATTACGAGTCAGGGGTGAGGGCTCCGAGATCACCCAAATCAGACCCAGATGCACAACAGTCACCTCCCCTCCGACTGTATAAATAACTAAACACATGAATATGTAAAGCACTGAGCACACTTCACACCATGACCTCAGGAACACATCTGACTCACTTGCTGTTTTTGCTTTTGGATGAAAGAATATTAAACTAAGTAATATATTTTTAGACACACATTTGGACATTCAGTTATTGATCTGAATATCGCAGTATTATTATTACTATAGTACCACTATCTGTGTAATGACCTTCAGAAGATGAGTCATTATTTCAGACTGACCTTCTATAGATCTTACTGTTGGTTAACTATTTTTTCTGATTATATTTATTTATGATGATCATTTTAAAATTAGTTTTCTTATAGTCTGTTTTTTATTGCATATAGAGACACTTTCAAACATGTCAATACTATAATAAGTTCAACTGACGCAGTTGTTGCACACTTCCTCCTTCTGCACAAATCAGTAACCCGCCCCCATTACCCGCGCCTCCTCTGTGACCCCCATCCTCGATGCAGCTGGTAAATATTTTTATATTGTGTTCCATTAGAAAAGTCGCGCTAAGCGGTCAGATGGCGCCTGGGAGTTCCCTGTCCTGTAAACAATAGAGAGGACCGTAAAACACGGCGCCGTAAACTGCGGTCACACAAGAGAAGTAGCCTCGCTCACAGGGGGTAAATGTTTAAATTTGTCGCCTGAAATAGCGAGGGAGATTCTTAGGGGCCAGTGGATGAGGGGAAAGTATTCCTTTTAAGCCAAACGTGTGTAGAGCCGTGCAGTTATAACCGTAGGACTTCCCATAGTGATGACAGTATACGAACCTCAGAGCTCCTTTCAGCAGCCTCCGTCCCCACCAGGTTGTCTCTGAGGAGCTGCTGCAGGAGCTGCACCTGGGCCACGCTGAGGTAGAAGTCCAGACTGCTGGTCACGTTCACCTCCAGAGAGTGGCCACACACCACCACCTCCTAAAAATACAAGAAAGGGAAAGAGAGAGGGAAAAGACCTTCTAATACACACTAGCATAGTGTGACCTTTGTTTTTTTTAACGTTCAATCCCCCCCCTCTATCTTGTTACTTTTTAGCTAAGTTTGCACCCTGCTTCCTCTCTCTCTCCTCTCTAGGGTCCCGCCCACAGCCAGCAGTTCAAACCTCCAACAGGATATCACTCTGGGTTCAACCACACACACACACACACACACACACACACACACACACACACACACACACACACACACACACACACACACACACACACACACACACACACACACACACACACACACACACACACACACACACACACACACACACACACACACACACACACACACACACAGTAACTTACAGGTCAAATCTGGCCCTAATCTTAAAGTTGAGTGTTTCATGCCAGTGAGTCCATCCATTTTCCCCCAAAAAACTCTTTTACAAAGTCCACAAAGTTGCAATCCTCAATCGTCACTGAATCACAATCGTTTGCATTTTAGGTAAGTGCAGTTCAGTTTGGGCCCTTTGCAGTCCACTCTTTTGTAAGACTTAAGTTATTTTAACTGGGACTGGTTCAGCTCATATTCCAATAGGACCTGTTCATTTATTGAAATAGGAAGCTATTATTTTTCAAATCGGAACACATGTTGATGCTAAGCATCCAGTTTATTCCAGCAATCATTTATTACTATTGCTGGTTTCTTCTGTTTGATTCAAATACTTTCTGTAGTCAGTCTGGCTGAACTGACATCGCTAGGTCCTCATGTCAGGAACATCTAATAGTAGAGGATGATCTACAAGCTCAAAGAGTGCAAGGCAATTAGATATAGAAACATATGCCTTTTCATGGGAGATCTTGCATGTTTTTATGTCAACTACAACATTATATATAAAATCTACTGAAAGATGTAGCAGTAGCAGTTATTCTGACATGCAAGCTCACAATACTACAGAATACTACGTTGCAGGACTGAATAAAACCTCAAACTGTAGATGAGGTACTTAATAAGTAAAAAATAAACAGCTGTTATAATCATGTTTAAAACACATGAACGTCAACTAAAAGCAATGAGTTGAAAAAGGATTTTATTGCCTGAGATATGAGTCTCCATATCTCAGGGAATTATGCACCTCACATTGTGTGTGTGTCAGTGCAAACTATGGATTAGCTGTTACACATTGTCAGGGGGCGCGTTAGCGTGGACGGACGAGGCATCAAAGCGGCAGGAAGTCTCAGGGAGCCGGGCCAGAAAACATCAGCTGTATAAGCAGAGAGGCTCTGAACTGTGCGGGTCAGAAGCTTCCATTACCCTGCGGACTGGGTGGAGGGAGTCCTAATGAGTAAGTTACTGTATGTTGCAGAGGCAGAGAGTAAATACTTGTGACAACTCACATAATCAATGTCTATTTTCATCTGGACAGCGGACTGTGAGAATAATGGTTACAATCACTGTTGCAGCAGGCCGAGGTCAAAGGCCATGAAATGTAGAGTGTAAGTGGTGAACAAACCTCAACAAAGTAGATGAAGAAAAATGTGCAACCTGGAACACTTTTCTTCTTTAAGCGGTCAACTAAATAACATTGCTTTTCACTCGATGCATATTTCAGAAACCTTGTAATAGATAAATTAAGTGTCAATGTCAATAAACACGTGTTTAACGAGGTATCTACCAGTTCATTTTTCTTTACCCTTTTCACCTCCTTATGGTGTTAAAAAAATCTGTAATTTTACGATACATATCTTTACATTTATGAATCAGACTTAGAAACGTCCTCTTTAGTAGCACTGAAATAAACCTTCAAAATAACAAAATTATGGATGTTCTTTATGTAAATAATCAACTGACAAAGTTTCGTGGTGTTGAATGTGTTAACGTTTATCGTATCCACTTGTATTATTTCCCATTCGCAGGGTATTATTTTACATTTTGGACCCACGGACATCCTAACTCACTAACTTTAAGCAAATCTCTGCATCCTCAGGGCCGATTTCCATTCATTCCTTTCATTACCTTAAACTCACATTTGAATACGGCCACTCTATGACTACTTTTTTAACTTTGAGAGAAAGTTGTAAGTAAGCCAGATGGATAAAAGGCGGAGTTGGGTGGACACTGACCTCTGCCTGTCCACAGTCAGGGGGCATATTCTTACTGAATATGATGGCCGGGGCAGCAGTGACCCGGACAGAAAAGTCAGTGAGGATGGGCGTAAGGATGGCCCGCCGCTCCTGGTGCCTTCTGATACTGAGAGGAGACACACAGGGGATCAAACAGTTAGCAGACGCAACTTTGACATTTACTGATTAGGTACCTCATTAAAAATGTTACCTACTGAATGATCCTCTAGTTCACTGTTGCCATATGCAAAAACATTTTCTTTGATTTGATTTTGACTCCCATTTCAGACTCCTTTTTCAAATTTAAACTAGTGGAGAAAAAAAAAAACTTTCAAAGACTTTCACTGGCCAAGCAATATTCCCACAGGTGAGCTTTAAGGGAAAGCTTTCTGGTCTAACACATATGAGGCGGGTTCTTCAATGGTCACAGAGACGGAGTGAGATGTTATTTGACAAGTCTCAATTGGGAACACCCCTTAATTGTATACACAAGATCAAATGGAGACCTTCTCACATCAGCCCCTTCCTGTTTCCACTAATGTTCATTCCCACAATCAAGTAATATTTGTGGGAATATTTGTTAGCAGTAAAACAAATATACATGGGGGCTTTACAAAGTGGTGTTAATTGCCACATCTGCTGCTATTTAAACAATCAAGCAATACGGCTTCCAATATTTACAGTTGGCCAAGATTATAAAAGGCCCCGTTTCTAGGCGGCCTAAAGCACAGCGCTTAACCAGCACCAATATCATATTCACTTCTGCTACACAAATGTGCATTACCAGTGCCCTTAAGGGATTATTTCCTGGCACATTTCTCTGCGTCAAGCGTTCGATGGAGGCCCTAATTCGGAGGTCAAATGATCTGTGGGCCCAATTGCTGTTGGCTAATCTCCCCTCAGACAGGGATTGAAACATTGAGGGTCTGGTTGCAGGGGACAGGTGCTATTATTCACCAGCGGGGCCGGGAAGCGTATAGGGCTCCGTTTACCAGCGTGGGTTCTGCCACGGAGCCGGTGGAACACAAAGAATGGAGAGAATGATTCTGTTTTCATACAGAGCAGCCCAGTGTGACCAGTAAGTGGAGATATCCGTCGCACGGGTACAAACGGGGAAACCTACAGTAGGTGGCACAAGGGGGAAGAGGAAGTTCACAGCTCCGGGACACAGGTCTTCCCTTAGCCGGCAAATACACGCCGCGACGAGGACAGATCCTGTCAGTAGATCCAAGGTGCAGGGATTTCCTCAGGAAACCGCAACTATAAAAACGCCATGGTTCCAAAGCTGGAGAGAGAGTGGGCGGGGCAGGAGGGGCGGGGGGGGATCAATGTAGGGAACGAGGGAAAGGTGTGAACTTTGGAAGTGTTGCGTGTCAAAACGTATTACAAGAAAGGTGGTGTGTTTCTGCGGGTGATTGCAGCAGACAAGTCAAGCTGTGAACTTGACTCCCCCTTTCCTCGGTGTGCTGCAGCATTCTCAATCACACGCTCATTTACGATGCACTGGTGCTGCTGCTGGTGGCACAGCAGGGCCAAATCATCCAACGGAACCCCCGGTGGCTCCTGGGCTACGGCGTGGAGAGGGAGGGAGGGACGAGGGAGCGACCGCAGCCACCTCTTCTGATTTGTTTGGAAGCTGAAACTGAGGGTGTGGTTTTGAAAACCGCCAAATACGACTTTTCTTGAAATTCAACTTTCAAGAACACAAAAAGGGAAGAGGATGACGATTGTACCATCTGATTATTAGATAATTAATCACTACGACACTGTGCACTGGCAACCAGTCTATTTCACACCAAAGGGACCTTTGCTACAGTGTGATAGTGTTGAGCTAAATGTTATGTCATCCTGTAATCAAGTTCTGAATAGAAATCCAGACCTGCAGCTGTCTAACTAAAGTTGAGGCTACTTTGGCAAGCAGCATTTTCAGCCCAAAATCTCACCTCGTTGCCCTGTCAGACAGTCTGGGCCTGCCCGGCCCTGTTCTTTTCTGTTCTGTTCTGTTCTCATCCACGGCGGGACAATTTGAGTTTGAGTTGGAAAAAAGCAATGGCAGGTTTTTTCAGTTTGGACATACTTTCTCATTCAATTAAAGAAGAAAGCGTCCAAACTTTTGGCTGGTACTGTGTGAGCTCTTTAAGCCTAGTTTATGCTTCTGCGTTTTCGGAAAAACGCAAGCGCCCCTTGCGTGTCCCTTGCGTAGAGTCCCGCCCCCCCTTGCATCCTTGCGTGTGTCGACCAATTTTTCCCAACCCTTGCGTCTACGGATACGCAAGCTCCGCAAGGAAACGCAAGCAGCAGGGCTGTGATTGGTCTGCTTACTACATCCTTGCCATCCTTGAGTCTTGGATTTCCGGTTTCATAGCGTAATTCCGTCATTATTAAAACAAATATTTTTCTGAGAGAATGAATCAGATCTAAGAGCTTTTGTCTGAAGAAATCTGTAAATATGACCACTTAGACGCGCGGATGGGCTCCAATTCATGGACGTAGATCTCCGCAAACGTCGGTTTTGCCGGTCGAGGGGGTGTTAAAGTTGTGGCGGAAATACGGGACAAACATGTCCGCGAAAAGAGACGAAGAAAAGCAGCAGTGTTGATGCACGGGGCAAAAAAGTATCCGATAAATTAATAAACAAACCAACGACTTCCACTCGCAAAGACGGCACTCTCCAGGTCGTCTTCGACAATAAACGTTACTCCGCCTGGTGTTCTGGCGGTGAATTGCTTTGCAACACACACAAGCCTTTTTGAACCATGAATTGAAACGACGCAACACGCAAACGCAACAGAGACGCCGACGGAGAAGCATGCGCCGGCCTTTAGACTCAGTAGTAAGAGGCTAACATGCTAATGGAGAGGTCCACCGCTTCCAAGGGCTATTTTACAACAGCCCTTAAATGGCTAGCGGAGGGTCAAGACAGAAGAGGATAATGGGATAAATAGCCAATACTACTGAAAGTGAAAATAACTTCATCTTTAACATATATTTTTTCGACACCCTTTTCACAGATGCAAACATTTAGGGAGAATACAAAGATTCTTAAAGTAGAGAAAACAATTTAGATCATTCAGTTTCCCATTTACCTCTAAGGGCTTCCTACACCTGTGTTTTTTAGTTGTTCCTGAATGAGGTAGATCAACTAACTAGCTTTTTGGGTAGGTTTGCCTCAAGTAGATAGCTTAGACCAGAGAGCTGACAGAAAATTAGGAAGGAGAAAGAGGTGGATGAGATCCAACAAATCGGTTGTTCCAGTAAAAGATGAGTGCTCAGCTTCACCAGAAGGAGCAGCAGCAATTTATCATAGCTGTAAAACATAGATCAGTGTGTGTATGTACTGTGCATTGGAGAGCTCGTTTGAGTGTGTCTTGGTGTGAAAGGTGTGTATCTCAGCCAACATCCCTACACACTCTGTTGACCCAAGGACACTTAGTCTGATCAGGCATGTGTTGGTTCTTCCACAAGACCTATTTTAGTCGACAGGGAACTAATGTGCAGTCCCTGTCTCAGATTCTGTGAGTTTTGGGCCTGTTCCCTCTGAAAACATGAGTGGAAAAAAGGATGTGGGGCCAAACAGGCTGTTACACTTGTGCTTGTTTTAGCTCCCGAGTCTATAAAGAAATGACGGGGTTTGTAATTATGACTGTGTATGGAGAGGCCCCATGATAGAGCGCTAACTCCATAACTGCATGTTGCTCCCACATCAAGACTGATACATACAGCACCTGACTGGGCTGTAACAATTCACCCTCGCATCAGTTACACCTGTTATGGTCACAGAATGGGTTCATATAATTCTGTCTGAATGGGGTTTATCTTTGTAGTCACGTGACGGAGGTCCTTTCAGTCACAGCCCTGCCCCATCACAAATATTTTAGACCTGGTTATAAATGCAAACGTCCTGGTGGAAATATGTGGCTCTGTGTGGATTATTAAATGCCCAATGATTCACTGTGCTGAGGGGTTAGCAGGTCGCTCTGAGTAGGGGAAGCCATGAGAGGAAAGTAAATACATTATTATGGTGCTCTATTGTACACCTTTGATATGAAAGGTTTTTTTTTTCCATTTGGGATTAGAAAAAAAAATGTTGAGATCATTTTGTTTGTAAAAGACAAAACATAATTATTGATGTCTTAATTAATCACACAGCATGGTGTAAAATATTGAAGTTCCTCCTCCTGACCTGCTGGCCATGTTCCACTCCAGGGCCGGGTTCTGCGAGCTCCTCTCGCTCTCAGCGGACACCCCTCCTTTGGTTCCATCCTTATCGGGCTTGAGCTGCTCCCACTGAGCCGTTCCAATGTTGATGCACTGGAGGTCCAACTGATACTGCCGGTCCTCCACCTCTGAACCCGGGTCACGCAGGATGCCCAGGTGCAATGCGCGTCTGCGAGTAGAGAGGGAACAGACAGTTTGGTTGGTTGAGTGATCCTGTAGGGAGGCCGGGCCGGGCTACAACTTGGATCTTTGAGAGGATGACTTCATGTTGCAGGAGGTGTCTGGTGCAAGCTGGTGTCTCGGTCCACCAAACCTAAATATATAAAACAGGAGGAGAGGTAGGTAGTCGGTTAGCCTGTACCAGTAAAAAGCTTCTGCCAGCAGGAACCAACAACTACGGACGTCTTTCTTCCCTCCGCCTTCTCCTGGTTTAGAATAACTTCTTTTTACGCGATGACGTATGACTAAATCAAAGCCTCTCTTACTGCCAGGCCCTCGGATAAATAACGCTAATGGCCCCAGATGAAATCATATGCTTTTTTATGGAATAGTATATAGTTCAAATATGCACGCTTATCGTTGGCAGCTAACATGGCTGAAACCCCCGGCTGGATGGCACAGTAGTCTGCAGACTCTAACCGACCTCCCCCTTTCTATTTTTGGGATCCAGAAACTCTTGTAGAGTATACACAACAGCGATATGGTAGCAGAGATGCAGAGATATGGAAAGGAGCGGGCAGCGCTGTGCTAGAGTTGAGCCCAGCTAAAAAGTTATGTCATTTTTGCCTTTTGAGAGACAACATCAAGGCAAAATTTGATGAGGCAGGAGGAATAATCAGAATTCAACATCTGCAGATGACATCAGGGCTCTCGCTCCGTTATGATATGTTTATTTGTGCTGGTGAATTCAAATGATAGCTTATATGGTATAAATAAGGGCTCAAAATGGCTACAGATGTAGCGGCACCATGAGTAGTTTTATTTGTTTCTGCAACGTCAATGGCAATTTTCATATAGCGCCCCCCCTCTCCCCCGTCCCTTAGCCACGCTGGAAAGGCCTCTACCAGAGCGTGCTGTTATGACAATGCGCACCAAGTATAAAAACAATTGCAACAGGAGATCAGAGGTGTATGACTGGATTTATCTGGATTTGTTGACATACAAACAAGTGAAACAGATCCTTAATCAACATTTGGAACAACATTTATCAACACAGCGTAACGCAACGCAAATCAAACCAAGAGCCCTGCAAGATTTGGGTGGGATGTGTCAGTCGAGATTCATTATAGCTTTTGTAACAGTACCTCCATCACCTTCCCCAAACCCTGAATGGTATTTTTCACATTAAACAAACCACAGTTACCTCATGTGCTTTCCAAATGATCTCTTTACTTGGGCTTATTTAGGAGACTCTTTTACTCATAATCAACATTACATGGGAGTCGGCAGGCCAAGTCTCCTGCGTTGCCGAGCCACGGGGTCATCACCGATGACATAAATAAATATGATAAACATTTGTCTTGGTCATGCAGCCAGTGGAAACCGGCATGATTTAATATCAAAAGACATATTTCAGCCAATCGCAGGAAACGAGAGAGCTTCATTTCTGACAAATGAGCAGGGGAGGAATTTTGGAAGTTCCCCTTGGGGTGCAATAATAATTGAAGCCAGATTTTCTTGTTGTACATGTGGGGGGAAAACACTGCCTGGTTTGACATATTTGATTGGTCATGTGAAGACCACACGGCTCGGCCCGGGAGGAACCGGAGTACGCAGGGCGGCAGGTGGAACCCGCCCTGCTGCCGGGCACACCATGGCAGGATCACACATCTGCCCGCCTCTACGAACATGTGGGAAGCGTGGAGCAAAAGTGAAAATAACAAGTCATAAATGACATACTTCAGCAGATGAGGAAAAACAAGGCGGGGAGGAGAGTGAGGGGGGAGTAAGGGAGAAAGAACATTTTTCTCAAACACAAGTACTTAGCTTTACCCTTGTTCCCAAGCCAACTTTTTTTTAATTGCAGGAAAAGACCACAGTAACATTATTTTTTACGACAAAATTCTGCTATTTATAAAACATGGATCAAAAGGCTGTGCAGATTGCTCTGTTTCATGGCATCCACGGCTATTATTTCTAAAAAACATCTCTCCCTCCTCGGACTCAATTTAAACCCCAATTTGAGTCTGAAAAAGCCACTAGGCAGATTTTGCATCAGTGCTGAAATATGAGGGCTCCTGTCCAACAATATATCATGGCTCAAACTCAAAACCTCCATCCTACTCAAGCCCTGAAGTGAGAAACAGCAGGCGGAGGAGCAGAGGCACGGCGCTGCTGTGGATTAGAACGCAGGACTTGGTACTCCATCACCGCCAGAGATTTGATGATGTTCAAATTCCTTTGAACAGAAGATAGGCGGGCGAATTGAACAAATGGGCAACTTATGTTCCTGTGTTTAGCATTCTCCGGGTTTGTGCACGTTCCGGGCGGAGCATCCTTCCCGATTGGTGTTACTAAGAGGATGTGTGGGAGGACTCAGTGCTCAACATGTAGCATGTGTGCTGAAGTGGGAATAAGATTCAAGGAGGAACCTACTCGGCACATGCAGAACTCCCATGTATTAGCTCGACACAATGGGAATATACTGATAAAAACACGCATGTGGGGCAGAATGCCATGCAGGCATTCGGGGGAACAAGTAAGGGACACTTTGCTGCTGCACATCCTGTGGGTCAGGGGTGTATTGTGGCCCCTTGGCTTTAAATGGCCTCCCACCTTCCTCTCTTAAGCTCCATCCACAGCCCCTCCCATCCACAGCCCCCGCCCCAAGCCAATAGGGGAAGAAAGCAGCAGGGTAATACCGAGCGCCGCCGGCTTCTGGATCTCGTCACTCCGAAACCCGCAACCTAAACCCTCCAGCCCTCGGACCGGTTTTTCACTCCATTTCCCCCAACAATCACATGCAATACATGTCTGCTTACATGTTCAACAGAGGCTGGAGTTCATGGAAGTGTGTGTGTGTGTTTAAGAGAGATGGGGCCCTGGGCTTCTGCTCTCCTGGTGGAACATACACACACCGCGGAGAAACTTATTCAGATCTCAGGCTTCATTCGGACGAGTCCGCTTTAATTAGCTTTGTACCGTCACATGTGCTTGAAGTGTTCTTTGTTTTGAGCAGACCTCAACTACTGTATATTTTAACTGTAAGAGCAGGGGCTAAGTGAAACACTTTGGGCGCATAATTTGCTGTGTCAATCCTTTTTGCGGTGGAATAGGAGAAGAGGTTTAGTGCCTGACCGGCACGAATAGCATCACCTGTCTATAAATTAAAAAAAAGAAAAAAAAGGGTTCAATTGAGGTTTTGACATCCCTCTAATGTTATTAGCAGAACACTGTTAGCACCTTATGGTGCATTCTGATGTGGAAACGCCTAAGCTGAACAGTGGCTTCCCCAGCCGCCTGCAATGGCTCCCAGTCGCTTTAAGCGCCGTCCCACCGGACATCTGTGTGTGCGCGCTAACTCAAAAGCATTATGATTCATGAAAGAGCAAGGATTTAGCGAGTTAAGCGCCCCTTACTACAGTAAGGGACTACTGCAGTCCGCTCTGAATTGCCAGAAAATTGCCGACTTGCCGAGCTGCGGATTTATGACCCCAGTCAAGTCCAATTGCTGTTAATTTGCATCTACCAATTATAGCAATTAGAGCTCTGAATTAGTACGGCGAGCAGGCCTTGCAGCGGGAAAGGATGGTGAAGAACGTGGCGAGTGAGCAGAGTCGGGATATCGAATTATTGTTTTGATCACTGGAGCTTTTTATTCAACAGGAGTCTAATGCAGCGACAATAACAACAATATACACAAAACAAAAGGGCTCCAACAGCACTCCAAATTTCTCATAGTTGGCAATAACAAGGTACTTACTCCACCATGCTTTTAAGCCAAGTACAACTTACCCAATCTATAGCAAACTGTGTTCCACCCTCTCTCTGGCACAATACTCAGTAAACAATTGCTGCGCCTTGGCTTTGATCTAGTGACACATTCCCATGACAGAAATTCAATAATCCATTCAGTTTGAGCCCAACAGCATTACTCATCCTCCCTGTTGCTCCCAACAGAAGCCTGTGATTAATTAGGTTGATTGCACTTTAAAGACACACATGCTCAAACACTTAAATCATATTTACACTAGATCTTAGGAGGAAACTATTACTTCCATATACAAGTAGGGCCGAGCTGGAGCACGTAGCCCCCCTGAAGACTCCAGCACACGGAGCGAGAGACAGGAGAAGGCTGTCTGTTTACAATGTCAGTGTTTGCACTTTGGTTTCAACATGTCTTAATCACAGGACTCATTTATCTCCCTCTGCAGTTTACATGTCATAGCGGTTCCATCGTTGGTACTGTTGGTATTGGAAATGTTAAACAGGTTGCCGTACTTTTCATAGGCTCATCGTGCACAAGCTCACCTACCACCAAACTCCCATGTCGAAAAGACAAAGAGATATTTTTCTAGCTTCATCCGACGTGCACACAAGCTGCACCGTTTATAAATGAAGATGCTGATCTTTGATCAGATAGTGGAGCAATGCTTATTGTTCCAACACATTGAAAAAACACATTGCAAAGAAACTAAGAAATTAGTTTTTTTAAAATGCGCTGTATCAGATATCCTTGGCTGCACATCACACAGGGAGTCTGAGGTACTCTGCAGTTTGTCCCGGCTAATAGCATTATGAGGGGCTTTTATTGAAACGCACAGATGTTGTCCTGCTCCTGTTCTTCTTCACACACACACAATGGTCTGTTTAGCCTTAACTGTGTAGCTGGAAGAACGGAACATTCCTGTGCAACCATCGACAGATATTCAGAGGCTTTTTTGAAGCACACTTCTAGCTGGACTCCTTTCTGCAGCAGACATGTTTCTGCACTGAATCTACTGAAAGAGGCACCTTGGATTCTCACCCATGAACAGCTGAAGCTGTGCTTTCTGCTGAAAAGGTTTGCGTGTGACTGCTTGCACACAGTCAAATCGTCATAATTGGCATTTGAAAAATGGAGTTATGGCCGAGAATGTGATACAGTGAACTTGATCACGACCTAATCCAAGTGGACCTCTGTGCCAACCTCAATGAAAATAGGCCCAGAAATATCTGAGATAGTGATTAAAAAAGAAAGGGCAGGACGTACAAAAGGACAATCTGAAAACACTAGGGGTGTAACGATTCGTTTTAATTATGAATATAAATAAACAAGTAAACAACAATGAATGGCAAATGCATTCACATTTTATTTGAATAAAGTGCAAACATTGCTGTAGCAGTGTAGCAAAAAAAAAAAACGTATTAGTGATATACACAAAAAACACCCCCGTAATAATGGTTTCCCCCTACCAACCACTGCAAAACCCCTCTATTTCAACCCTTTTGGAACATCCCGTCGGCTTTGCCGTGAAACCCGGAAGTTGAATCGGGGCTCGGGACGGCGGTGGGTTATGGCTCAGTCTGTGACAGCCCGTATCATTAAAAGTGCTAAGAAAAAAGTCTGATGTGCTTAAATCAAATGGATTATTTCCTAGTATCGATACAATGGATTTATTACAATTTAAAACGATGTTAGGGTGATATATGTCGTCCATAAGGCCAACTCGCCGAGCACAGATCGATGTAGTTGGATCGGAGGAATATAAATCGATACATCGATGTAACAGCTGAATCGTTACACCCCTACAAAACACGTATAAACAATACACTTCTCGCACTGGTATATACAGTAGTAGTCTGTGTGTACTTGTAGGAAAGTGGGCCAGTGCTTGTTAGATCAGTTCCTCTCTTAGCAGCTACAGATTGGACACGCTTCCTCCCGGTTCGGCCTTTTTCTAAAACATGTTAGAGCCCTAGCAGAGGGTCCCTGGCGCAGAGGTGTGAAGGGAACCTTGCTGACTTCCTCAGACTTCAGATTGAAAACACATTTTGTGTCCCTACAGTGATGTAACCCCCCCACTCCCGCCGTTTTGATCGGAGTGGCCTTATCTGATCGCCGGAGTAGATTATTCCCAACTGGCTGCAGTGGAGGAACATGGCAGGGGTATACAGACAAGGGATTGAGCTCACATGCGGCCATCTTCATCAAGCTAAAGAAGAACAGGCACACACCTCAATGCTACTTTTACACTTTTTAAAGGAAAATAATCCCCCTTTTAATAGTGAAGAATCGATATTGGAAGTCCCTAGTCTCAAAAACCATCTCTTCCAGCTGACAGAGCAGGTTGGGGATAAATGATGATGCGGCGAGAGCAGCAGTGTCACAGCTGCGCCTTACATGTCGCATGAGACGTCACCAAACACATGGAGCCGCGGCGCACACTCTTAGCGCTGTCTAATCTTAGCGCTTACAAACCGCCAGGCACACTACACGCTGCCAGGACGATACGCCTAAAAGTTGTGGCAAAGCTGGACCAAAACAAAACGCCCACTCTCAGGCAATATGTGTTTGGCTCTGTCATCCGAAGTCTCCAGCCGAGAGTCCTCACAGCATTCCTCATGATTTACTCCAGCACATAAATTCTCCAGTTGGTGCTCCGTTGAGGAGGGCGTTTTATGGAGCTGTAAAATTAGGCCCACTTTATGGATGCAACAGCACCAACCACTACTGCTTTTCTCCCCACTTGATATTGATTAAGCTCTTTGGTGTTGCCAAGCTGTTTCACATTAGTGAGTCGCACATGTGCGTTCCCTTCTCTTTTCTCTGGAAGATGCTCCATTCTATCTGTTAAAGTGAGGTTCTTTTGGCAGAGCACTTCAGAGTTGATTACACGTTTATTTACAGCAATTATTGAATTCTGACATTATGTTTAAAACAACGAGATTGCATATCAAGGCCTTATCCTCCTTCGGATAAAGACATGAACATTTTTCCTAAACAAAGTCATGGGGAGTGATGGCCATGTTTGATTAGGGTTAACGTGCGCTACAGGTTTAGCAGACGAGCTGAACAAACATGTAACAGGATAGCTAAAACAGTAGGTCCTGGCTCGCCGACGTTTGCCTTGACCTCCAAGTCAGGTTCCCCCACAGCAAACACAGGCGGAATGAAACAGAATACAACGAGTCGCTGCTGGAAGCCCCCACATAATGGAATTAAAAACGGATGTCCAAGTTACAGGCTTTGAGGAGAAACTTTTAGAGTACGAGGGCAGCTTAGCAGCCCCTGATGTAGCCCACGGCGCGAGAGCCAGTTCTAATGAGATCGCATTCCAAATACTTCCATGTCAGCAAAGAAAAAAAACAGTATAAAATAATTACAATAATGTGGGGGCACACATGCTTCCTACATCGGCTAATTCTTCCTCCTCTGTAAACTGCTGCGTGAGCCAGTGTGTATAATTCTGAAGCGGATCTCGCATTCATCCAAACCGCTGAGTGTATTTATACAAAGTGACATTTCTATACGAGACATACCACCCCCACCCCCTTCTCTGTTGGAGGAAGTAGCATGAGGCGGTGGGCGGGGTGCTGATGATTTGGGAGAGGGAGCGAAGAATGGAGAAAAGTATTTTTTTTAAGGTTGGGAGAGGGACAACTAACAACAAAGATAATGTATATAGATGGTTTGAGTAAAGAACTAAATGAAGTCAAGTGAATGCAACGGATATTTGCACTCCTAGAAAAGACACAGGTGTTTCTAGGTGATTTTGGTGCCATAAATGAGGCTCACTTACAGTAAGCCACTGTTCATATGCCTTTTGTGGCCTCAACAGAGAAAAATACACAGGCTGTTTTTCTGGGACTTTTTGAATCTTCACTACTTGACCTGCCAGATGATCTGTTACACAGAACCATCTGAGAAGGATCTTTGGAGACTTTGGTTCAAAAAGTATGTGTCAGGTGGCTGGAAGAACCATTATCCAAGCCCCTCCAGAAAAAAGCCAAATCACCTTTGCTATAGAGAAAAGCCAACAGTCTTCCTCTCTGCTCTTCCTTCAATGAGGAAACACTCTCCATTTCAATTGCAGGCTCAACTTGAACCATTTTGGGGGGGCATCCATTGTTGTGGAGAACGGGCGCCTCCTTGAGTCGTCTCACACACGCTTCGAACTGCTAGTAGTTCCTTTCAGGTTGCTGACTGTTCCATGTTGTGGATTACTGCGCACCAGCATAAAAAGCATGAGTTAAAATCTACTCAAGTGATGCAAGTAAACTCTACCACTTAAAAGTATCAGGGAACATGGAAACACAAATCCTCCTCCAAATCGTTCACATGCTGCTATCTGTCATCACACCAATCCCATTGCTTTACCTGAGTGGACTGATCCGACCGCTCAGGTTAAACGAGAAAAAAAGCTCTCATTTCCTGAAGAACAGAGGGAGGAAGCCGATGAAAGAGATTAGGAGTAATGCAGACACGTGACATAAAAGGAGGTGTGGCGGGAGTGGAAGGCCCTCGACAGGTTGCAGAAACGTCTGCCAAACAAGATGTGGCGAGAATGCAGGCTGCATTCAATCAGCCTGATCTGGAGCCCGTCGCATCGTTCAGACAACAGTGTCCTCTGAGTGTCGGCATGAGCCTGCGCCTCCTTTTAATGCACGCACAATGTGAGAACCAGACCAAGAAAAAAAGGATGTGGAGATGGATTAAATTGTAGTAATTTGGGGACGTGACATAGAGACGTTCTTGTGCAAGACAGCCACCATTAAACGGTCATCTTTACATGATCACCTTTCAGTGTCCTCCCTCTCCTCCCCTGCCAGCCAGTGTTTTGGTACAGTGACTCCAGAACAGTGAGGAGGAAGTGGCCCCTAAGAGCCGGGCTCCTGACAAAACCACAACTCTAAACAGGCAGCGCTGTGAAAATATGGCATTCGAACAACACAGTGCCAAGACTTTCTGACCACCATGCTAACATCCAAAACAGCTGCAGGGCCTGAGAATATTTAATCGGAATAATAATAACAGAGAAAAAAACGGACACGAGAGAAGAAAAAAGGGACAAAATAATTTAAAGAAGTAGCAGGAGGGGATTCCAAAATCAGAACCATGCAAAACAGAGATCAGACAGGGTCTGCGTTGAGCTGGAGAACCGAAGCGGCCTCGTTTTCACCAGAAGGAACCGAGAGAAAGACGTGAGCTACTACCAAAGCATAATAAACGAAGCAGCATATACCGATGTATTGTGAGGCAGGAGAATGACATGTGGCGTGAAGGAAGCTGTAGGATAGAACTACTGTGTTTGCTGAGAGAACAGTCCAGGTGTGGAGAATTAGAGGAGATGGCACATCAAACGGGGCCGTGTTATGACTCTTTCCTGTCGCCCCAGTGGAAGGAAATGCTCTACAGCATCCTGTGAGCTGACCACAGCGGGAGGGAGCAGCGAGTACACCAGAGTGAAGCGCGAGGGGAAGGACAGAGGAGGGCACATGCTCTACAATGACAATGTAAAAACACAAAGGAATGTGATACTTTCAAATATCCATCAGGCGACAAGCTGTTCTGTGGGTCTGGTTAACCAGTGTGAAAGCACTGTTGTAAGGTCCTAATGCTTGTGATCAGAGGGACATTAGGACCCCAGCAGGCCAAAGCAGACCTGGAAGAACCCAGAGGCTGCCACTGAGGGGGTCACCAGCTCTAATGTTGGTGTTTGATTTGTCCCTCTGCATCCAGCTGAGGGTTCAGTTATGTTACTTCACTTGCAGGTGTGAGGGAGCCGCAGAGGGAAACGCAAAGCCACCGTGTAGACAACTCTACTGCGATTGTCTCCTTTCCTCTCTCCACAACTTACCCCCCCTCTCCACCTGCACACACACTCAACCCCGCCCCTGTGTAACCGGGGCGAAAATGGTTAACTAGACCAAATCTGCTTTGCTTCAAGTGTTTCTGCTGAAATGAAAATGTCCAACCGTTGGCAGGACTTGCCTCCATTCCTCAGATGGGACGAGGCGCCAGTGTTTAAAGCATCATTGTTCCCCTCCTGAATATTTTTCCATCACCTCCTCTAACAGCGCAGACAGCATTTGAAGGGCTTTGAATTTTTTTTTCTTTGGTAGGCCTCACATTTTGTTTAGCCTGGTAATGGACTGATGTTATTAGCATTTTAAAGAGATTTTTTTTTTCTGGGGGAGAGATCCAGCTGACAGACACATGTTGGATAGGCAGCACATCGAGACTCGCACACCACAAGCTGACAGGTCAGACTGAAACACACACACACACAAATAGCTCAGATAGGAGAGAAACGATGGATACAGTATTCATGAAAGTCCGCCTGGCCTTCACTCCCGCTGTGAGACTGTCCAATCACAGCGTCCCTGTCAGAGCCGTGACAGCCTCACACCAACCACACAGGATGCCAGAACATCAACATGTCATGAGCTGGGCACAGAAAAGGAACTGAAACACAATCAAGCTGAGGCTCCACTACACACATAGAAGCACACAAACACATCAGACTTTGACAGGGTTTTGACAATGTCTGTGTCCCATGCTGCAGGTTGCTGGTATGAGTGTATTCTTAGAAGCCTTGCATCCTGCTTCAGGGTGGACCATCTACACTCACAATGAGGGAGAGCTGAGGGATGATCCCTCTCGCCTCGGTCAGTGTGCATCCCCGACCTGATTGACAGCAGCTTGCCAAAACACCATGAGCGCCTTTTCTGTGGAACTTTGATTTGAGGTCCGCCACCAAAAAAAGAAAAGTGAGCAAGTGAACCTTGCCTTCAACATCTGACATGCAGAAGGGGGAATCTTCCAATGTCCACTCCGCAGATAAAGAGGAAAGAATAACATGCAAAACTTGTATCTGCTTCTCACCCCAATCTGATGTATGATGTCACAAATGTCAGCAGGCAGGTAACGTTAAATCAAAGGTGAAAGGTTAATTTAATTTTGTTGAGCAAATGTCTGCCTGACCTTTTGTCAGATTCATAATGTAGAAAGAGTTCATTAAACAGATCCACTGCACTTTGCACATTGTGAAAGGGTTAAAGTTAAGACAAAAACAATACAACACCCAGACCGACAACACCGTGGTAGAAACCTGTCAATCACCGTAAGCCCGCCCCTTCTTTATGGTCTGTTTGACTAAAATTGACCATCACTTTCAAAATGAACATGATGCTGTATTGAATACTTGAAACGACAAATTACAATGTTTACTGAGGGACAGAAATGAAGAATAAAAAAAGAAGAGAAGTCTTTTTTTTCAGCCTGAGATTTTAGATTTATCTCATTCCAAAAAATGTTGGAAACTGTTTAGGCTGCGTTAGCATATATAAACAAGAAATAAGTTGTGCTTTTACTTGTTTGATTTCCCTGCGGCGAGTGCTACCACCCCCTTCCTTTTCCTTGGCTCCACTTGCACATTGCACAAGATGGCCATAAAAATGTATAGCAGGCTCCAGGCCTGGGTTCTCTCCCTCCTAATCCCCCTAAACCTCTAACTGCAGGCTGAGGAATACAAGTGTTGTGGCACAATCTTCTCGGAGCAGAGGGCCCTGAGAATAACTTCACAGAGGCCACAGATATTTATGGAATGAACCACAGGCTGTACACAGAAGTCAGCAGAGACCACAACACAGCACCCAAAACGCTGTATACAGCTCCATGCTCATATGCGCTGCAAAGTGCGGTGCTGCGGTCAGGATCTCTCCAATGAGAGATAAGTGGAATTACAGGGATGGTGAAGATCAAATATCATATATAGATAAATAGAGGCAGCAATACAGCATTGATTTTATCATCCATATGAGTTGTACTTATAATTTGTCTTTAGTCGGACGGATAGGTAAGGGTTGACTTGACTGAGTGCGGCAGTTAGATACTCATATCAAAGATCCAATCCTTAAACATTAGTCTGGTTTCCTCTTTTCTTGTAACCTTAGCCCCATAAAGCCAAACCTAGTCCCCCCTCACCCCCCTTCAGGAAATCAGCCTGCAGGTCATATGATATGCTCGCTGTGTCCCGTGGGGAACAGAGGGGTCTATTCATCACACCGGTTCTCACTGAAACCAACGACAGATATCACTTTGTGGAGAGAAAGAAAAAAGGTGAAGGGGGATACATTCCGACCTCAAAGCCACTGCGGTATCCAGTGGCTGAGTCTAAACTTCCTGTTCGCCTTACGACATGTTGTCCACAGGACGGTTTCAACATGAGCCCCGTCAAGCCCACACTCCTAGTTTCTTTTGCCGGTTTTGGGCTGGCTATCCTCTCTGGATCTAAAACATGAATTAGAGGCAGGCTTTAATAAAAGGGGGCGCATGATTCACTCTGGGCAATGGCTGTCCCCTGTTCTTAAACAATTGGATGAGGCATTAATCCTGAGTGTCAGGGCCATGCAATATATGTGCGCTGCATTTACCAGCACCAGGTGTTTCATTTGCTGGACACTGTGTTTATGCAGACTGACCCTCGGATCTCTGCTTATTTAATCTTCTTCCTCTGTAGGAGAGGGGGGGGATCATGGGCGTACAATGACAGCGAGACAGGAGAAAGGGAGGGAAACAAATACAGCCAAATGATTTACACCTCACAAGATGAGGTGAAGCTCTCATCATCTTGGTTGGATGTCTCCCGGCCCTGACAGAGCACAGCGGGATGAGCTCTCAGCCTTCTTCAAAACAAATGTTTTGAACTATTAGCCGCTTTACCTCTGTTTGACATGGAGTGCCTAAAGCCCGGAAATGAGTCAGCATTTTACACATCCGGCTCACTTGTTTCAAAGTCAGTGGGTTTTATGAATGGATTAAACGCCTAAAATAAAGATTCTTGTTCTCTGACAACATTTGTCAATAAATATCTGGCTTCAGAGATTTGACGCTTGGGAGAAAAACACAAAAAAGTAATTTCTGTAATTATCCAAAATCCAATGGAAATAACCCATGGGCTTTGTTGGGAAACCAGTGCCATCATCATCATCCTCATCATCACCTAGCTTACCTTTGGAACTCACTCTGTACGACTCTGTTGTCAGATTCAACAAACTCCTGTGGCTCAACTCGGACATTTGCAGTTAACACCACATAGCTACACTAAGAAATAAGGAAATAGTGTAGTACCGAATGCCCACAGTTGTGTTAATGACCCGCCAGGCGTTTCTGAGTTTAGAACTTGGGACTAGAGATCCTCCGATATTATATTTTGAAAGCTAGCCCCTAAAACAGTGTATAGTGTCATCGTGTGTGGGCCGAGCAGCTCCTCGCTGCCGCACTCTTCTTTTTCTGGTGTAAACAAACGGGGAAATGGGGCATTTGGCGGCAGGGTGGAGTGAGTGATGAGGCAAGTGTGCACTGAAGGATTTAATTAAACATTTGCTGGGAACTGGCAAAGCTTTTTCTTTTATGAGGAAAAGAAAGATGTGGAGGATGACAAGAGGGAGATCAGCTGAGAGTGTAAAAAAAAATAAGAATGGCTTTTGAAATGAAAAATAAAGAATGGAAGTGAGGCGCAGCTGTCAGACGACTGAGAGGATTATTCTGTTTTACGCCTCAATTGGAGGACGGGAGATTACGATGCGTAAAAGTGGCAGGGTCGACTTGTCTTACAGCAGCAGTAGACCCCAGTGGCTGAGGTGTCTGCTGATGCTGTAACAGGTCTGCACCCGATCAGCTGCTTCATTCCACACCTGTCCGCTAACTAATAAAGCCTGGAGCCAGGACATACCCCTGCCGCTACCGAATGAACAATGACGAGATCTCGTCATGTAAAAATACTTCAGGATATATTAGCTGAGAGTTTGTATGGAATCCTTTCCATTTCTATACAGCACCAGTCAAACGTTTAGTAAAAAACACAATCTCCTTCAATTGAAAGAGAAAGTGTATCCAAACCATTGAGTGTTACTTAATGCTTAATTTGTTATTGTCCTTAGAGGGACTATGTATATAGATTCAAACGGTCAAACTCTATTAACAGAGTTTCAAAGCGCTTCCTCGACATCTCGGCATCCTCGACCGCATTGGTAGCCGTCCGGCCAGTGCTTCGACGTGAGGGAGAGGACCCGTCCAGTGCTGCTAGCAGCCCTAGTGTGTGTACACACACATATGTGTGTGTGTGTATATATATATATATATATATATATATATATATTTATTTACATTTAAAAATAAAATAAATATAATTTTAAATGAAAACGAAACTAAAGCTTGATATTAGTAAAATCCCTAACAGTCAAGAACTGTATTAAAATATATTAGCAAGACAGCTGACGTGATCAGGTCAGCTGCAGTTCCAACTGCAGAAATGTTCTCTTGTACCTGTGAGTCCGTCTCCCAAGTCTATTATTGCGGGAGCCCGTTCTCTGCGTCTAAGGTATGAGAAAGGGCCGAAGAGCTGGATCTGCTTAAATCACGTGGATTGACTGACATAGTAACTCTTTGCATGATAAGTAAGTAAGTGTAAATGCTGCTGCCAAATGTTCATTTGTCAACACAGCAGTGGCCGACACTTGGAAAGTTCAAGTGCATCAATTGAATTTGCATTCAGCGAAGAGCACTATTAACATCTCCTCATGCTGCTGAACTAGATATCAACGAACTGGAATCAGACTTCTCAATTTTGCCTTCATCTAAGTGATACCTGTAAATTTGGTCTTAACCTCTGAAGTGATCACGTCTGCTACAAGAGTGACAGGCGTGGTACTTTCTATCGTGGTGCAATTTACCCACAATTCCTAAATGACAGCTGCCACGGACTGAGCTGTGACGTGCTCATGCAGCTTGCAGGCAGCCAAACGCCAACTTTACATTGTTATTTTCATCATCCATTTGTGTTAATGTTTTCTGGTAAGAATGAATAAAAATATCCACACTGGCTGTCAAATTCCTCGTTTATTTAATTAAAACATTCAACCCTGCATGCACTGTCTCTTTTTGATTCACGGGCAAAGACGCCGGGACGTTACACTGGGTTGAAATAGAGGTGGGTTTCGGGATTGGTAGGGGGAAACCATTATTGCAGCGGTGTTTTGCGGTATTATCAGCAAAATGGGTTTTTCTCTAGAAATGTGAGTTTTGTAGGGGGTGGGGGAAACATATGGGATGTATTTATATACTTGTTGGTTGCGTTTTGGTTTATTATTTTTTAATTACAAGGTTAATTGTTTTGTTAGCCATGGGGCAATCTAGTGGGTGGCGGTGTTCGGCCCCAGGGCCTTAGGGGAGTTCAGTTGAATGGAGTGAAGTTCGCTTGAGGAAAGCGGTGACATGATGCGGTAAAGAGTGCAGGGTCTTGAGAGACATAGCCCGACAACAAGATGCCTATTTATTTCCTATTGAACAGTTTTTGTATTGTATTTTATGCTACCTTGTGTTACCTTAACACAAAAGCCTCTTTTAAAAAAACATTCATGAGCCAAAGTCTCTATCACAAGACTACATTTGGTCAATTTCAGATTAGATTTAATAGGAAACAATAGAAATTTACACAGTATTTCCACTTCAGACAGAGAGTACACATTGCCGCGGTGTATGCTTTAAAGTGTTTCTTATTTTCAAATAACGAAATAAATAAAATAATCTAACTAGCACCATGCTCTCTGCATCATAGATATTGATATTAATCACTAATGATGTCACCTATCTTACGGTATGTAGCCTTATTGATCACTATATTATATACATAATATACAATGAGGTTACTGACTAATAATGTAGACATAGAAGAGGTACAGGTAAATCGCCAATTTAATTTATTGTTGTTTGTATGTTTGTGCATTTAACCGTACAAGAACCACTACACTTGTTATCCACCTCTTGATGTTTGAGTAAGAATAAGACAAGCGATAGATGTGTGTGTGTGTGTGTGTGTGTGTGTGTGTGTGCAATATGTTATTATCCAGTAAAATATTAACTGTTTAACTGTTGTTACTGTATCCAACCTCCTCTTACTTTATAAAACCTTTATAAAGCTAATGCAGTGTGATGTAATACAGCTATTCCTCTTCACCTGCTTTAAAAATAATGTAACAACTCTGATCTGATCCATTGAGTTATTTTGCCTTCACTCTGGATTCATATACTGTATATATCTCCGGTCTCCATTTTCTCCTACCTGTGGACTATCTATAGACGGACTTCCGCCCATTGCGAAGTTCATTCAGCGTAGCGGAAGTCTGTCCATAGAGAATTAATGGGAATTGTTTAAGGGATTTTACATAAAGATCCCCAGGTGCCATGCACATGTCCCAAAAGACCTATTTTCAGTTTGGCCTGACCTCCATACAGCAAGAGGTCCGTTAAAGTTGAGCCGTCTCTTCTGTCTCCCGGATTGACAGAGTCTTTGCACCGCACCACAGCGCCAAGTGGCCAAAGATATATATGACACCCACTTCTATCACCAGCCAAGTCTGGTCGTTTTCAGGTTAGAATTAAAAGCAAACAATTAATAGTCACATGATCAAGTGGTGATGGTGAAAGTAGAAAAAGAATTCCTAAGAGGAACCACTTTTTGAAAATTTCCAGGGGGCTGTAGAGATCCATTTTTTCAAACCTAAAAGTGCGACCCAAAGAATATCTAAATTTCACGCACTTCTGATGCCCGTGCCAAGTTTCAAGAGTTTTTGAATATGATAAAGGCCTCAAAAGTGCAATCAAAGCGGTGGAATAATAATAAGAAGAAGAATTCTTCGAAACACAATAGGGCTTCGCCTGACTTTCAGTCAGCTCAGGCCCTAATAATTCCATCAACTACAATAGGTTCCTCTCCGACGAAGTCGTTTCGAGGACCCTAATAATTCCATCAAATACAATAGGTTCCTCTCCGACGAAGTCGTTTCGAGGACCCTAATAATAATTCCATCAATTATAATAGGTTCCTCTCCGACGAAGTCGTTTCGAGGACCCTAATAATAATTCCATCAATTACAATAGGTTCCTCTCCGACGAAGTCGTAGCGAGGACCCTAATAATAATTCCATCAATTATAATAGGTTCCTCTCCGACGAAGTCGTAGCGAGGACCCTAATAATAATTCCATCAATTATAATAGGTTCCTCTCCGACGAAGTCGTAGCGAGGACCCTAATTTCCCCTCACATGACTAAGATTTTACTGGAGGAGGAGAAGGATGCACATAACAGAGAGCCAGGGAGTTTTATTGCTAACAGCAGGGTCCTGGCTTCAGCGTGTTTATCTGCGGAGGGGAGATCCCCATTACAACCACTTATTAGGACATATATGTGGGCTTAGCCAGGCAGCCGTTCAACAGCAATAAGGAGCTTGCTTACTGACCACAGCATACTGGGACTGGGACCAGTCTAACCGACACAAGAGCGAGAGAGCGGAGAGGAAATAACAAATAGACATAAAATAAAAACATGGGAGGTAAAAAGGACAGCAGAAGATGAGGAAGAAGGGGAAGCAATTGACGGACGTGTAACAAATGTAAATATATGTATATTCTGCAGCCAAAAAGAAAGGGTGATATGATTAGGTTATCTCGAGGGGGAAAAGAGGGATAAAAGGAAATAACAAAAGAAGGCAAGACATTAAATACAACTTTGGGGGAGGGAAGCCAGGTAGAAAGAAGGGATGAACAAAGGAAGTTGTGCTGAGAAATGATGGAGAAACAGTAGTGAGGGGAGTGAGAAGAAAATGAGACGTTGTGTAAATGCAAATAAGGTGAAGTTGTGAACTCCAGTGACAAACATGGGATGACAAAAGGAAGTAGGGAGAAAAAGAGGGGCGAGACAAAAAAATAAAACAATTTAGTGAGAAAAAGACACACGCGGAGCCTGCGGATTCAGCCACATTGCCTCAATTTGTCCCATCGTCGCCGGCACAGTGGCTGTGTCTGCTGTTACTGTGGAAACGCAGGCATGCACGCTAATCCAAACAAAAATAAACAAACATAATTTGCGGCGGCGGGTGTTTCATCGAGGTGTGGAGATGATGGGAAACTGTGACCCATACTTTAAGACGCAAACACACAGACACATGGATGCAAGCATGGTAAACAGAGAGGGGCAAAACTCAATCGTCACCATTATTTCAACATGCCTTGGGAAAAAATGATTCAACTGCGATGAATACATTTCTCCTTTGTTATACAGCACAACTCATCTTCTTCTCGGTAACAGATTAAAAGGGTGGCCCGGTACAGCCAAGCTCCTGTATTCACTAAGTTGATTTGTCACGAACAGTACGTTTATAATAACGCCATTTAAAAGAAATCAAAATATATGTAAACTATAAAGAAAACCTGTAAAATGCAATTTATGTTTTACGAGGTCTGATAATGGCCCTCATAAAAGGGTTCAGTCAATCTAAACTTGCTAATTGAGTGATACCCATTCACCCTGGGAGGAAGCTCTCTGTTCCATAAATGAAACAATCTCCTTGGATAAAAAAGGAGAAAAACAGAGAGAATGAGAGGAGAGGGGAGTAAAAGGATCTGTAAGATTTTTAGTAAGGGGCCCACACCACAAGAAAGCCAGGGGCCGAATGGATGCTGGACATTCCCCAATCCGGCCCTCACGTATTGGGAAGAAGCCCGCTTTTTTTTGGACGAAGGAAAATGATTTCAGCTGTGTAAATTGACAGCGCCCTTGTAGCCCAAAGACCAAAAGGGAGAAGGGGGGGAACAGCCTAAAGCTCTGTGTCATAATTCCTGCTTAGGGGAGAAGCCGCTTGGGAGGGGGGGCTCCCAAGGGGTCAGCGGAACACGATTCGACATCACACGATCAAATGAAGCTGTGTTAATCGTTACCAAATGAACCCGGCGGTGGATAAAAGCTCAGCTCGAGCGACTTTACGGTCACGTAGGTTTATTTGACCTTCTCTGAGGAAATCCATCCGGGATAAATGATAAATACACGCCGTGCCCCGAACGCGTGGATGCTGGAGGGGAAGCCGGGGAGCTTTGAAGTGAACCAGAGACTGGTGTCAGTTCGAGCAGCGCTGAAAAGCTCTCCGTCAAGGTGTTTACACACACAGGCTATTTTGGTCTTCACTCTTCTCTCTCAGGGTGGCATTACAGTTAAGCCTGCCTTTAGCTGCCACGAGGCGATCATTTCATGTACGGTAGACAATAACAGCGCGCCCGCTCGGATCAGTCATTCAATTATGACAACGGATGTAATTAGTGGCAAGCTTTAAACAGAACTGCAGAAAATGGCTACCGGCGCTCAGACATATTTCTCCCCGTGGCCACGGCTGGTTCCAGATTGTAAACACACATTGGTTTGCATGATTACAGACTCCCACTCAGACTTTCTCCACACGGGAGCACACGCACAAGATCTCGCGGCGCCAATGAAGCACGTTGAGGGGCTTCGGTCGGTCCTTGATCTCATGGTTGTCAATCATGTGACATGTGACTGAATGGAGGGCAGATGTGAACGGAGGAAGGTGGCGAAGATAATGCACGGTTGGACGTGGAAGAAGGAACACGGAGAGCGGTCAGACATAATTTCTGGGTTCGGACAGGGAAGTGGTGGCTCTGGGCTTCTGTGTGTGGAGGGTAGGCCAATGCAGGCATGTTTGTACACGTATTTGTGACAACAGTGTGCACATGTGCATGGGTACAGTGATGTGATCTGGGTGTGAATGCATGTTTGTCTGACTGTGTGCGTGCAGGGGTGGGGGAGCTGCTCCAAGGCAGCTTGGCCAGGGAGGAGCGTTGTGTGAGTCCATCTATGCCTCTGAGCAGATGTTAGGCCCAGGGCCGCAAGGGCTTCCAGTCTTCTAACTACCACAGGCGGAACATCACTGGCCACTATGGGGTGGAATTGCATGGCTGGTCACACTGGGTTTTTTTGGAGCGAGCTTATCATCTGACATGACAAGAACACGGCAGGCGCATCAACAAAATACATCTTGGGAACTGTTGCCGTGGAAACAGAGTAGTTACTACCTGTTAGCTGTGCTAACATGCAACAAAACTAAGAGCAAACATTTGATCACAGTGTGGAACTGGAGGGGATGAAGAAACTACCTCCAAAAGTCCCAACAAAACAGTAGCTATGGTTACTTATCAATACAATATCTGCTCCCATAGATCAAACCAGGAAATTAGAGACTGGGAAGGAGATAGTTTGGCTCCTCTGGAAGACATTTGGATAACAGAGTGTGGAGTCCTCTCCATCGATGCTTACAGATGGTCAGGCATGCCTCCCTGCATGTAATCTCCTTCCAAATGACACTTCCGCGACCAAAAGGCCTCCTATTGTTGACCTATTATTTTTCTTTTCCTCCACTTCACATCTTATGTCAGCTCACATCTCACTTGCAGCTGCACAAAGCATTTGGTACCACTTTTATCTCCCCCATTACACGTGTTTGCCAGCTCTGTATCTGCCCGATCACACGTGTGTGTGACACACACACACACACACACACGCTGTGGTTTTAGAGTCAGCTATGACACAATCCAGATTCTTATAGCTGCCTAGAGGAAGGAAAATGTGTTTTGTGCAGCCATTTCCCTCAGTCCAGACATGGCATGGTGGTGGCGCAGGAGGGGTTGGGGGGCTTGTGTCAACAGTTTGGCTGGAGGGTCCGGCTGCCCCCTAAGGTGTCACTCACTGCTGCCTGTCATTGCTTCGGCAGCTTGACCGCTACGTGGCGCTGTCACTCGCTTTGGCCTAAAACTAGCCGTAGTACTGCCCCCCTGACACCATAACACACTTGCCTCACAGCTTTTATGGAGTGCGAGTTGAGGTCAAGACAAATTTGAATGGCACCTTCAATGGACTGTGGTCAAATAGAGAGTGTTGTGGTGGTCTAATTTGACCAGCTGAGTATTTTATTTTCATGGAACAATGTCAGAAAGCTGTGTGAGCGCGAGGAGATGTAATATTGTGTTCAAACGTGAAGAAGAGGGGGACTGTGAGGTAGACTGCGTGTTAATATCTTGAACATGTAATATTGTCGTTGATAACGACATTGTTGATTTCACGTTGATAACATTGATCATCCATTTATTGCAGATCAGAGCCTGCAGTGAGAAGAGAGTTTGTCTTACTGGTAGATGTCCTTTCTCAGTACGGTGCGCGTCAGAGGGTTATCAGCCTGAGGAGCCATGCTGAGGGAGCCCAGCTTTAGGACTAGCGTGTCCTCTCTTTTCACCTGGGAATCTAGTGGGACACACACAATCAAATATAGGGGGAAATTATTAGGTGCTCTTGTACAATCCTTTGCTATTCAAAGCAACAGTTCTGCCAGATCAATTCTATCTCAAGGAAGTTTATGTTTTGCTGAGCGTAGTCTTTCATTTTACTGTCTTTTATTGAGGTTTTCGTTTGCAGTATTGTTGTACTGGGCCATATTATATAGAGAGAGATTTCAGACAGAATATTAGATAACGCCTCTCAATACAGTGCAAAAAAGTATACCTATAAAGTATGTTTATACTAATTTAAAAACACCTAAACAACGACGCACATGATACACAAAAATACCTAAATAATGTGGGTCATGAAGACACACACACACACACACACACACACACACACACACACACACACACACACACAGAACCGTGCCTTCCCTCTGTTAGCCATTTCTATAGATGGACAAGGATTTGGTATTTTGTAGGAGTGTATTTAAGTGTGGTCCGCTCTTCCGAGACTCCTATGAACCATTTCTCATAGCAAATGTCTGTGTGGTGGCTTTGCTATGTCTGGTCGGCTGTGACGGGGACTTTGAAACCAGAAGAATCAACACATTAAAAATACAGCTTGTGATGTGACACAGTTCTCATGTCTTTTTTCCATGTGGAAGAAACACAAGTGAGTGTTCTCCTGCATCTCCTCTAACCTGACGCCACGTGTGTGTCTCGTGATCCGGGGCAGAAGACCCGGATCACGCTGGTGTTGATGTACATGAGAGGCAAACAGCGGGAGGTCAGAGTGTGGCTTCTCATGGGCTGACCGGATGACTTCCCGCGCTCCCTATAATGCCGTGGTACTGTAGCCTGCAAGGACATCAAGTCAAACAATGGGTTTATGGAATTCATACAATCTTAATCAGGCCATTTCTTTTCCAAAACAATATTTCTACAATATTTCACGCGTAGTTAATTGTGGTTGAGAGGCCTTGAGATGCTGCAGGGACTGACAACTACCATTTCCCTACCTGGAACACCCCGGCTACAGTAGCCAGTAAGGGGGAGGATAGCACCACGTCAAAGGGCTGTGCTGTCAGCAGGATCTCCCTCAGGTACTGAGGCGAGCTGTCGGCCAAAGGATCCGTGGAAGCACCACCGTGCACCGCCCGCTCGGGCCGGGTGGTGAGTTTGTGACGGACGTTTTTAGTGACGGCCTGGGTGTACGTGATGGATAGGAAGCCGTGCTGCTGGTGGGAGCCCTCAAGGACTTTGGCTGCAGTCTGGCCCATGGTCAGACGGGAGAAATCACACTGATGATTTGCATCATTACACACAGCAACAGCAGACAGAACACTTGCACAGCTAAGCTGTTTCGTTATGTCTGTTTGTTTCATCTGATTTCCTGGCTGGCGGTTAACCCCCGTAAATAACACACCTCTTAGCTTTAGCAAATCAATACTTTTTAAAATAAAACTGTCCAATCAAATGACTTATCTAAAATCTTCATCAAGAAACTGGGCCAGATCGTGTATGCCTTCATCAATTCTTTATCAAAAAGAAAAGACCTATCCTAAGCCAAAAAAACAGACCCAAACACAAGCCAAGCTGAAGCTTCTAGCTAAAAAGGGTTGGACTTTGTAGTCATTTAGATTGGATCTGCAATCTTTACGAGAAGCATCAAGCCTGCGGCCTGACTTTGAGGCCAAATTATTTCAGATTTGGCAGATTTCCAATCACATTGCTTATTATTACTCATTATTTGCAAAGCGATTGCAGGGAAAAAAAATAATCTCCAACTGCTGTGTGATTATTAGAAAGGCAGATCTGCTTGTGACATCTATGTAAATTCTACAAAAACCTCCAGTAACAGTCGAGTTCATAGCCGCTAGGAAAAATAATTGATGCAGATAAATATCAAAAAGCATAACATCCTCGCCATTTAGGGGACCTTCTGTCACAAAATGTCAGATTCCTCAGAGTTAAAGTGTGCTATGGAGTACTCATAGAGGTATATTGATTTTAAGCACTATTTTATCGTGAATTCATTTTGAAGTGACATTACAGTTCAACAAATGAAACAAATGAGTCCAAATGAAAGAAGGAGCACACAGAACCGCTCTGAGCCACTGTTACTGGAGGTTGAGCAGGCTCTGCTAAAAAGGATTAGAGCTGGATTCTTACAGGAGGGGAAAAGCCAGAGAAGTGGCTGAAAGATTCTTGCTTGCTGACGGGTCGAACCAACACAGTGCGTCTGTTCAGCTTGTCAGTGCAAGAGAGGACCACTCGTCCACAGCCGCCAGAGCCCTGCCCACGCTCCTCCGGACTGGAGGTGAGGAGAAGGAAGGGGAAAGGAGTTGGTGGCCAGAAGGGACAGAGAAGGCAAGGAGTGACAGGGTAGGGGGCAGAAGATAGTCGTATAAATACAGATGAAGAGGAACTGAACTGATTAAAACCAAAGGGAGTTGCACCAGATTGAATCCGCTGACGTATTGTGGAATGGTCTTATAGGATTCAGTAATAAAAACAGCATTAACAGCATGAAGCTTCATTCACTTGCTTTAATAACCATGCTGTATTCAAACAATGTGCAGCATTTGGCAGTTTGGTCAGCACTTTCTGTGATGCCTCCTTTCGCACGGCGCCGGGTTTAAACTCGGCAAGCAACAGGGCCGGTCCATAGAGTCACTACTGATGGATGGTCCTCACACACACGGACTTTTACAGACATTCCTGGGAAACACTATGTACAGATGTACTATCATTAGTCAATAAGACATTAGGCATTGTGCTAGTTACGTCATTCAAGTTGTTCATCTAGTTGTTGGTGAATTGAATCGGTGGTGTATTCAGCCAAGTTAGTCGTTTCAGCCACGTGACTCGCAGCAGTCTACTTGACCCATATGTCCCATATGACCCATATTCGTCACGTTAGTCTATAGTGTTGATAGCTGTTAGTGCTATTGTTCTCAGTCATGTTGTTACCGTCATGAGTCGTTGGCGCTTTTGTCACTTAAACTTAACTTCTTGTTTTGAAGGAAGTACAGTGTGCATGTATTGTGACATGGAGTCCCTGACTCATTAGAAAGTGTCGCAGTTTGAAGCGTAGGAGCACTGACCAAGCGTCGCTATTTGGCACATTGTCATCAAAGTATGTTGAACACATTAGCATGGGTTAAATACCATTATAAGACCATAACCAGAATAAGTTCATCAGCAAGAGAATGGAGGCCCATGTCCTAGTCTAATCCCAAACACGCACACAAAAGATCAGTTGTCACCAGATTTCATTGGTTTGAATATGTAGCCAATTGGAGCCACTGGAGAGACAGGAGAATAGTGCTGTTTTAAGGGGAATCCATTGATTTATAGCCAAAAACAATGCTTTTCCGTTACTGTCCTGTCGGTCCAGCATGAGCAGAGAGGAATGGTCATGATTAGGAGCAGCAGAATGGCAGAGGCACAGTGTACACAGGCCCGAGGGCGGCTGCTATGCCTGGTTTGGGACAGGCAGGAGCCTCACCACGGCTGTCTCCTTGCACTGCAGAATGAGTCCTTCATAGTGGTCAGAGTGTAAGCCCTGGCTTGGCCTGGAGAAACACACAAGGCCACGCTTAACCTGGGCATCTGAGAACTCGAACTGGATGACTTCCCCTAATACCTAAATTATATTTACAAACCACACGCTGCAAAAAACATTTTTATACTCATCACACACATTGAAACTTCAATGCATGTTAGTTGTGTATGACAATACAGCATTTCTTTCCGTGCTTTGAGGCATTATTTAAATGCTAAATGTGTTTTAAATGGGAGAACTTGGCTGATTAATGTTGTGAAAATCGATTTCCTTGTTTTCCTGCCGCGGCCCCATCCACGAAAGGCAGGAAGCACCTGTGAAGGTGTTTATCAAAAAGGAGTTGACAGTAAGACAAACATAACAATCATCACGTCACAAACTGCACTATAAAACACAAAACAGAGTTATAAAAATGACTGGACCATGCCAAATAGCAAAATGTTTCACACAATGGGAACGGTTCAAGGGCATCTGCATCATATCTTTAACACCCCCCCCCCCCCCCCCCCCCCCGCAAGATATTAGAGCTCATAGTGAGGGAGGGCAACTTTCTGTGTGTGCCTGTGTGAATATCTCTTTAGTAATTGCCTTCTCAACTGTAAGAGTGACTAATACACATGGACCCCCCAAGAGCTCTCCATTTCTCTCACTATTGTGCCTCCCCCGCCCCCCTTCTCCCGTGCCAATCCAGCCATCCTGTGCTCGCAGCCATTTGGGGAACAGCTGGAAGAGATCAGCCCCAATCGGTGTGAGACGCTTCTTGGAGCTGATAAGGGTAGACTGTCATGTGCCGTCTTTCTGGAGGGGTTGGAGCACCGTTGCTAACCTATCTCAAACATGGAGAAAGCTTCCTCATTTCTAATCTTCCCAATGGAAGAAAATTAGTTTTTCCTCATGCGGCCTCTGACCCCTACGCACTCAGCACCCACCTGTTTATCTATTTGGTTCACCTCCTAAAATGATACAATCAGAGATACAATTATATATATTTGCCTGCTATCTATTATTCAACTCCTCCTCCAGCAGTGAGACGTCTCATCTGGTCTGCCAGATGAGATGCTTTTCCTCTGTCAAGCCCAATTTAATCAGACCCAGTGCACACAAACAACCCGGGCTGGGTGATGACATACCTAACAATTATCTGCTCGGAATGATTAATATAGACCCGACCCTAGTGGGCTCTATTGTATATGTGGACGATACAGATTAGAATGGGCCAGGAGCCCTAAACAGCAAGAACGAGAACCTGGCTTAGATGATAGGAGTGCCCCTGCCTGCCAGAACTTTGCGTGGTTTAAAAAGTGTGTTGAGACCACGTTGTTAAAAGCACATTAAACTGAAATAACCTAGAAATAAGTTAATCGACCCATTATCTACTTAGGGAGTCATTGAGGTCTACTAAAGAGATTACGGTTTGGCTCTGCCTCAGAAGCACTTGGAGAGAGCAGTGTGATGCAACACCCCGCGACACCTCTACGCTCTAAACCTGTCTCCCCACTGACGGTGTCCTGGCTCACGAGCCCACAAACTCCAGCGAGACTGGGAGGTCTACAAGAAGTCTGTTCAAGACGTTTTTAAAATCTGGCAGTAGGAATCAGCACCTATTATCGTTTGCTAATGATGGAGCTTAGTACGGGCCCTTGAAGGTCCAGCTCCCTTTCGCAGCCCAGATCGAGAGAAAGGCGGGACTTAGGGAAACACGTCTACTCGGGCACCTAGGAGCACACCCAGCCGATAAAGACCCGCATCATGCATGTATGACAGCGCTGATTCACTATTCCCTCACAGAGCGCTAAGGTGGTCCCGTCCCAACAGAACAAGGCCTCCGGCACGAGAACACTGACGGCATCACATCAGTATGTGATCAAAGTGTTTTGATATTGAACTGAGGCCAGCCTTTAATTCAGAGATGACTTGTGAAGATGCAGTGGAACATGGTCTGCTGGTTTTCCTCCCCTACAACAGGCTGATGTTTATGTGAATCGATTGACACACCCCAGGTTCAAAAAACAATGATGCAGAAATGATAATCCTGAAGAAGTGGGAACAGATAAAGCGTTGGTGGTACTGGTGGTGCATTGTGTGTCTCTGGGATCGTGAGGGCAGAAGTGAATACAGTCATGACGCCATCCATCCAGTTTGGCGAATTGGCGGTTGCCATCTGGGCATTTTTAGGACCAGCAGATGGGATTGAGCACATTTAGCATTTGGTGAAGTGATGTTGGGACACCATGTACAGCTGTCGTGGCAGCAGCAATCTGTCAATCACAGTAGTCCCGCCCTAAAGCATAACCTGCTTTATGGTCTGTTTGACTGATTTTCTAAATAAACAAGATTCTGTGTTGAAGAAGCCTTGGAACCAGAGACTAATGTCTATAATGTCTTGTAATGTCTCTTAGTGGACATTTTTAAGACGCTTCTGCATTCCCACCTGACCTTAATGCCTTTCCATGTTTACATACATGCAATGTACTTTACCTGTATCTGTGCTGTTCGATGTTGAAGCTGCCAACTTTACATTTGATCTTTGTATAAACATCCTGGACATCCACTGAGGCACTCAGGTCTTCTAGTTCGCCGATGACACATATCTCTGTCAAAGAGACATAGAAAAAAAACATGAAGTGAATCACAGTGGAAGAAGAAATTCCTTCAAAAGCTGTACTGTATCTAACCCTGTACAAGTCCAACAGTTGGTCCTGATCCAGCTGTGTGTGTGTGTGTGTTGTAAGAAAATGCACGGCATGCACCAGAGCACCTTATGTTCAAACAGATACTCCAGTTTCCGGTGGCACAAGCAATGCTCACACACAGACTGATTTACTTTGTAACTGAGCCCTGAAGCTTAACTGTTGCTGCGTCCCTCTCATTGTTTCCACAAGCGAACGTCTCCCAAAAACACGGGCTGGCTCGGGGATGGACTTCATGCATGTGGAACTATGGTTGTTGCGTACTGTTGCCTCGCAGTGGTTCTTTGAAAAAACACTGAAGTTCCGAACGCCTTATTCAAATTGAAACACGGGGCATGTCGCTTTTATTGTGGAGAACTTGTGTGGACAGAACCCTTTCAAGCAGTGAGACTCAGAAACTCAGTCTACAAACGCGGTGTCAATAGCTTTTTAAAACACCCAGCTTGTAAGAGCGTTGGTTTATCTTAAAAGAAGAAGTCTGATTTGTGCCTTTAGCAGCGTCTCTGGAGAATCACGCTGGAATTTCTACCTCTAATCTTCCAACACATAATAGCATAACATTAACGCCCAGAACCGATGCGTCTTGGAGTGGCTGTTTTTTTCCATTTCTCTTTTAAAACGAAAATCTTATTTCCTTTGGCAGTTGAAAAACACATTACATCATAGCCGATTGTCTCCAGCCATATCTGGGGATTGCTTATCCTCGAGCATGTCCTTGTGATATTCGCCTGCATACAATTCTTGACTTTAATAACATGCCTATGTGTTGCGCGCTTAGGATCAAGCGGGAAGTCCATCTCGCAGCTCTAATGGCGCACATTGAGCGCAAATCCGAACGCGATGCCCATTTAGGATGTCTCTAAGTCAAACCACCTGTGTGAGGTCCTCCGAAACATTATGTTTCCACCGTTCAAAGACCTTAAGCCGGCCCTTTTCTGTTTAGCAGATGCTAAATATTACTGCCACCAATTAAAGGTAAATCTAGCCTCTCATCAATGCAGTAAATCTAGAGGGGACAAGCAGCGGGTCGCTTGGGATTCATCATTCATTTATTTGTCTTTTCCCCTTCAGTTTATTTTTCTCCCCCAGCCCCTTTTCCCTTCCGACTGCACAACACGTGAAGTGGAAAAGCAGTCAATGGCAGCAGCACTGTCAGAACTCTTCCTGCACTCATTCACACAGAAACATTTACAATAAAAAGATTAATCAGATCTCAAATTGTGTTTTATAACAAATAATATTGTTGAATCAATTAGTAACTCTTCATGCCGTGGAAGATACAATGTTTAAGGAATATTGGCTTGAGCATTGGCTTTACTTTTCAGAACCACAGGTTGCCACGTGATTTAGAACAGCTGTGTATTATGAACACACAACACTGCTGGATTGGATTCGAAAAATGAAAAAAGAGCAGCAAGTACCATTTTGAGGTTAAGTACACTACTTTACCTGTTTTTTTGACAGTCGGGTCAGGAGCAAACAGTTTGACTGTGACCTTGGGTAACATCCACTGCATCCAAAGGCTGACCTTCCCACTGGAGCCTCCAATGCTGCTGGTTTTCTGCTCCAGAGTGACTGTGTCAGCAAACGGGCCGTCATCCACAGCCGGAAAAGAGTCGCCCTAGGGAGCCAAAACAGTATCTGCTAATCATATCTAAGGGCTTGTGATAAGGTCTAAGGTCACACTCTGCCTTAAAATAATTAATTATCTTTCGGTGGTGTTGTGAAGATATTGAGATATTTTCTACACGCATCAAGCTCTACTGACTAAACGTTGTTGGTCAAATTAGAAAGTTGTCAATACCTTCTCAATTATATAATTCTCTCAAGTTGTGCGAGGGAGTATGTGTGAGGGTGTGTCTGTAATAACGGTGACTGGCATGGAGTAATATGAGCTAAGTAGTAATGGCGTTCAGTCAGTCTCAATGAGAGATATTCTTGTGTCGACTACCATTTGGGAACTGATTATTGTCGGTCTGGAGTCAAAACACAGGCCTGTGTGTGTGTGTGTGGTTTAGATTGGATTGTTTGGTTTACAGTTCTGGCCGGTCGGTAGGATTAGACTCTGTAATGTCATGTGTGGAAACAGGAGCCAGCCGCTGGCGCTGTGGGAAGCTCAGACCACTATGTAGTGTAGCGTGGTTCTCTGGAGCATCGAACCCCGGCTGCTGCTCGCCAGTCAGAACCGCTGCCGCCTCTACCGCAACAGCCCTTTTCCTTGGCAGGGTCAGAGAGAACAACACATCAATAACAGTTATTAATGTGTTGTTCTCCCTGATTGACCCTCTAATGAGTACAATGTTCATTTTGGAAAACGTTTCTGGCTTGCAATGAGAAAAAAAAAGATTATATATAAGAATTTAATACACATATACATATATATACACATATATACATGTATATGTATATATACACATCAATAAATAAATATGAATTTAAAGAAAATTTAATGAATACCTGGAATTCAGTTACAATTACGTTAAATAACGTACAAAAAATGAAAGTAATCAACGTGAAGGGAAAACATCACTACTAACTCCCCCTCTTAGGAAGGTAAAGCCTTGAAAACATGTGACGGCGCTGAGTTGGTAGAGGTGGGCCCAAACACGTTCTTCCACACCTCCACAAGCCAAGCTGTAAAGTATACACTTTCATTCCTGGGCCCCTGTGGCATATATATGGTGTATCATATATACTGTATACTGTATGTGGGGGGCGGGCGGGCAGAGGGGGTCGCTGCTGCCACTACTGCTGAGACTTATCAAAACAGCTCCTACATTCTTGCTCAATCACCCAGCCTCCCAGAGGACTAAACACTTCCACCCGTGTTTGTACTTAGGTAAACAGTGACAAGTGGGCTGTCGGGGGGCCCTTGTGGCCTTGTTACACTCCTTCCCCTCACCATCCCCACGGTACCTCCCCCCCCGTTGAACAGAACCGCTTGTGACGCAACAACACTAGCAGAAATAATTGCACACACAGATATGAAGCACATTGTTTTCCCCATGTTTGTGTGTGCTCTCTCCCACACGTTACTGGCTCTTTTAATGCTGTGCGACCACCAGGGGCCTCCCATTGCTGACAGGCCCCTGGTGGTCGCACAGCATTAAATCCCCCGGCTAGGTACTTGACTACACAAACACGCTACATCGTCATTTTTACTACCTAATGCAAATGTACACATTGGTATTACGCAAGGCCCTGTGGCTGAGGACACCTAGGCTCCGGGCCCCCAGCTAGTCCCCGCTGCTGCTTCTGTAATAGACAGCAGAAAAGGTCAAACCCAGGGATAAACATCAGCTAGGGAGGAAAAGGAAGCCCTGAACACGCTTCGTCCTGCACCCAGTGCGCCGCTCATTGTACTTCACTCCCCACGTTTGGTATTTCATCTGAGCAAATACGAGTAAGTACAGGTTATTGTTTCCCTAAATGAAGAGGCTTAGTTTATACTCATTCAAGCCGCCAGCTTACGTGACTCAAACAGAGCTCACAGCCTGAAGAATCACAATGTGTTCTGGGCAAGAAAACAATGTACACAGCAAAAGCAATGATGACTTTTCCAGCTTTGAAAATCCTCCACAAACAAAACCGATTCATTTTTTAGACACATTGCATGAATTAGCGCTGAATCAACTCCTTTAAGCAAGCAATCATGATGAAAAAACCTCACAGTAATGTTGGATCTCTTTGACATTTGTGCAACACAATCTTGGACAAATTTCCACCTTCATTGCAATTCGGAGAATGCGAGTGGAGAATTTGTGGAACTCACTCAGGGTGTTCAGGACATTTTACTCACAAACATAATGCCTCTGGCCATGTGAAAATTGTTTTCCAATGAAAATGAAATGGAGAAGTATGTATACAAAAGAGGTTTCTTAATGCACAACTCTAAGTACCTTTGATTATGGGGGGGCAAAAAAATTAATGACAATAGCCGTAGTGCGAAATAAAGAAGAGGCTTGTCCATGTGTGGGTAAACACAACCTAGATGCACAGGTGGAACTGAACCAACCTCGGTGGGGGAGCCAAAGTCTGCAGACGGGCTGCGGGTGCTGGTGTCTGGCAGTGCGGTGCCGGCACTACTGCGCACCGGGGACGACGGGGCAGCACCGGTGGGCGGTTCTGGCATGCTGGAGGGCTGACGCAGGACGCCGTGCCTCTGGAGACGAGCCCACGTGGAGCTCCAGCTGAGCAGGAGCTCGTAAAGCAGCTGGACCTGGAGAGAGGCAGAAGTTGTCATCTTTCACACGCGCTGGGAGCAGTTTTGATCTGATTTACAAAAAAGAACGGTTGATTCCTTTCTTTTGAGCACTTTCGCTCATACCACCCCGTACATACACACACACACACACACACACACATGCATACACACACACAGCTGTAAAAAAGTTCAATACATGAAGTCTGCTGGCCCAACAGAGCACCTTAAAAGATTGACGTGACGCACCAATATTTGAATCTGGATTTGAGGTCTGACTCAAGCAGCTGTACTTGGGAGGTCTCATGTGCTTCTCACTGAGCCCTATTTTAGCTTTGTAGTCCTGGGACTCTGGACCTAGTTCAAGCTCAGGGCAAAAGAGGAAATATTAGCCAGATGCATGCCACCACATTCATCCATTTCTTTCACTGTCTTTAAGACACTCTTTCCATCCTTCCTTTACAATTGCGTGTGACCACTTGCAAGCCACGCCGTGTTCACGCACGTGCTTCACATTGAAAACTTGTTATGCATCACAACAAAAACTACCAAAGAAACACCCAAAGAGGAAAGTTGAGTTGTGTCATCAATTCCTCCCGCCCCCTCAAAAAAAACTGACCACGGATAGGAAAAACCAAACGCTCGGCGTCAAGTGTTTTCAGCTATTTATCATGTGTTCACATGAAAAGAGGCCCTTTAAACAACAACAAAGCCAAAAACAAGAGTGGAAAACATGAGGGTAAGGCAGGGGAATGTGATGCTTTCGGTTATCCACGCAGTCACTCCGTGTTCTTTGGAGGAGACTAGAAGGAGAGAGAGGGGGGAAGAAAAGACCCGCTCTTTCACAGTGAGCTAATTTCTGGATTTCTAATTCTTTGCTTGTGCAGCCAACAAAGGCCTCCAAAGTAAAAAAGGTGCACGTACGAATGATCGCGCACACACAATAGCTCTCTCTCTACTCCAAACACATTTCTGCACGTGCACGCCTATTGGCACGCACATTACAGGGAGGCCCACCATAAATAAGCATAAATCAAAATGAAAAGCAGCACAATACATTACAGCTGGGCCATTTTCCAACATCGTCGTCCAGGAGAAGCCGCTCACGCCGATTCGGCAAACGATAAGCGAACTTGACGATAAGCGAAGGGGGGAAGCACTGAGGGGCCGAGAGGAAGAGCCTAAATAATCTCTGTTTAGGGGCTCCATCAATGTTGTCACTTTGAGACTTTAGTAGATCACATCCGTAAACTAATTTCTTTCATGCCTCCACTCATAATTGGTCTGTAGTTACCACACTCCATTGTTCATATCTTCCCTCTGCTTCATCCTTCACCTCCCACTTGCTCATGATATCCCTGATTAGTGCAAGGTAAGGTCAAAGGGTTAATCTCAGCCACTGCTTTCAAGCTTAGCACACGCACGCACGCACGCACGCACGCACGCACGCACGCACGCACGCACGCACGCACGCACGCACGCACGCACGCACGCACGCACACACACACACACACGCACACACGCACACACACACACACACACACACACACACACACACACTCACGCACACTCACGCACACACGCACACACACACACACACACACACACATACACACACACGCACACACACACACACACACACACACACACACACACACACACACACACACACACACACACACACACACACACTCACGCACACACACGCACACACCTACACCACCATTCTCTGGGGTTGTTGTCCATAAATTAAATTAGTGCAAACTGGAGGCAGCGTCTTCAGCAGTTACTACATAAAAACAACACATAACGGAAGACTTTATCTGAGCAGTGCGTTTATAGAGAGACTTCTCAGTGAGTGAAAAGCTGTTGAGTACATGTGGTTGCTGAGAGCGTAAGGAGGTAATGTACATGTGTGTGTTCGCTGAAATACTGTGCAGTCACGTGTCAAAGGTCAAAGCAAACGCTGCTGGTGTGTGTGTGTGTTTCACGGTGGTCCCGATAGGGTGTAAGTGCAGCTACCAGCCTCATCCTTGAGACAGCCTCATGAATCATTCACCCTGACACTATACACAGCAAGCACAGCGCTGCAAGCCCACCATCATATGCATGGGAGGCACCACAAGTGAAACCTCCCCAGTTCATTACTGACAATATGTTTTCTGCATTAAAAGTTTTAAAAATAGTTTGTTTAAATATGAAAATGAGGTATTAACTTCTTGTAGGTGTTTACGTAGAAAATCAATGTCCACCATGTTTTTAGAAGGAAGTGTAGTGAAAGTGCCGGTGTCTGTGAAACAAAAGCCTCTGTAAAAACCCTCACAATATGGATTCGAACCGTAATGTGAAGAGGAGGTTTTTGGATCTAGCTGACACGAAACATTTCTGAAATGTCATCTTTCTATATGCAATGCATAGCCTAATAGTAACTTTTGATGAATTAAGGAGAAATATGTAATGAAATAAATCCCTCAAACGCATATTTTGGATGTTTTCTTTCAACTAGTCTGAAAGGGAACAATTAAGTAGTGCATGACAAACAATATTTGAAAAGAAGACATGTCGGAAATGGCTTAGAGCTGATTATTCTGTGTTTGTTGGTTCATCTTTATGCACACAGTATGCAAGTGTGTGGCTGCTTTGTTTTCTCTCGCACTCTTCTAATAAAGCTGCTCCCCTTTATGCTCTGAATGCTTTCCTTAACCCTTCAAAAAGACACCACTTCATAAAATACAGTCAGGTCCATAAATATTTGGACATTGACACATTTTTCATTATTTTGGCTCTGTACACAACAACAATGGAATTGTAATGAAAACATGTGCTTTAAGTGTAGACTTTCAGCTTTAATTTGAGGGTATTTACATCCAAATCAGGTTAGCGGTGTAGGAATTACAACAAATTCAAATGTGGCCACCCTCTTTTTAAGGGACCAAAGGTAATTGGACAATTGGCTAATCAGCTGTTTCAAGGTCAGGTGTGCGTAATTCCCTCGTTATTTAATTTACAAGTAGTAGATAAAAGGTCTAGAGTTCACTTCAGGTGTGGTATTGGTGTTTGAAATCTGTTGCGGTCAACTTTCAATATGAAGTCCAAAGAGCTGTCACTATCAGTGAAGCAAGCAATCATTAGGCTGAAAAGTCGAAACAAAACCATCAGAGAAATAGCAGACACATTAGGTGTGGCCAAATCAACTGTTTGGTACATTCTTAAGAAGAAAGAACACACTGGTGAGCTCAGCAACACCAAAAGACCTGGAAGACCACAGAAGACAACTGTGGTGGATGACAGAAGAATAATTTCCCTGGTGAAGAAAAACCCCTTCACAATAGTTGGCCAGATCAAGAACATTCTCCAGGAGGCAGGTGTATCTGTGTCAAAGTCGACAATCAAGAGAAGACTTCACCAGAGTAAATACAGAGGGTTCACCACAAGATGTAAACCATTGGTGACCCTCAAAAACAGGAAGACCAGATTAGAGTTTGCCAAAAAACATCTAAAAGAGCCTGCACAGTTCTGGAAGAACATCCTATGGACAGATGAGACAAAGATAAACTTCTACCAGAATGATGGGAAGAGAAGAGTATGGAGAAGGAAAGGAACTGCTCATGATCCAAAGCATACAACCTCATCAGTGAAGCATGGTGGAGGTAGTGTTATGGCGTGGGCATGTATGGTTGCCAATGTAACTGGTTCCCTTGTATTTATTGATGATGTGACAAAAGCAGCAGGATGAATTCGGAAGTGTTTCGGGCAATATTATCTGCTCATATTCAGCCAAATGCTTCAGAACTCATTGGATGGCGCTTCACAGTGCAGAATGACCCGAAGCATACTGCGAAAGCAACCAAGGAGTTGATTAAGGCAAAGAAGTGGAATGTTCTGCAATGGCCAAGTCAATCACCTGACCTGAATCCAATTGAGCATGCATTTCACTTGCTGAAGACAAAACTGAAGGGAAAATGCCCCAAGAACCAGCAGGAACTGAAGACGGTTGCAGTAGAGGCCTGGCAGAGCTTCACCAGGGACGAAACCTAGCGTCTGGTGATGTCTATGTAATCCAGACTTCAGGCTGTCATTGACTGCAAAGGATTTTCAACAAAGTATTAAAAGTGACAATTAGATTTATGATTATATTAATTTGTCCAATTACTTTTGGTCCCTTAAAAAGAGGGTGGCCACATTTGAATTTGTTGTAATTCCTACACCGTTAACATGAATTGGATGTAAATACCCTCAAATTAAAGCTGAAAGTCTGCACTTAAAGCACATTTTTTCATTGCAACTCCATTGTTGTGGTGTACAGAGCCAAAATAATGAAAAATGTGTCAATGTCCAAATATTTATGGACCTGACTGTATCTTTGCTCCTGTTGCACATCTATCATTTTTGGGAAATTCATTCAGAAATGTTTCTATTCATGTGACAAAGCTCTTAAACATTGAAACATGTATTGTGCCATGATTTAAGTGGAAGTGAGGGCCCAGCTTTTTTTTTTAGGTGACTTCAAATATATTCATGTCTCTACCACCCATACAGCAATCACTTTGCTCTCATCTCACCATCATGGTGCTACTTATCGTGCAGCAACTGAAAATCCCACAAACGGAAAAACTAATTAGAAAGAAGAGTAAGAAGTGTGGGGTCACTTTTTTCTTCTGGAATTGGTTCTGAAGGGGCTGCTGCATGACTTGAAATGGAATCAATCACCATGAGAGAACTTTCCAGGCACAGAACATGTCTTCCTTTATGTATTTAAAACCGAGATGATTTGTGTAAATATTCAGATCTAATCCTGCTCCCCTGCAGACCGCTCAATGATACGATATGACATTAGGAAACCCCTTCAGTCAGTAAAAGTGAAGTCTGATAAGAGCAGAAGCCCTGGAGGAAAAAAAGAGAGGGGAGAAGAATAGAGAAGAATAAGCGGAGGCTTTCGTTGGACCCAGAAACTAATAATGACTCATCGTATAATTGCAATAAGGCCTGCCAGCTTCGCCAGACGCGGGCACTGTATTGGAAAGGGACAACAGAGGGAAAAAGAAAAGAATCCGACCAGCTCTCCTGATCCCTGGGAACGTTTTCTCCACCACCGGATTAGGGCCTTTCATTTGTTTGTCTGGTACCAATTCCTCCCAATATCACCATGGCTCATCACAGCGGTCAGAGACATTTAACAGTGCAACCACTCAAAAGGTCGGCCCAATTAAGTGTTTATAGAGGAACCTAATTCAATTCGGCTAATTCAATTACGGGAAAACCAAACATGTGTAATGGCACATGCTAACGCCGCGGTGAGAAACGACAAGAAGACTTAACCGGCAGAGAAACCGTTTCCAATCCGTCCATATCCTTCAGACTCTCGCAGCGCACTGTTAAACAATGAAGCCCCGCTCTCCTTCGCTCATACCTCAAAATATTTGACCAGAGTAAACAGGCCGACACTTTCTTGTCTTGTGGATGAGGCAGGACAACAGTGTGTTGTCCTTTTTCAGGAGTGTTTAACACAGAGATGATTTGTGTAAATATGCAGATCTGAACCTGCTCCCCTGCACCCCGCTCACCTGAGGGTTGGAGCACTTGACGTGGACGGGCTGCAGGTCGACGTGGAGGCAGACCACGAAGGAGTGTCCCCCATCAGAGCAGCTCTGCAGCTTGTGGGACGTGACGGCCAGCGTAGAGGTGCAGCCCATTGGCTCCAACAGGCTCAGGTTCCGTTGCTGCCCCAGCAGCGTGTACACGCTGAACTGACTCAGGCTTACCGTCCACGGGAAGGCGTCGCCTGTCGGGAGACAAAGAAGGACGAGTGAAAGTGAAGGGTATGGAGGGAGGAGCGGTGAGGAAGCAGAGAGAGAGGAAGGCTGGAAGTCATTGTGTCTGTTTGTGTATGCCCACATTTGATGTTCTTTGCGACCGTCTCAATCGGGTAATGATCGAGGTAAGAGGAGCCACTTCACAGCCGCAAAGCAGTGAATAAACTAATATCCATTCCTGTAAATTATTCACAATAAAAGGTCCCATTTATTGCTGCTGCTTCCTCATCCCCTCATGCATTATATATTTTAAACTGAAAAATAACTACTAAAAGCTCAGTTAATTAACCAATAAACACATTTTCCTTCTCAACAATAAATGTCCCTCTATGTTTTGTTATTTAAAAGCGTTTTATATGATGCAGGAAATGTTGGGTTTTCAACTATGTTCCAAATTGCAGAGTCTACATGCAACATGTACTAGGAACATACTCCTTTCATTAAAGTATTGCACCTTGAACTTTGACCTTCTGGCTACTATACCCACATGATTGCTTCATTTGACATACTTTGTGTGAATTTCTTTCTTGACTACTAAATAGTATGGTAGCTGGTCCCAACCCAATACAAGCCGGTCCCCCTCCGTTATGTGGCGAAGCCGATTGAACCCCAGACAGGCAGACTTGACATTTAAAGTGCTGTGGCCCAAAGGTTGCACCGACAGATAAGTGTAACCACGGCCAAACAGAGATGGAGGAAAATGTAGACTTGGATTTGGAAAAGATTTGGAAAAGTAAAATTGAATAACAACGCACAAAGGATAAATTATTACATCTCCATAATTTCAATGACTGCGTATTTGATAAAAAGGCCTCCACGGAAAACATTAAGATTCACTAAGGAGGCACAGAACCCTCTACACCCAACAGGGAGGAGGATGATCCCAGGAAAGCATATTGTAGAATGAGTGTCTATTCTAGCACTGTGGCTCTAAGACAGGATGCCACACGGGCAAAGCTTGAGCTTGTTCACTTGCCAACCCTGAAGGATCGCACACAGAGTGGAGGAATTGTGTGCGTGAAGAGCAAATTTGCCATGCACCGAAAGTTTTTAAAGTCTGAGATGAAGAGCTTTTCAAAGGGTAGGAATGAATTACCAAAAGCAAACGGGTTGTTACTTTTTATGGCAACATTGACAAGGCTGCTGATCACTAATTTTTTCTCTCTCATTTCAAAAAGAAATATCTGTTTGCCTAATGCTGATGTCATTGCAGGAGTTTGAGAGAAAAGAAAACAGTGAGAGAAAACACTGAATGTTGCTTATGTCAACTCTACCCAGGTGTGCACGCCACATGTGCAAGATCTATCTCTCAAAGTGGCTGTGCATAAGTTTGTTTGTCTTTTGTCATGGTAAATGAGTAGTGGTGGGTCAAAGGTTGGCTCAGTGTTGAAAGGGCCATAATGATGATGAATTCACATTATGGAGCCTATTGCTATTATGAAAGTCTTCGTTTTCATTATTAATAAAAGCATGAGTATGAGTATATTTTTCCCACCCATTTAAATTATGATTTTCCAACACATTTACAACCTATAAGATAAATAGGTTTGTTTAATGAAGCTATCGGCGTCACTGTTTTCTATAGGCTCACATTCTGTTTTCTCTTTTAATGTTAATGTCAAATCAATCTTTTCTTTTGACTCTCATCGGGTCTTGCGATCTCCTCCCACCATTTGAAGCACCCTAATTAAAGACGCTATGTGGTCAGATACCTTCCTCCAGGACGGGCTTGGACACCACGAAGGGGAGCTCCTGCAACGGCTCCATGTACTTCTGGCCCGTGCTGAGGACGCTGATCTGGGGCAGGCACACCACCAGAGTTGTGGGCATGGAGGCCTGGTTGTGGTACCAGCTCCGAACGGTGCCGGGAATGTCGCCGCAGATGATGGTGCTCGGGGAGGGGAGGCTGTCATTGGGCAGGAACATGCAGCACGACTGCAGCTCAAACTGGAGAAAAAACCAAAGGACACTAGAAGTCAAGGATTGCAGTGAAGAAGAACGTAAGGAACTCTAAGTGTGTCTGTGTTTACTGTGGGAGAAAAAGATGGAACCTAACTATTCCTATATTACTATCTAACTAAGACAGTAGGACTTGCTTTAAAAAAAAATAATGAAAGTAGAATATTAGACTGCATATTTAAAACAAATGTGAAGTGCATATCTGGAACTCTGAACTCCTTTTACAACTTCAGGGGTATTTTCTTTTTTACGGTCAAATCGTCAACTGAACATATTGAAGGATTATTTATTGGCTTCCAGACTCATTGCAGCTGCATAGTGTCATGCGTAACTCTGTTCACCAGACATAAAAAAGTGAAATTTACAAGACACTAGGTCAGTAACCAGTATGCAGACATGCATGAATATATGGCAGACAGCAGTGTGTGTGTGTGTGTCTGCGTCCAATAAGCACACAAATGCACATCCTTCTTTTACTCAAATCTACAAATACAACTTGCAACCTTCTTCTATTATCACAGACTAATGGAATGCCTCTGACAGGCTTGAATATGAATGCTGCTTGTGGCAGGAAAAAATCAGCAGAAATTTAGTAGACCGAGACCGAGATAAACCGGGATAAAAAAGATATTCCTTCATATCACGGTGCAAAGGAGGGATTTGAAATCGGAACACTTCTGCACACTGACACAAATTATTTTTTAAATTTGTATTTAAGAGTCGGCACGCAGGGAGAAAGTCCATGGACACTGCATGGTCTGCTGCACATCTTAGCGGGGTTAAGGAAGCGTCAGGCTTAACACAAGTCCGGTCCCACCCTGAGCACACTGCCTGAGGCCATAACCGATAACCATTCTTCTTATCCGCAGAGGTTTCAAAGTATATGCAGACTAATGTATATCTCGGTTCATATAAATAATAAATATTTTACTGCAACCATAAAAAGTTCAACCTTAACACAAAGAAAGTAATCTTGCACTGAAACATTTGCTTTTTCAAATTGTTCATTTAAGTTGAACTAAGCTGTTAAAGTGACCCACATTATTTTAGTTGCTTTTCTGTGACAAAATCTGTCACCAGATCAATCCTTTAGACATAATCTTGGGGAAATTGTAAACTAACATAAATGATGCCAGATGGAAGTTGACCCTGGTGTTTGAGAAGACGCAGATGTAAAGCTCTCTATTCCACCAGGCACTTTGTTTTATATTAAACTTTTTTATTAGCAATTGTTGGTCAATTTTGGCCAAATTAGATATGATGTAAAGATTGTTAATAACTACCTGGAAAGGGTGAGTTAATACTGAAGTTCAGCCAATTTTCTAGGCACGGTCAGCATTAAGAGTAGGTTGTGTTCATACCGAGGCAAAAAGGCTCAAGATGCCGCACCGTGACATGGAAAAAAATGGTCTCTTCTGTGCTTAATCTCGGTTTCACACAACTGATCTTTCGTCAGACCTCCTCTCCCCTCTTTTCTGTTAACACACGAAAATCCCACTGATCCAACATAGGCATCGGTGCATGAGTCCAAGTGATGGCCAGGGCCATTAGTATAGGGAAACATTTGCTTCTTTATCTCGAGCGAGGCAGCTGAGGGACCAGAGGAGGTAAGAACAACAGTGAACAGAGTAAGACATGAACCGGTAAACCACTGGTTATGTGAAGCTTTCATACAAAACAACTATGACCAAGAAATGTAAATCCCTATCCCTGGTTCTGTGGTTGTGTCACCCTTCTACGTATGTGAAAGCAGATAGCAAGACAGGTGCAAAAGAGAGAAAGAGTTGAGCTCAGAATGTCCAATATGTCTCAGGGCTTCGACCACTGCCAAAACTACTGAGGGCTCTTCTCCCTCCACCCCTATGAACCCTCCCATCCCTGCTGAGGCCTTGGCTCTCTGCGTCCAGGTCCCTCACTGTGTCCAGGCGCAGAGAGAGGAAAGTAACCGCCAATAGGGGGACAGAGGGATCCAGTGTTTGTGAAGGGTTGCATACACAGTCCCCCCAAAAATGTACTAACAGGTCAAAGTGAGAGTGTATGTTTCATGTCACATCTTCGGGGGTAAAAGTTGAGTTGAGGTTGTGCAGGATCGTGTTTGGTATTCCGCACAATTGTGTTTAACAGCTCTGTAACAGGCCAATAAACACAGCGCTGGAAGCAGTTAGCATGTGGGACAATGTCCCCGTGCTGCACGCTGCTGGGGCATGCCAGGTCTGTCTGGCTGTGTTTGTGCGTGAGAGAAAGCATGCTTATCGTCCTGAATGACAGGACAGGAAACCAAAAGGTACGCCAGGTTGTCCTAAAATCTCTTTAAGTCACACGCAGGTCACTGTATTTACAAGCCACTCACAGAGACTGAGAAAAACTATATTACATTTGCATCCAGAGCCTTCAGTTATCAAGCTCCACTTTTGTGGAACCAGCTTCCACTTTCAGTCCAGGGGGCAGATTGAGTCAGTTCTATTAAGATAAAGCTTAAAACTTTCCTCTTTGATAGCTTATAGCTAGGGTTGGCTTAGGTCAGCCTGGACCAGCTCTTAGTTACGCTGCTATAGGCTTAGACTGCCGGGGGACTTCTTAGGACACACCGAACTCCTCTCTCAAGCGCACTCTCTCCATCTACAAAAATCCACGTTGCATTAATGCACATGACTAATTCGGCCTCATCCCGCAAGTTTTTCTGTGCTTTTGCGCCGAGCAGGTCTTGTAGTTCCGTCAGGACCCTGGTCCTGACTCCGGCCGTGGACCTGCTGACGCCTGCTGCTGCTATCATCATTATTATTATTTTAAATATGAATTATATTACTGTTACTGCCATCATAAACCAACATTACCCTTTCCTAAAGTCTTTGTGCTTTCCCTCCCCACAGTCTTCTGTTGATGGTGGTTGGTGGTGGTAGCAAGCTGATGGCTTGCTAATTTGAATTATTTAATTTATTTGTGTTATAGGAATTAAATGTATTCTACATCTGTATGAGTCATTCTGTACACATGACATCAATTGCAGTCTGTCTATCCCGGGAGAGGGATCCCTCCTCTGACGTTCTCCTTAAGGTGAAGGGTTTATTTTTTGGGGGGTTTTCCTGTCCGATGTGAGGGTCTCGGGACGGAGGATGTCGCATGTGTACAGACTGTAAAGCCCTCTGAGGCAAATTTGCGATTTTGGGCTATACAAAATAAATTGAATTGAATCCACAGACTAACGCATGCTCTTGTGTTGACGGACTCGTTTGCATTCATGGTTCAAAAAGGCTTTGGTGTGTTGCCAAGCAATTCATCGGCAGAACAATATGCGGAGTGGTTTGTTTGTTTATTAATCAGATACTTTTTTGTCCCATGCATCTCCACTGCAGCTTTTCATCGCCTCTTTTCGCGGACATATTTGTTGCGTATTTTCCTCTGCAGTTTTGCACCCCCCTCGAACGGCAAACCGACGTCTGCACTGATCTGGGTCCATGAATTGGAGGCCATCCGCGCGTCCTTATATTCCGCCAATGACGGGTTGTATAAGTGGTCATATTTACGGATTTCATCCCACAAAATAATGGCGGAATTATGCCATGAAACCGGAAATGTGAGAGTGCAGGAAGAATGTAGTTAGCAGACCAATCACAGCCTTGCGGCTTGCGTTGGCTTGCGTAGCTTTCGACGGTCGACGGTGAAAAGTACGCAAGGGGAGGGCAAGGGGCTCTTTAGTCTGCGTGTCCTTGCGTTTCTCTGAAAACAGAGAAGCATAAACTAGGCTCAAGATAATGAGAATGTTTTTTTTTTGATGGACCTGTAGAAAGACAGCTTTTCCACATGCTGTGTTTTTTTAAATAGAAACAGGGGACAAATAATATCTGAAAGCCAAAGGCATAATTGCAGTGTGGAATATCTTTTACACAACTTTACCCTCTGAGAGTTTGTGGGTGACGTGGAATAAGACTGTGGCGTGATGTGACAGACATGGCCTCTGGAAATGACTGGTACAAACAACAAAACACGCAGCACAGGGCCCCATGTGTACCAGACTCATATTTTAACAATCATGAGGGTTCGAATTTCATTTGGGATTATGACAGGGGCATCTGGAGCTTCTCCACATTATGGGGGATTTGGGATTATTGGAGGGATTTCGATTCAAATTGAATCCTACTGTCAGAAGATCAAGAATGGCAGGTGTGCTCATACAGTTTATGTGTCTGAGAAGAAGGTTCAGTGTGGAAAGAGAGGAGTCAAAGAGTCCCGACCGCTCGTTCCTTTTGTCCAATGACATCATGTCCTGTCAAAGTGAAACTAAATCTTTAAACATAACAAATGGAGTTAAGTGTCAGTTACCCACTGCCTCCATTGACGGATTAATCCAGGAAAAAACACATGGACAATGTGACTGTGTGTGTGTGTCTGTTTGCGCACGTGTGCGCGCATTGACGCCAGAGCGTATCACTCACAGCACACTCTATTAATATACTTCAAAAACAGCCGAAATACTTTTCAATTTTGCTCAGGAAATCTCAGTTAAAAGGAAAAAAAAGATTGAAGTCAATCGACTCCTTATGAGGTTGCATGTGCCAGGCTTTAACTGTGAAAACATGCTCAAATGACACACACACAAAAGCACACGTGTGTGTGCTTGGGTGTTTCACCAATTAACTTTAACACAGCCCCTTGCAAGTGCAGTTATCAATCGTTTAAACTAAGGAAAAAGTTTAAAAAATGGCTGTAAGCCAAAACACCTGAATTAACATCTCCCGTCTTCTCTTCCTTCAAACAAGCGCAGCAAAAGCAAGCCTCCCCCCCTGAATATCCTTGCAGAGACTTGACGCTGTGCTCGACACTTCTCTGAAGGACGCCACCTGCAACAGCAATGGACGCAGTTACCACAACACTCTCAAGTCATAAGGTCATATCCCTCTGAAGGACTGCTGGTCGCGTACTGACGCACTTCTGAGTCTGCAGGGTAACTTGTGATTGACGAGTCGGAGAGCAATTATAATTTTGGTTTTAGAACATGGTCAGTTTTCACTTCATGGAAGTTGTTTGTAACATTAATGTTGGCTGAAAATGTCTTTTTTAGCGTTGGTTGAATTTAGCTCCGCCCTCTCGGGTCACTACTGGACGGTGACGACTCATTTGCGTAACCCTTTTGTAACCAAAGTCCACAAACCATAACTATTTCCACCAACAGTCTACGTTTAGAGCAACAAGCTTGCTGCTACATACTTTCTCATAGAATCAGAGACAGAACAAAGATCATGTGTGCTGTTTGAAGTTCTGGAGATTTAATTTTCCTCATCGCTGCCTTTCATCAGCACATCCCTTGTATTTAGAGAAAATGCCTGCGTTGTCTGCCTTGCTCATTTAGAGACGAGAGTGAGAGAGCCATCAGGTGGGACAGAGTCCTCTAGCCTTCAGCACTCACACTGATGAACCCAGCAACAGTAACAAGCTCCAGGGGCTACTAGGAATGAGCGGGTCAGTGCTTTTTGAGTGACAGCGTGGTTATTTAGGAGGTGACCGTTGCCTATCCTGAGATTTAGACCTTGATCCTTTCCTCGCAGGCCTCTAAATGAACACGGATCATCTTACACTTTGATGTACAATCATAAAGGCTCTAATTCAATCTGGATTCTGGATCAGGAAGCCAGCCCATGCTGTCAGGAGTAAATAAATACATGTAGAAAATAGACAGATGAAGAAAAGAGCCAGAAACATTCTAAAAGCTGAAACACATCCATTTGGAAAGTACTTTGATTAATCTTTAAGACGCTCGAAGACTTTTATTTTTCTTCTTTGTGAAGTTCTTCCTTCTCATCTCCGCCTGGCGTCACATCACAGAGTTCTAAATATGGGATTGTTTCATTCTTCATGGCAAGTCCTGCTCAGTTTTATTCTTGATCACTTCCCCGCTCCATCAGATAGCGTTCCTGATCCAGCCACATGTGTGGACTCTGTTTCAAATCTTTGTCTTAATACCCTGCTAAAAAGCGTCCCCTCACTTCCTCCCCTTCCCAGCAGTGCTGCGAGTGTACGATCTGCATCGTCTTTGTGAAGGCGGTTTATCTGGTTCCAGCAGAGCAGGTTCTAATAGAGAGGAAGCCAAAGGCCAAACACTTAGGCTTTAAAAGGCTGGGGCCATGTGGAGATGGCCTATATAACCGCAGGAAGCTCTTAGGATCGGCCGGGCCTCCCTAGTGAATGATAGGGCAGTGAGTTGGACGGAGGAACCCATGTCTACACTGAGGAGCAATTTCAGCTGTGAGTGCATCATGCTCAGATTGTCATTTCCAAGAGTACAGCTAAACGTTTCAGATGTGGAGTGACTCTGAAGTAGAAGGTAGTAAGTTGCGTTTTGCCTCAAAGAGATCAGGAATTGTTCTCATAATAACACGCAACTGGAGAGGGCTGCAGGGATGACGTTCCCTAAACTAAAAGCCCATTTTTCCATGGGATTTGGAAATATTTTAGAAAATAATCTTCAAAGCCACCACTTTGATGATTTTTAAGTATGAATGTAATCAGCAGAATTAAAAAGCTAACGTGGGGCTATAAACAAACTACATCACTTAGACATTTAAAGCCACAACAGCATTTTCATAAGAGGTATTTAGTGATGTATTCATATAAAACTCTAGCCGTTTGTGACAACGGCAGACCTTATTTTTTCAGGCATCTAACCAAAAACCCATCAAGAAGATGTGTTGATGCTTGGTTAAGAGTTATCTCTTTTCTCTAATCTCTCCTCGCTAAGCCAGTGAATTTAAGAAACCTGGGCCTACTTTTGTCCCGCATGACATGACAAAGACATATTGCTCGTGCCTGCCCTCCTTGAAACATATTTTCAGCAGGACAGCTGTGTTGCTACATACTCCTGCGAGCATTGGACTGGATCTCTGTCATAGTCATCCATCTTGGACCCAGGAAGTGGGGGACGATGTCTGACGTTCGGTGGTGCTGTGGTCAGATCCGCTGTTAAGACTCATTGTTTTCACATCACTGCAGAGAAGAGGAACGCAGAGGCCCCGACTCTGAGCAGAAATCAGCACAGCACAAACCCTGTGGGCCGAGATCACCTCTCCGCGGAGCGACCTCACAACACGCACAAGTTGCTCGCTCCAGTACGTATGTGCTGAAACATTTCCCCCCTTGTTCTCTCTGCTATGTGCTCTTTTCACACACAGGAAATCAGCCAGAGATAGAGGAGAGGAAATTAGAAACACCCTCCCACCCCCCCCCGGGTCAAAACATTTTCAACTCCCGAGCAGGAAAGAATCTCAATGGAGAGATCTGCGGCGAACGGAAAACACATCCCTTTGTTTTTAAAAACCCGATACCGCTCCAAGTGCAATCTTCCTGTGCCCGCACCAGAAGGGACACTGTTTCCTAAGTGGCCGGTCAGATGGACAGAAGGCCGACAGAGCAAACCCTCCCCACCGCCACACAATCTCTCTGGATAACCCACTCACTGTTAACCTCAGCAGATCCTTCTGGATTTCAACTGCATCCAAGAAGCCCTTTGGATAGCAATTTCCATGCTGTAAACACTGTCTCCCTGTAGATGAATGTGATTAATGCGTGTATCTGGAGATGACACGGTGCACATGTGCATTGCGGTGCAGGGATGTACAAAAAACGTTTTACATTTTTTTATTCTCCTGCGACCTCAAAAAAGCAGCTCTCCTCTCTCATGTCTATGCCAGAGGCACCCAAGCGTGATGCCTCCTGACAACAGATAGGCAGGGTCTCACCCACACACCACCGCGAGCAACAAGCTTGTGGCCTGGCACGGTGGGGCCGCCAGGCAACCAGCCATCCCTGTGGCCCTGCATTCCTCTGCTCTAACACTGCTTACAGAAGCTGACAAGCGCTGGAGGTCTCCTTGGCCGAGGTGGAAATCTGAAAAAATAAACGCTTTGGGTGACATAAAGGCTTTGTTTGTTTCTGCTGGGTCCGGGTGTTTGTGTTAGCGTGCTGGGTTAATTGCAACTTTGATCGCTGCGTTTATTGATCCAACAGTGGCCTAAGTAGAGCGACCGGCCTTGCCTGGCTCACTGCTCCCACCCCCCCATCACTCCCCACATCCTAGCGAGGAGGGTGCCTAAGGGGTGGCCACGCCAAACTAAAGATGCATTGGTAGAGGGGTGCTGTAACTGGGGGAATTGTGATGTGGTCTTCAGACATTTAGGATACTGGGGTTTGGTTTGCATGGGGTGTATTGGACTGGCTGAAGGTCGGGGAATAGATTACTCACCATCCAGGGTACAGGGCTAGGCAATGTATCAATATAATATCAATATGGTTATTTTAATTCAAAAATGTATTTCAGCCTTAAATATTTTTAAGGGTCCCCCACCCCAAGATTTTCCATGCTCAAAAAAAAAGGACTAGAACAGGCGGCCACCTTATAGCTAATGCAGAAGTGTCTTAAAAATCTTTCTCTCTACTGTGCACCAGGAGGCGAATCCTCCGGATGTATAGAAGTCTATGAGAAACTTATTTCTATACAGCACGATTCATTTAGTAAATGATGGTCCATTTGGAGTCAAATAAAACACAATGCAGGGTAAGACTTAGGGCAGGGCTACCTTTTGATTGACCGATCTCTACCCCTACCGGAGACGTATAAGGTGTCTCCAAGTCACTCCCCTGTTTTCCAAAAATACTCCCGGGTCACTGGCTTAAAACAATTTCTGAAAGCACAAGTAGTCAGCCAACAATATTGCTGCAATATCCGTTTTGGCATGGCAGTAGACAAACCGGGTTTCGGCCACATCACCTGGCTTGCGACAAACTAATGGCGAGCCGGCTGCCCTCTGCTTCAGCTTGGCCTGGTTTATCTACAGTAGTGACCACACCATTTTGCTCTGGGAGTGGAGACGGCAGTGTATGTAGTGCCGTATGTGATACCGGGCCGGGCTGGACTGAACTGATGTAGTGCGGATGAAAAGAGGTGGCCTAATCTGGCAAATTTTCACCACTGTTGATTCCTGAAGTACAATCAAATTTAGTTGGCCTGACTGGGCCGTTTTGTAACGTGGGCCGATGTGCTCTGATCTGTTTTGGCACGGCTTCCCCTTCCGCCCTAAGATAAACTGGGTGGACGCAATTCCCTGACAAACCAGATTCACCTCCGAACAAGTGTTCCAGAAACTCATTCACAAGGTCAGGGCGAAAACCACAATCACTTTTCCCTGACAATTTTTAAAAACATCTCACTCTTGAAATTCTAGCTGCTGTGAGTTTTTTTTATGCTGATGAAAATCAGTTCCAGGTCTCCAGGCCTCTGAGGTTCAACAGGTTACAGACACAAGAGAATCCCAGTAAGCACTTTTCCATCGCGGCCCGGTGAGAGGGTCAAATATGTGTGTGCATCTGTAATGGCTGGGAGTTCATCGGCATATTGACACAGCAGCAGATGACGGCCACACACACACACATACACAGTGTTCTCGGATGGTAAACAGCTAACGGCACATCTACTGTTACATTGTGGGGTCTCGATTTAGATCGGGCGACACAAGACAGGATGAGTGCGTAATCAGGACAGAATGTACACCCTTTCTCTCACTCCTCTTCCTCCTCTCGTTCCTTCGTTCCACTTTGCGCCCCTCTGCGATGACAGGAGAGACACCCGGCGTTCTGTCCCAAGCATTAACATTTCTTTGTATTACAGCCAATCAGCTGACAGCTTTGGTTTAGACTACTAGGTTCTGCTAGCTGAGGCTTTTATAATAATGCTCCAAGCCCAGATCAGGAGATGTGACAAACAATATTACTTTTTGTATTTTCACAGAAATATTACTCTGGCTTTAACTACGATCAATATCTGACCAGCTATCCATTTCATCACACTGATGGACTATTGGCTCACACTCATCGCTCTTAATAACACTAAACCAGTACCTGTATTGTCAGTTCTTTATTGTGATAAATACAGTAAAATACATGAAGACCATTCAGAGTATGTGTGCATTTCCCTGTCAGACAAACTGTATATGTGAATAATTAGGGGACCACTGAGGATATGCACTGGGACTAATTGTTTTTTGAGTGTGATCATTACTATTTCATTCTCTTCATTATAATATGCTACTGAGTTTAGTTGCAGGAGGTGGGGCTAGAGGTAAATCCTAGTACATGTAAATGAACACATTTCAAAAATAAGAAGATACCTGTTGCAATATCTACCCAAGATGAAAAGCCACCCCTCAGGGTATTTAAATGGCAATTTTTAAAACCCCAATCCAAATATAGAATTTAAGTGGCACAAACATTACAACTATGCTTGCAAATCAATTGGAAGTTGTGTGGTTCGACAGACGGAGGGTGAGGTTCTTGAGGGCAGGGATGATAGGACAAATGGAGACTGTGTGAGGGGAGGGTGAGTGAAGTAATGCGCCTGCAGAAGGCGCTCCAGCCGGGGGTCAGATCCTGTTCATGGAAACCATCTGGCCAGCCCCATCTGAGCCACACCAAAACATACTGTGCACATGATCCTTCCTTTCTATCTCTCTTTCACTTTTCCTCCTGCACATAAGTATTTTATTCTCCTTGCCCGCTTCCTAACATCTCCTTTCCATCACTACCTTCTCTACCCCACCGTTTCTCCGTGTCCTTTTTCTTTCTCAGAAAAAAAAATCCTACTCATTAATGCATGGCAGCTGCGGGGAGCAGTGTTACTTCATTTTTCCATGGCAACGGGCTCTCTGTTTCAGCAGATCCCATTTCAGTTTTGGTAGCAACGTGCTCCTTTGCCAGCGCTGAACACTTTCATGTGTTAAATAGGAGGAATTATTTCAGAATTCCTGAAATAAAATCACTGTTCCTGATCACTGGCAATTATTATCAGGGTCCACTTGAGAACCCAGGTGTCCCTGGGCAGGACGGGGCTGAGGCGGGACAGGTGACAGGATGAAAAGGGGTAAAGGTGAGCCACGGGGAGAGAGAATGACCCCACAGGTAAGAGCACTCCAGGCTCTGCTGGGTGCAAGGAGCACGAGGTCAAGGGGCCTTTTGAAGAGCTGCCCAGATGAGCAAAGACACTATGGCCTGGGCGCCCTTCAGCCCTAATGGGAAGTGACAGTTGAAATAACACCACCTACTCATATCAGAACCTGGTGTGACAAAGAGACAGAGTGGCTTGTCATGATCATGCTTAACCTCAAGGAGACATTTGGGTGGTATGTCCCTCTGACTGTACGAGGTGATGGGGCAAAGAAAGTGGCTTTTTTGGTTTTAGCGGATGTCCTTGCTTCTTTTCTCTCAGATCAACTTTACCGACACAGCGGCATAGCTTTGGGAATAAACCGAAGCACTTCTCTTTTGGCTAGCAGCCTTTGTCATGGGACGCCTCGTGAAGGTGATTAAAAGAGGCCTATCATTCCTTGTGAGGTAGCAGCAGAAGTGCTACGTACTGAGACAAACCAAGTCACAGAGGAATCCCGGCTCTGATTCTAGGTGAAGCACTCGGCTATAGATATAGCGTGACACTCAGTTAAGATAAAGATCTGTACATTAACAGCGCGTGACAGAGCCATTCCCGGGAATCTATGCTGACTAGGCCTGTCATTGAAAAAGACAAGTATGGAGTGAAGAAGGGTTTTTGGAGCAGAAAGCTACAACTAGAAGTAGTACATGTTTGGCTTTTTCCAGCTGCTGCTGCTCTGGTTTTAAACTTTGAGTGGGTTGAAATACATTACATTCACGTCACACTGCAATGAAATGCACAGTTTTCCCCTTGAAATGTATGACTGCAAGAGGAAAATAGACAACAGGGTTTATTGCAGTCCGATATTTATTAACTGCTGACATTGGAATGATTGACAGACAATGGCTGAAAATGAACTGTAGCTTATCCAATCTATATCCAGTCTAGAATCAGAGCGACAGAGCTACCTTCTGGCCCTCGGAAGGAAATAATTTCTGCGATGCGACAAAGGCTGCATCTGAACATTTGAAAAACAATTTACACAATCCCCAGCTATCACGTGTCCTGATTCTGTTTAAACAGCTTAAAGTAGTTACAGCAACCGTATAATAATAAATACTTTTGTAACTTTTCCCTCCCCCAATCTCGTTCCACCACCTCTGCGCTACACCCCCCCGCATTCCCTCCGAATCCCTGAAAAGGGACGGAGAACGTCCCGCATGCCAAATTGGGCACATGTGCAGCATAAGTGTGAGCCGTTAGGTATTCTGTTTACACCGCACTAAAATAAATGGAGTGGTTTTAAGTTTGGGGATAGCCAAGGCCCGGGGTACCAGCTGCCGGGTTGTTCAGGCTTGGTCGGCTTCCACCCCTGTGTCAACGGCACAGACTGTTTTCTAATTACTGCTGCAGTACGCGGTGTGGTCCAGGTCGCACAGCCGAGGGGGACAGAGGGAAGTGGAGGCAATGACGGGCTCAACAAACTATTAGTGGGTTGAGTTAACTTTTGTGGAAGTACTGTAAACAGCTCAATGGGCTGACATGGGACCCGGGTTCTGAAGCCCTATTCAGTTCACATGCGTCATGCCCCCTTTCATGTTTGACTGACGTCAGTTTGTGTGGTCCCAGCAATAAAGATTAAGATAAATTAAGAATGGTTAGCTGGACCTCTGCATCACCGGCTATTGTTTACATGCACCACGAAACTTCCCCAAAAGCTATATTCGTATTAAAAACGGTTTTGGTTTATTTTTTCCCTGTAACAGAGTATCCCAGTTTCCATGTATAAGAGAAAACACTTGTGCTTCTATGATGCACGTCTGCAGTAAGAACACAAAACAACACAAAAGGTATGAAAATAGAACCCTGTTTTTTTTTGTGTTCCATAGATCGTGGTTTCGTCTGGACCCTGGTCTTAAACTTGTGCTTTCTCGCCACACGTTTTCATGGATCATGCTTCTATCTGGACCCTGTTCCTGCCGAGGCCCGGCTGACACCTGCTATCATCATCATTATTAATATTTTAAATATAAATCATATTATTATTATGGTCATTATCAAGCCTTTGTGCTTTCCCTCCCCACATGCTTCTGTGGATTATTGTATCTGATGGTGGTGTCCCTGCAGTGGTCCTGCCGTACACCTGGCTTACTACTGACAATTATTTGAAGCATCTCTGTTATAGAAATTGAATGTATTGTACATCTTTTACATTGTTCATTCTGTTCACATGACATCTATTGTAGTCTATCCATCCCTCCTCTGATGTTCTCCCTAAGGTTTCTTGCCTCTTGTTCCGCATGCAAGGGTTTTCATATTTTTGGGGAGTTTTCCCTGTGCCGATGTGAGGGTTTCGGAACAGAGGAGGTTGCATCTGTACAGACTATAAAGCCTTCTGAAGCAAATTTGTAATTTGCGATTTTGGGCTATACAAAATAAAGTGAATTGATGATCCCCGTAGTGATGTGCGACATGATAGTCGGCTATCATCACCATGTGAGCATCACGTGTTGACCGAGGAAACAAACAGTTATGGATTTTCCATGCTGCAGGGTTCTGTGAGGTAATACTCCCGGCATTCTGATCAGATCTCTTGCCTCAAGATTACGAGCCAAGATGTAGTTTTTTAACATTTTGGACAAGGAAAAAACATTTGATTAAGAACAATTCTAAATGAATAGTTCACAGTCACATTTGCAGTCATTGAAGTCATTCATGAACCTACTGTGACAAAAATATGTCAAAAATCCGTAATCAATAATGTGCAGACCCACATGAGGACAGACCCACGTGTGAACACACCATGACGTTCTGTTCCTGCATCAAGAGGAGCCCTGTCAAAGGGTTGTCGGCGCTCCCTGATGTATTTCAGATGGGCCAGGTTTTGATGTGGGTTCTGCTAACCGGTCCAGTCAAGATGTAGCCACCCATACAGACACTTAGGCGGTCAGACAGAAACTCAGCCTGCCACAAAGCGCCACCAGTCGCTACGAATGCTAATGGGCTAACAGCTAACCCCGGAAGCCATGTGGTCACAACCACAAAGAGAGCTAAAGCGAAGCTGGCCTCTGAGGACATGGAGAGGGGTTAATGGCCCCTAAAGTAGATCCGGGATGTAAAACGGCTCCCTGACATGAGTCACGGCCAATAACTCAAGGAGGTCAAGTCAAAAAGCAATTATTTAGCCCTTTTCTTAGTGCTTTAACTCAAAAAAGAAATGTGGGAAAGATATTGAGATGCTAAGGAGGCAGGTTTATGCTATGGTCATTATACAGTAGGACTGCAAAGGATTGTGAATAGGTGCACTCTTGTTGACCTGTGGTCTTCACCCCCATTACTAAGGTCATACTACGTACTCCTTCTCCCCCTAAAGGCATTGATACAGTTAAATATTGCTGACTGGGTGATGGGCTTTAGATGTTGCTAATCAAAGCAAATGGGTCTCACCTGATCATATACACAACTACAACAAGAATGGTACCTGCAGAGTAAGGCGCTTAACAACATCCCAGGCTTGGGCGATAAGCTCCTTCATTCTCTCCTCCGAGGTTGTCCATGACTCCCCCTGCTGTGGTGTCGGGCATCACCCTCTTTGGTATGGACAGGGGACGGGATTCTGGAGAAGACAGAAACAACTTCATTACAGTGTTTGCCTAGTGCTCATTTGAATTACTTTTGTTTTTGTGGGATGAAGTGTACTGGGTCCTGTGACGAGTAGTCTACGCCAGAAGAGTAGTATAGTAGAACCCTGCAAAATGTGATACTGAATATATGGTATATGAGACTTTTCAAGTGCTAAATACAGTGAAAGTAGTAAAACCAGTGGTGGGCAACCATTACAATTAATGCTGAAGAATGGCATAAATCTCTGAGTAGTCGCAAAAATCTCTGTTGTGTGTAAACACACAAATGTTTCTTGTATTAAAATCAATAGAATATTTCAAAATAATATTAAGACAAAACGGCATTAAAGGGCAATGAAATAATTGTTGGCGTTAATAAATGTGTGGACTGGGTAGTAGTGTGTTTACTTGCTCAGACCTAATTTAATTAAAATGAATTACCCATGAAACAAACATTTGTGACAAATTCTTCAGGTCAGGAAAGTACTTCTTCCTCGGGCAGTGGTTCTCAACCGGTGTCCGCGCCCCCCCGCGCATGTTGAAATGCGGTTGTGGTTGGACTATTATAATAAACAAATCATCCTCCTGGCGACTTTTGTATCAAAAGCGACTATAGACAAATCTAGTGACATGTATATAGCATATTTCTCATCATTTAAACAAGCCTCCTGAAGAGAAACGGTATCGCTCTCTCCCCCCTCTGCCTGGATACCTCCCGGTTTGTTATTTCTCCCGGGAAACGTCGCATATGCACCACCCCCCCCCCGCCCAACTCAGCACCAGAAAGCGAGCGGGAAAAATTTCAGCCCCTCTCGTCGACAATTCCCGCACTCGGATCTCCCATATTTTTGTAACCTAATGTGTTGGCAGGTTTGGTTTAACTCTCAAAAGACTAGTTAACCAAAGTTATGATGGACGTGTGTTGTGAACAAAAGAACCATCAACGGCGAAATAAAAGCCTTGTAGAACGGTCTGAGAGACCTCCAGCTTACAGCGAGGTCTCTGCGCAAGACTGTCCGTCGAACAAGCGAGCTGCCGCGGCCGCACAAGCTGGCTGTTATCGCTTCATGGAGCTTCTCAAGTCCAATAATGCAATCATCCTTTTTCGCAGTTCTGCCTGCACTCACTACGTGCAAATAGTGACTCTGAGTAATTTGATTAAAAATGTTAATCATTTGACAGCCCTAATATTAATATTATGTTTTATTTTATGTTTTTCAGAAACCTTCATTACCAATAAAGCTACAATGCATTGAACTGGAGTGAATTGAAGAAAATTAGAAAAAGTCGAAATGGACTAAAGCTGTTGCTTAGCGTTGCAGGACAGAGCAGTATTTTCACATCAAAGCATAGACATGTTTTAGCAGAGACGTGAAAGAGCATTCAGCTTCCTTTATAATTCACTGTTATTTTCATTCTGCATACAGTATCATGTTAAACGACGTTAAACTGACACTTCATTGAGCTGATGTAATGTTGGCACTCAGGTTTCTGGTCTCCCACAGCAAGAAAGGGAACTATGGGAACTAAGAGAATGCTCTCACACATTGTGTCCTAGCCATGACATGGCCTAGTATGCCTGCTGTGGTCGATTGTCTGCAATGGCACTCATGGCAACATCCAAGCACACAAATCCCACAAAAACAACATGTTAAAGCCATCAGGGCGTCAGAGGTGAGGGGAGGGCCTCTGAAGGCACATTAAGACATATTCCATGATATAAAGGTTCTGCCCTACTCAGCATTCTCTATCCCACAGTTGTCACAAAGAAATGGTGATGTCACAGCACCGTGGTGCCTCCTCAGGCGCCGGAAGGCTACCAAATACCATTAAAGCAACCAAACAGGTTGCGGTGTCAATCAGGCAAAGATGAAAAATCACCAAACGAGGTTTTGCAGTCCCTGCGGCGACTTGCCAAAAGACTTGTGGGAAGGAGCGTGTGTGGGACTGATGTCACAGGTGTATGTGTGTAAAGTGTGTGTTCAAAGACAGGACATCATGTGGTTCAGACTTTCATAGAGTAATTTCCCGTCTCTGTCCTGAGGCCGACCATCGGCGTTGCATCATAACGCACGTCACGCACTGTATATTGTGTACATTTGACAACGCATACTTTCCAATGAACTCTTGTGCCTCATGCGTATTGGTTTGCCACATTGTGTCTATGAGCCAACACTTTTGTATACTTCCCTTGGTATCCACACATAGGGCCGCACAAGGCAGAAATTGACTTTGACAGGAAAGATTGTGTTTCACGGACTCTTTCGCCGAGTTATGTCCTGCACAGAACCACTGTGATATCATTGGGTTGTCAATAGTGTTTTGTCGTAGAGGGGCTGTGTGTGTGTGTCAGAGCATTCCTGTCACACTGTATTAGAGAGCCGTTTCCTGTTCAGCTCTGCGGGGATCCACATAGACGTGCCAGAGCTCTGTGGGTGCCGGTCTCTGTCATGTGGGCCAACTGTCTAGACCGAGTCTTCCCCCAGGGACTGGACCTGCAGAGCAGTGCATCTGCATATGGAAGTTCTTTGGGTGCACCCTCTTTGACATTAATGTGTGTTTTTGAAGTGTGTGTGTTTATGATTTTAACCACATTGGTGCTTACCACAGTCTTGGTACTTACGTCAGGGTCCTTGTTATCCACATCCACCCCTCATTATTCATAGCCACAATACAAATTTGCTCATCCAAGCAGCGCCTTACACCATTGAAAACCATAAACTGTATCCACATACACTGATCTTTCCACATACAACAGAACACAGGCCTCCAATCTAGTAATAGTATCAATTTCACGGCCAAAGACTGAGCCTGCATTAGTGGGAAATGGAGAGTACCCGTCTGACTGTATATGTATTTTTATTTACCCTCTATATGCGTCCTTTAGGCAATGTTATTAGAAAACATTCCGTAAAATTCCATTATAATTCAGAGGATACTTATTTGCATCTGTCGACAGGCCCAGAGCACCTTCAAAGTCAGCAGTCTCACTTTCACTGTTTCACTGGATGGAATTGCTCGGGTATCTAGCAGCACCGTAAAGAATCTTGGGAGATCTTTTGGACCAGGATACATTCTTTAACTCTCAGGTAAAGCAGAATTCAAGGACTGCCTTTTTTATCTACGTGATATTGAAAATCAAGAGCTTCCTGTTTCAAAGCGATGCCGAAAAATTAGTTGATGTGTTACTTACTTCTAGACTAGATAACTGCAATTTTGTATTATCAGGCTGCTCTTATATGTCTCATAAGCCTCTCCAGTTGATTCAGAATGTTGCAGCAAGTGTAATAACAAAACCTAAGAAACGGGAACATATTACTCCTGTATTAGCTTCTCTGCTTCTCTGCAATGGCTCCTTGTTAAATTATAAAAATAATTTGCTGGTCAAGCATCGTCTTAAAGGAGGTTATAATACCATACTGCCCTACTAGAGAGCTGCGCTCCATAAATGCTGGGTTACTTGTGGTTTCTAGAGTCTAAAAAAGCAGGATGGGAGCCAGAGACTTCAGTTATCAAGCTCCTCTTTTGTGGAATCAACTTCCATTTTCAGCCCAGGGGGAAAGACACGGTCAGCTCATTTAAGATGAAGCTTAAAACATTCCCCTTTGATAATAACGCTTATAGTTAGGTTTGGCCTTAGGACAACACTGAGCCTCTCCCTGTCCTTCTCCTTTCTCCCCATCGAAGGTCAAGGTCATATACAAAATAAAAATAATTGAATACATGCACAGAGGGGGAAATTACAGAACCTGGGAGGTGACATGAAAAACGAAGGTAAAAAACACTGAGAGAAGGTATGTACTTGGAACTAGAAACTCGAGATCTCAAGTTTCTTTTGCGGCGCGCTCTGCTGCGTGGGCTACCGGTCCAGCGGCGAACGAAGACGGAAGAGCCCAGCGCAGGGAATCCTTGTTAGTTGCTTTTTCTCCGCTTAGTAATATGCTTAAATTCAGCGGGTTGTCTCGTCTGATCTGAGGTCGTAGTCAGATGACTTATGGCGTGGCTCCGCAGACGGAGGCTCACTTACCTATGGACCGGTAGCCCGCGGAGCAGGGCGCACCGCAAAAGACATACCTACATGTCTACATACCTTTTCTCAGTTTCTTTTTTTTTTTTTTACCTTTTTTGTACCTTTTTTCATGTCACCTCCCGGGCTCCGTAGGAAATGAAGACAGTAATTGCAGTTGGCAAAATTACCTTTAAACCTAAACCTTGCATCTTGTGTTATAAATAGTGGTGGGCCGTTATCGGCGTTTGCGTGCTGCGTTATGGTAAGACTCTTATCGGCGATAGAAAAAAAATGTTGCCAATAATCTATTCTCAAAGTTGCGTTGGGAGCTGGGTCTATACGCAAGCTATGATGACTTTCACCTTGATATTCTAGCGCGGATGTATACCTAGCCAAATTGCACTGTAGGGGGCGAGAACGAGTCTTCCAACCTGTGCCTACTGTGAAATTACCACATGCCAACATGGATGCAGCTACGAAGCCACCGGGTTTGCTTCAGCTGCACATTGTGCGGCGCAACTGTGTTGCTTTAGCGTCGAGTGTCGGTTGGTTGGGCGGTGATGCTAGTTGGCGTCGGGACACAACACTCCGCGTTGTTTATAGTAGCAGACAGCTGTCAGAGTAAAGCGGTGATGCAGCGACGAGCTGTAAAGCAAGCAGCAGTAGCCCCTCAAGCGGCACTGGCCACTCGGCATGGCAAGTCGACCCTCCACATCCACGCAGATCGAAGCAGCTCGGCATTCACAGGCATGACAGTCCTTGACCATCCATCGGGTAGGCATGCAGATACTAAATGGCTAACAAATCACACAATCAGATGAAGATCTGCGACGCAAGCTATATCCGGTTAGCATTACCCGGCCGTCTCCATGTGATGCTAGCTCAGCGGCGTGAGGTGACGCGCTGTTGTGTTTATGCTCCGCGGTTGTGCACGTAGCCTGCCGTCTATTACCGAGTCGGTGGTTGTGCGGTGTAAGGTAATGTACACTGGGAGGGGGCATTAGCTAAACAGCTGGGTAGCGATCTCAGCGCGTACTATGGGAGTGATAGGGCCATATAAAGGGGAACATTATTTATTTATTTATTTTTGTATATCTGTTATTGACAAAACTATGCTGCTCATCCTGTAATACTTGGACCTGTATTGCCTTATCGCATCCCAATGCTATTTGCACTGCTGTTTGCACCCTTGTTATATTATGCTGTGTACGTAAGTAACTTTATGTGGTCCTGCACCTTTGCACCTTTTTAAGGCTTTCAAATATTAGAATAATTTATGAACAGGAAGCGTCAGGAACTTTACTCTATCATACGGAAACAATTGTTCTCAAAGACTTACTTTTAGTAATTATTCGGGTAGCACACATATTCTGAATGCTTTCGGCAGAATTCAAATGAGCCATTTTAATCTAGATTAATTTCAAGATTACAGTGAGATTAATCTAGATTAAAGAAATTAATCTATGCCCACCACTAGTTATAAATGAATGCCATCTTTAAAAATATTACTTTGAGTAGTGTTCTCAGAAGATGGTTCTGGCTGCAACTCTCATCAAAACTAGTCACCCCAATTTTTCAGACCTTCACCTGGAATAGACCAAGTGAAGAACTGTTTTCGATGGTAGGTGGTAGGAAAGACTAAATATTCTTCCCAAGAAAGAGTCTGTTTGGCCAATCAGAGAGTGTGCTAAAGTGCTGTATAGGCAGTAACAATGCAAGGCCAGTCTACTCTCCGTTCCATTCCAAGACTCTGTTTGTTAATCCTGGGGTCATTATTTGGAATGAAACTGCCATATCTTGTTATAGTAACTTGGCGCCCACCGTTTCAACAAGGAGGGAATAGAACAAGGGAAAAAAAAGAGGAAGCCAGGAAGAGACAGAGAATGAGAAAGACAGAACACAAGAGGTTGAAATTCAAATAATATGACAGGAGCGCCCAAAGTGCTTAAACCCGGCCAGACCTAACAAGTCCTAAGAGTCCTCTTAAAGTGGGGTTATTCCCCCTGTCCTGTGCCATCTCAGCAATGTCCTCATTTTCACCCTCTCTGAGGCCATTAGGCTAATATCTTATTGGCCAAACTGACCGTGTACCCACCGTTTCCATCCCCTCCCAGTTCATGTGAGTCTGTTGTGTTGGCTGTACAAAGATCTTCTTTAACTCCAATATAAAGTTCCTAGATGGCACTATGCTTGTAATGACCATAGCACTAAACAATGCACCAGAAGCTAAAGGTGTAGCTTGGTAGAGAGAAAGCAGTTCCGACATGAAAATGTTCACAACAAGGTCTGTGCCTGCTCTTGAGTAACAGGGTCATGATTCCTTTACGGTCGAGAAACAAATCAGTGTCGCCTCGAAAGAATTCTGCTGCAGTTAAACACTGATCTTCCCTCTGATTTAACAGTTAGAGGCCTCAAAGCATCCACATGTACTTCCCAAGTGATTGAGCAAGTCAGCCATAAAAAGCAGCCCCATTGAGGGAATCTGGCCTTTCCCCACGCCGCCTGATATCTTCCTGGTATGTTCTCTTTTACAAATGGTTTACAGTGAATTGAAGTGTTGTATATTCTGCTACAGCTGCGTGCACAGGCAACGATGGGGCTCTTTAATAAACCTGCCCGCCTATTTGTTTTGGATGCAAGTTTGTTTGTTTAAATATTTACGCAACTCCATTTGTTACGGCGTTATGGAAGCCACGATGAAAAAAACTGTCAGCTCGGCCGACTCAGGGATGGGAATAAGGGGAGGTTCGGCAACAGGGCAGTGTTTTTAAGAGTTTGATTTCTCTCTGCTGAAGGAAGTTCCCTCTTAGGAAGTGGAGGGATGACCTCTCAACTTAGGCGTGTGGAGACGGTCCGACGTCTCTGGTGAGAAGCGAATCAAGAGGATATGGAACCAATTCAATCTCTACACCTTAAGAGACATTTTACCAGCCAGACCATGACACAACATGTGAAGAATGAAAACAAAAATGACTGCGACACCATCGGTCCGTGTACTTGACTATCCAAACGCGTATAGCGTCGCCAGGGCGGGGTCGGCTCTCGTTAAAGGCGTCAGCGGCGATGTCGACAAACCCACCCGACCCGTCTTGAAACACGGACCAAAGAGTCTAACGCGTGCACGATTCAGAAGGCTTGGGACGAAACCCTGTGGCGCGATGAAAGTGTGAGCCGGCCCGTCCCGGGGAGGTGGCGCGTGTGCGCACGCGATATAAAATATAAAAACTGGATGAAACGGGGTAAAAGGCTCGTTATCCGTTTTTTCCATTTGAGCAGACAATTGCAAATGGGAAAAACAAGTTGTTATCCATTATTTCCTTTTGGTTTTGGAAACGAATGTTGAGGAAACAAGTCATTATTAGTTTTTTGAGTTTGGGTTTTATTTTGAAAAACGAATGAACGAATGGTACACGGATTGAGTCGTATTCATTCATTTTTCCACCCTTCAATAGCATTTATTGTAACGTAACAAGTGTCATCATACTAAAGGCAACATGTTGTGTGCAGCCCCGTAGCTCAGCGTAACCAGTGTGCGTTCACCCAACAGGTTAATGTTTTGGTGCCGGTCCAAGGCTGCAGCCTCGCGAATAAGTAGCGTTACACATGTTTGGAAGTAGCCTACTACATGCACACCAGTTACCTCAGATCCACTACACCGAAAGGTTTCCGCAACACTGATCCACGTCACCGTAATGGATAAATAACACCAAGGGTGGGAATGTTTTGTCCATGTCTGTGGCGCACTGCTTAGAGCATTTGGCGCTCTGGTTTTTTTAAGTTGTGCCCCGTAGTTCGAAAGCCGGTCGTCCCCTATCTTTCCTTTTAATTTATTTCCTTAAATAAATGTTTTCATGCGTGGCTGTGATGTAGTTCTCACTTATAAAATTGTAAACGCTGCAATGGATATGTGATGCGTTTTGTAGATTTTCAGCCATATGTTTGTGAATGTGTGGCGTGTGACGTCACATAGGCAGGAAACAGAGGGAAACCAGCAGATGTAGAAACCAGTAGGGACGTAACACCAGGTCACAAAAAAAATGAATGAGGAATAAGATTTATACACCCGCATTTTAATTTCCAAGTTCCATCTACAAACACATCAAAGAAATTCGGATAACGAGATTGTTTTTCGTTTTTTGTTTTCCTATTTACTAATGGTAATCGGGAAATTGCCGTTTTTCATTTTTGTTTTTTTCCTTTCAAAACAAAATTTTGTTGGCCATCAAGTACACGGACCACCATCCCTCTGTGAAACATCCTTTATGACATCTCAACACGGTTTCCAATCCCCCTCCTGTCCCTTTGTCATCCAAACGAAGCCCACCATCTTTCGCCTGGACACTAATCCAACCCAACCCTGCTTCTCACCTCAACCCCAAAACCCACAGTCAACATCCACAAGGCCTGATACCCTTATCATACACGAAAGCAGAAAAGAGATGCATGAGGACAAATGTATTCGCCAAAGGCAGTCCTGGAAGCCTGGGTAAGAGCTCATGGTTGTATGAGGCCAGAGACAATAATCTAGCCATTAGGGTCCCCTACAGAGTCCAGCCAGGCTACTCTTAAGGGGGGAGCACTCCCATCTCATTATTCCTATTCATTCTTGTTTTCTTTCCCCACTCCAACCATCATTACCGTGATAAATTATTGACTTTACCAGAAAAATTAAACTCTATAAATAAGTCCACAATGAAAATATTATCCCCTTCTGAACAGCGCCAATAAAAACCTGCCTGACTTCCATCAGGCTACTTGGGCTCAATCGTAGTTATGTATGACTTATGTATGATCAGATCTCTTCTCTGTTTTAAAGATATGTAAAGGCATGCATGTGATCTGTTCTTTCTCCAGAAATAAAATGATGCATGTGTATGACAATAACCGTGTCTCAATCATGAAGGCTGGACTCTATTTTTCTCGCTCCCTGTTTTGCTGGTGCCCTGCGGGTTGAGCTCAGCCCTCCGAAACGTCACGACATCTGATGATAAGAACAATGCAAATGTTTCTATTTGTTGCTTTCTCTTAGTGGTCCTCCCAGTAATCAGCACAATTACATCTACTGCCATCATCCCGACCAGTAGCAGACTAAGACAACAGTGCAACTTCCAACCGTTGACAAGGGCAGCCAAGTCTGTTCGATGACTTTCTCAGCTGAGAGAACTACGTTCTCAGGGATCCTTTTAGGATTCCACAGCAACGGCATTGAGATCATTATTCTGGTAGATGTTGGAGAGCAATTAGAAGCTCGGAACTGGGGAGGCTCTCCGTCAGAAATGCTGCCAGAGAGAACATTCATTAGAGACAAATATATAGAGGTCATATTTTACGTGAACAAATGTGGCATAATTGTTTGGGCAGACAGAGATGAACCTTCAGTCTGAGGGGAGCCGACTTGTTCTCGGCATGCCCGTTCCGTGGCCTTTCTCGTGAGGGATAATCACCGAAAAGCAACGGCTCACACCTCATGTCATGTTACTAAGCAACAGTCTGTTATTGGAGTCAAATGGTCCTCAGCCTCCATTCTATCCACCAGACTAGTCAGAACATATAAACTGACCAGAAAAGGGCCTAGCGGACTGAACAGAAATATTAGCTTTTATCAAATCTAACCAGAGCCTTGCAATTATGAAAAGAATTTTAATTTCCAAGTTCCATCTATAAACACATCAAAGAAATTCGGATAACGAGATTGTTTTTCGTTTTTTGTTTTCCTATTTACTAATGGTAATCGGGAAATTGCCGTTTTTCATTTTTGTTTTTTTCCACAAAATGAACACAAAATGAACTTTATTCATTATTGTTATTCATTCATTATCCAGTATTCAAGTGTGTTCAAAAAGAAACACTATTCCTCACATGATGGAGAGCCGATGTTAATTGCAGATGTGTGTCTTTAGTCACATGAAAATATCCATTATTTATTTCATCATGTGCTGCGTTCAAAGCCTCTGACATCCAGCGGCTCTGGCTGCGCTCCAGTTCAGACGGTGCTGCATTTGGTAACATGTGGCCTTTATATTTAACATTTGCAGCAACCAAAGCCAGAGAGGCAGAGTGAAATATTCTGTTGCCAAATGGAGTCGGGTGGTGAGATTTGAGACGGCCAGGCCCACGCAGCCCAATGTATGATATCACCTTGCCCTCAGCGCTTTGTGGGGAAATTATCTGCAGAGAGCTGGCCCCGCGTGTCTCTGTACATTTGCCTGCACATTAACAGGCACCTTACAAAAAACTGCAGGAAAGTCCCCCCGTTGATTGCTGCAAAACTGTAGCTAGGCTGAGTGTGGTAACAAAACAACATAACAGTCACTTTACATGATAAAAGTGCCATGGCATGCATTCGGGGGGCCAATTGGAAGCAGGAACATCTAGCGAGTGCAATTGTTCTGAGGAGACTTTGAACTGCTGAAAAAACTCTGAAAAGGATTTTCTTCCTGCGGATTATGATTAGTTCTGAGATTCCCCGATTTGACAGCATCTCAAACGGCACTCAGGACATGCAGACTTGCGCATTGACCACTTCAATGCATGGTTGGAGGACTCATTATGAGTGTCTGAGAGGTGCCTGTTTCTTATTCATACACGGTTAATGGTCAATTTAAAGTAAATTGAGGCAAAAAGAAGGGACTGCTTTAGGGCGGGGCTACCTTGTAATGGACAGGGCAGTACAAGCCGCCTCTACATCACTCACTGCTTTTCAAATCTGTGCATTTCTGTTCATTGTTTGCAAAAATCCAGGATGTAAACGACCAAATGACCAAACTCTAGGGTTCAAAATGGCTGTGCACAAACAAATAGGTAACGTTACAGGGAGTTAGTTCATTACTTGCATACAGTATGTCTGGGGTTGTAATATAGTCCAACGCAACACTGAGGCCGAGTGGGAGTACAGTTCTTTTAGGATAAAAAACTAGTTCCTTTAATATAGGCAGCACTACAAACAAACCTTAACAGGTATATCCAGTTTAAACATATCACACATGTATCAAGTAGAGGTTAAATATTATTTTTGCACAGTCCGAATCCTGCAATGAAACACCAGCACCAGTGGCAGCCATAGCTGGCCGGCTGCACGCTGCCGATCCAGTACCATGTGTTTACTCCCCATGCGTCGCTATGAACGGCTGTCCGCACACGTGTTGACTGCAACTGGCAAACACGTATGCACGTATTTCCTCTGTTTACCCACAGAGATGACTGCAGACTGAAAAATAAAACCCCATTACAGTCCCCAGAGAAATTATGTGGCGGCAGCTAAAGCCAAGCCTCATCATGTATCTGGACGTTTATTTGTCGTCACGTAAGCACAAGCACATTAGAGCTATGGAGGCAAATGTCAAATCTTAATTTAGGAAGAAGAAAGTAGCGCCCACTCCAAAAAGGAAGTCAGCTGCTCACTTTAAATTAATGTATTACAAAAAAATGTTTACCTTAGCCAGAGAGGCATAGTGAAATATATAATATAAAAGCTGATGAGTTTTAGTCCCATCCAGACACAAAGGTCATTAGCCTGCTAACTCTACCCTTCGGTAAGTCACCCTGGCTTCATAGGTCAACCTCAGCTGAATAGCTGGATCAGATGTTTTGGGGTAAACATGCAGTAATTACCAATAGATTCTGAAAAATCCTCCAGATCACTCGCTGCAGATAACAGGCATCAGAAGACGAAACAAACCTCCCACTCCGGGCAGGAGACAGCTTTATGTCCAGCTGACGATCAGCAGAGTATACACACCATGCGTGACGAGCCAATAACAAAGTAGGATTTAAGAGTGAGCTCCCATCGTTTCCCTCCTGCTTATACGTCCAGCTCCGTTTTCACTGCGCTCCACACATGGTAGGGTAATTAATAAATCATCTTCGCAGAGGCTAATTCTAATCATAACATGTTAGATGTCAGCAGCTCTTCTCATATTGCAACCGGTTTTATGAGAGCAGATATACTCACAACAGAGTCCACATGCACATAAATGACCTTGACATAAATGTCTTTTAGTCCCGGCGCACCATCATCCTCAGCATTTGCAGCATTTGAGCACAGCACATATGTTCGACAATAACTGCTCTAAAAGGATGATATGCCAACAATATGGTTACTCCGACCCGCTTCTCTTCTATAGAACGCTGTCCGGTTAGAAATAGATTTTGGTTTGGCAGGTGAAGCGAAGCTGACCCCATCCTACAATGTATAAAAGAAGGGGACTAGTCGCCGGGACGCCCATTGAGTTGTGGATCGCCGTTTTTAAGCCTTTAGTTGAGCCGTTGCAGACTTTTTCTATAACATTAACTGATGTTTACAATGTTTACTGGGGTAATAAATCAAGTGAAAGGTAGAGTCATCGTCTAGAGAGTTCTATACAACAGAAGAGTTGCTCCCTGATGGACAATTCAAACCGTGGGAAATCTTCAGAACAGGAGGTTGTTGTCTGGTATGGTGTAAGTAAGGCTGAGGACCATGGGTAATATAGCTCTAATCGATCGACAACCGTTTAAAAAATACTTTTTTGTTTTGACGGAAAGCTCTCTTGCAAAGGAAAATCAAAGATGAATCAAAATAAACGTGTCACAATTTCTTGATGATACTTGATTTGTTCAGCAATGTCACAACGTTTGTTTGCCAAAGAGCATACTAATCCAAAATCCCATTGTCAAGGGAACCAGTGCAATGCAGACTTCCTTGGTTGTTTTCAGAAAAACGTCACATAAGACACACGTCTTGCACGAGTGTTCCTTGGGTAGTTGGATTTCCCTTTGCAAAAAGCTCCCACATTATTCTACATTACACAACTGTTACCCACGGTGAGGCTAAATATCTGCATATCTAGTTTCTGTGTATCCATTCTCCCTCCTAAATATGGGCAGCCAACCCAAAGATATATGAAAAACTAAAATTCTGGTTTTTAACTTTCAATTAATCACAGAAACAATGTATTATTGAGAGGAAAGGAAAATATATTAATGAATCTAAAAGAAAAAGTGTATCAAGTAACACTAAAAATTTAAGAGCCTTTTTCATTCATGGCCCGAGATGCAAGGTCATCTTGGCTTATTGAGAAACATTATTATGTAACACGGATAAGGTGGCCCTAGGATGGAGGAAACAGAATACCTGCTGTGCTGCTAGCACTGAGCTGCAGTCGATTAGGCTGTTCTGACTGCTGGGAGGCGTTTCACCATGATTGAAACCACAAGGGCTAAATGCCGCTGCCCTTTCCTTATTCTGATTGCTCACGGTAACAATTTGTAACTTTTCATTACATCTCCTCCTGTAACACCGCAGATATTTCCAGGGAAGATGCTATTCATTTACTTGTGAGAGCCATTCCAACGTAGTGCTGGAGTGTTGGGCCACCAAGACTTGGATTTCAACAAAATGCAGTACCAGCCCCTAGTTACCAACGTCTTGTTTTCACTTCCAAAGAGAAATATTTGGATAAGAAAGAGCATAGTCTGACTCAGTGTATGTTTTGAACCAACTAATGCAGTCCAACAATGAGATGCTGCACATAAATAGGTCGCTAAACACTCCGAGCGGGACATTTTCAGCCCACATGTGGTAACCACTTAACAATTCTCCAGCCAACGCACTGTGTGATGTGGTGCGTCGTCGGATAATTCTAAAATCCAGCTTATGGACTTTGTTTTCAGTGATTTACAAACACCTGTGTGAGAGACATGGTGACGCAAATGCAGCAAGCATGACTAGGAAAAGAAAAAACTTGAAAGACTAACAGACAGCTATCCTGAAAGAAAAACCAGAACTCCGACATCAAGACTCGGAGATGGTCAGAAGAGTTTCCATTATACCATCCTGGAACAAATACACACACTATAACGGCATAAACCTACAACATCCAGAAAAATGGAATCATCGACCAAATATCTTATTTTCAAACAACAAAGTTTACAAAGTGGACGGTGCACCACTCCCACTGAGCTTAATCCAGCTTTCTTCCACACTCCAGTTATATTGGTAGCCAGTTATATTGTGCCTCTTTGCCAATTAGAAGAAGAATATAGTAACGAGGATGCTTATTTTGAAGAGGGCTTGAACACATAACGCCCGGCGAGTACTCAGGTGCCATGTTGGATGAGGCGAGTCTGCTTTGTTGACGAGACACAGATGGTCAGTAAGAAGACGTGTGTGCATTTAAGAGTACAAACATAACGAACAGCTGTCGAATAGGCCTGCTATGGAAACACCGTCGCTCTTAAAATACCGGACTAAAAAAAAACGGGTATGGTTGTGGTTTTAACATGTGCTCAGGCATTGCCATACTTTCTTAGTATCAGCATACCCAGCAGCCCTGACAGACAGCTGGTGGGTCGGAGGCGGTGCACATGGATGGCCGGTGTACTCCATTCAGAGTGTTGCTGACGATCTACAGCCTGATCCTGCTCGGTGTGCAGCGTTGAAGCCAAGGTGACCGTTTACTCACGACCCCTAATGAGAGAATACACTCTTGATATGTGAGTAAGCAAAGATGCTGCGGTTTCGAAAAGCCATTAGTGCCAAATTCATTTTGAATGAAACAAGGAACAGGGGGAAAACGGGAGGAAGGCGGAGTGACCTTTCAGCTGTGAGCTTTTAAAGCAACCAAGGAAACTAGCCTAATGGCCTTTTTTAAGACCCTGAAATGTCAAAGGAGCATTTTTCCAATCGAAACACTTGACATTGGGGGGACGTCATGGACATACAATGTTATTTACGGCCACAAGATGACTTCACCTAAAACAGGGATTCATCATCCTGTTGGGAACACATTTCCCAGGGACTTAAAAAAGAAGGGAAAAAAAGACAAACAACCTTGTGCTTATTTCCCCTGACTCTTCGCTGCGCTGCTTTGGCAGAGAATGTTTCACCCGTTAAAGTGTTTAGAGGACTTGGAGCCTAAACACTGTGAGAGTCAAACAGTAGAGGCTGGGAAGTCGCCCTGTCAGATCGCATGATTTAAATATGTATAGGAGATCACAAGGTGGGCGATAAGGTCTGTAAACGCGCCACCTGCGTGTTATAAGAAAACTCCTGCAGTCAGTACGACTGTGTCGGGTCATGACACCGCCTTAACAAACTGACTGTCGTGCCTCCAGGTAGCATTGGTACTTGTAGGTTTGTGTTTCAGATACTTTTTGTGATCACTATGCAGCATCCCTAATGTCTACTCAAACGCATACCATTACAAGGAATTCTTGTTCAGGTGATGAAATGACCCTTTGCTAAGTCCCGCCCCTCAATTGCAGACCGTCTATTGAGTGACAGTGGAGGCTCCATAGTAACGTAGATCCGTGGGGTGCAATGTTTGGCAAAGGGTCAGTTTTCATTAACCAAATTCCTTACCTACTGGTCCTACCACTAGAGCTGTCACTCATTAAAAGATCTGTTCTTTGTAATAAGAAAAAAAAACATTAAAAGAGACTGAAACAAAGCTTAAGTGGACAAAGACCAAAAGGACTCAACGAGGCGCCGCCCTTCCTACCACCATCGTCACTGACTAAAAGCTTGTACTGCTTGCTTTCACAGTCTGCTCCTCACACTAATGCAAGCAGTCACATCAACGACATGGTCCGAAACGTCATCTCATCTATGTCCTTCCTCTCCTTCTTTGGCCGTCTCCAGCCAAAGGGTTCAGAGTTTCCAACCGACTCTGGAAAGGACCTGACCGCAGCAATGCTGCATGAGTGTGTGAGAGTGTGTGTGTGTGGCAAACAAGTATGTACATATTCAGTTAAAAAGAGGCTAGCCGGTACATTACGTACGTGTGTGTGTGTGTGTGTGTGTGTGTGTGTGTGTGTGTGTGTGTGTGTGTGTGTATATGCGCACTGAAGGTGTTTGCTCAAAACGGCGAGTCCCAGAAAAGCGGAAAACTGGCATCAAGGAACCCTCAACACGGCCAAGCCACTCATCTATTTAGGGCATCCGAGCCCACAGTAAGACTACCAGGGGAGGGAAAAAGAGGAGGGGACGCCTGGATATATGGTGTCCTCTGAAAACGGGTTCATCTAGATGTCAGCGAGCTGCAGCGTTACGTAACAATAACGTAGTTCCAATGCACAGAAACACCGGGCACAAACAGTGAAAATAGTTTTATTGCACTACTGAAAGACTGAGAGTTAACTGTTTTTGCACCAACAAGCTCCCTTGATGTATGCACACCTCTCAATGTCCAAGTACGACCTACAGCACAGCTCGCTTAAACCTACCTGTGACCGTTTTGGTTTTGGCTGGGCTGCTGGCATACTCCGATGCCTGATTGGACGGCTTTTTGGCCAGTGGTGTGCTTCCTACCGACGCCTCATCCTCTCTTCTTTTGGCCACAGGCATTGAACCTGGGGTCTGTAATGAAATCACAGCATGACTGAGCGGCAATAGATTCATAGTGCTGTCTGAGTAGAAAACAATTTAACATGTGTCAATCAAAAAAGTTCAGATATCAGAAAGCTAATTATTCAGACATTCTTTATCCTTCCACTGATGTTCTTGGTTGGTAAGCCAGAGATATTTTAAAGCTTTAAAGGCATTTGTATAACAGGAGACAGAAGGCATAATGCTATGCAAGATAGAACAGAGGCAGAGAAAGAGAGAGAAATGCGGTGGAACAGAACAGAGGCCTCCAAAACCAACAGGACTAGTGACAGCTCTGTGGTTCTTTTGAGCAGTCTCCCATGCTGCAGGGGGAACGAACACACACGCAAATACACACACACACACACACACACACACACACACACACACACAAGACACAGGCAGCGAGGTGGCTTTGAGACAGGAATAAGGAAACCCCATTAGCATCAGCCAGCGGCAGCACTAGGCTATGCTGCAGCTGCAGGCCAATGCTGAACTGCAACCTAAGTAAACACCCACACAATCACACATGCAGTTGTCCAGGGTTTTTATTGTAAACAATGTACAGAAAATTTGTAAAAAGGTTCCTGTTTCCAGGCACGAGTCTCCATTATGCTAACACTCTTAGCTGTGCAGACTGTGTGCATAGCATGCAGTACATAATAAACCCCTTATTTACAGGCAATACATGACTGTGAAACACTGCAGAAACAAACAAAGCATTGGAATGTTCAGTTCAGGTTGAACACTTGATGGAAATATTTCAAAGGACTATGCTAAAAGCAGGTACCTTACCCAATCACTCATTCCTGATGGATGACATAGTATGAGCTAACTTCTGCCGCACGCACGCACCTACACACACACACCCACCCACTAAGGGGTGGTGAACACAGCCAAGGCAAAGGCCTGTTTGATTCCCAACCTTTTTTTCTCCCTCATATTCCCTTTCCTTTCATTACCCGCTTCACTTAACCATCACACTCTCCCTCGGCCTGTGATTCTGCTCCCTCGAGAAGTTTTTGACTTTTGTGTATTCTCTGCTCCTACTGCTCTGATGTTGTGTGCGTTCCCCCACTTTGTGTTCTGTTCCGTCTCACCTGTACCGCATGTCTGTCCTCAGTACTTTTAGTTAGGCAGGGGAGCGGCGTCTCAAACAGGCACCCCAGTTGTTCTCTTTTTCCTTCTCGTCAAATTTCCATGTATCCCACACTCTCTCCACTAAAGCGCTTGCCAATTATCTCTTCACTTGGGACATGCATGTCCTTCTGCTCTCGCCTGCCTGTCCCCCATTTGCAAGATTCCTTGCCATCCTGACCCTAACGGTCCGCGTCCCCTCCCCCCCACCCTTTTGTCCTTCACAGGCTGTTGTGTGGCCTTCAGCTGAAGGTCTACTTCGGGCCAGGCCTTGAGGAGTGGCCCTGACAGGCCGCTGAGCTCACAGAAACACACACAAACAACATGTCTACACACACACACACACACACACTGTGCATCGCTCACACTGGCTGCAATTCAACTCATAACATCTGTTTACCCTCGTAGAGCAATAACCTCCAGAGAAAGGAGTTGGTGCAATTAACTCCCTCTCACTTTCTGTCTTTCAGACACGCACACACACACAAAAGTGCACATACATGCTGACAGTCCTTTCAAACTGGAGGAGGAATGAAACAGAGAAACTTGTTTAAAGAAAATATTATACTTTAATGTAATTGCCATGTAGCATAAAAGGCACATGCACAGTATATATATATAGTCAAAAGTCTCATAAATGAGAAAGTGTGTGCAAACCTTTGACTGGTAGTGTATATACCATATTTTCCGGACTATAAGTCACAGTTTTTTTTGATAGTTTGGCCGGGGGTGCAACATATACTCTGGAGCGACTTATGTGTGAAATTATTAACACATTATTATATCATTTCACATGTTATTTTCACACTAAACCGCAAGAGGGGGCTCTAGGCCTGTGTTGCAGGCCGCGGGAAGATGGCGGAGCACTCTCCCAGGAGGTGGTCGTTGCGAGATTTTGTCTTTTGTCCATGTTAAGCTACCGTAGTTTGGGTATGCTAGCCATGGTGAAACCAAAACCTGCAGACTTCTCGGATTTATCGCCAGACATCATATCGACGTTCGTAGGACACATGCAGGCCAAAAAACGGTACTTAACTCTGTTCTCCACCGGCGCGTGTCTCATTCTCAAAAAATGCGACTTATACTCCAGAGCGACTTATATACATCTTTTCCTTCTTTATTATGCATTTTATGGCTGGTGCAACTTGTACTCCGGAGCAACTTATAGTCTGGAAAAAACGGTATAGAGCACATGCACAAGTGCATTTGTGGGGTGAATCTGTGCTAAATCCCAGGCAATCAAACAGAGCCTGCGTGTGGATGTATGTAGCATGGGCACAGAGACATTCAATGTCCACAAACATCCTCATGGCCCCTGTCTAATAGAGAGAGATATATGTTGACCATATAAAAGGGCCAGGGAGAGATGTTTGGATGAGGTACCTTCTGCCTGCCGCTCCCTCTGTGAGGTTGGTGCAACAGCCACTGTGCAGAAAACCGGGTCCACGTTGACAGAAATGCCCTGGACGCTCAGCAGCAGCACCGCACCTGGATGAAGACAAAGACGATCAAAAGCAACCATGAATGTGCCGTTTGTTCTTCGAAATAAAAGATTAAAAGAGCTAAGAAAGTGCTAAATCCCGACCCGACAACTCAGCTGATTCAATACGATCCACAGCAACAGTAGTGGATCCTATCTTCCGCTGTGCTTATTTAAGTAAGAGCCACATCGATATGGATCACTGAAATGTCAGGTACTGCCAGAGAGTGAAAGTGACTTAAGGCAGAGCTGCTCAGTTCGAGCGTGTATTTCCTCTGTCCCTTCACACAGCGGCTGTTCAGAGCCCAGTTTGCCTCAATTAAAGCGTTCAAAGTGCTATAAGCCAAGAATAACGTTTTCTTTTGATAAAATTTCTATGAAACTGGAGATCCTTTTCTGGGTTTTGGTTTACTCTTAAAAAATAATCTGCAGCAACAATAAGCGGGGCCCTGAGGTAATACATTAGGATCCTATCAATAATGACTCCCATGCCGGCGGGATTAGTGCTGGGGTCTCTGGCTTGCCGTGGAATGTCCCGGCATGACGAGAGGAGGATGTTTCAGCTCTAGCAGGACTTTCGCCAGTTTAATGGAGCTTTGGACAAAACCCTGTCTTCTGTTTCAGGCCCCGGGGCAAAGCTAGGAGTGTGTAAGTGTCAATGTGAAAGTGTGTGTGTGTGTGTGTGTGTGTGTGTGTGTGTGTGTGTGTGTGTGTGTGCATTTCGCCTTCCAACAAAGCCTGATTGCTTGATGATTCGAAAGTCTCCAAAGCATGGACAAAGCACAATTATAAACTCTCCCTGAACGCACACATTTTTGTGAGCTCTCCAGGTTGGCAGGAGTTGCTCCCTCCGCCATTATTCCCTGTGAACAATGCAAATAGAACTGCTCCTATTTGCTTCACTTTTACAACATTCAGTGATTTGTGGCATGTGAGCCTATGTGTGCGTGTGGGTCAGTCAAATATATGTGTGTGTGTGTGTGTATAATGTACAAAGTCTGTGCTGCGTGTTCATTTACAGTACATCATGACGTAATATTTTGTAGCGCATGCATGCATCAGTACTAATGTTTGTGTGTGATCATTATTTACCAGGTGCACCGGTAAACTCAGCTCTAATAAGTTACTGGCACAGAACCGTTTCTCAGGGGATCGAGTCAAACTGGTTGACGTTTCTTCCTGTATCGTTTCATCTATCTTAGTCATTTTATCTACTCGCCCTCACGTGGATTTTCCTTTACTATTTCTCCATGTGTGGCTCCCTAATAGCGGCCCATCTGGCATTTGTCCCAGCTTCAATTTCATTGTGAAACACCTTCAGTACCCTTACAGCTCTCCTAACCCCATCTTGCTCCACCCTTCCTTACACCTCCTTTTCCTTACTTTGGAGACTATACCTCCACCTCTCTCCACGCGACCCCCTTTTCCTGATGAGGAATCACAACCTCAGCCCTGTGGCTTGAACTCCTCCACCACAGTGTGGCTGCTTAATAGGCTTTGGCTGTGGCTGCCGCGCGGGGCCCCCGGCTTCAAGTGGTTTTCATAATGGCCCGGAACAGCGTGAGCGGTATAGGACCAAAAAAGCCGGGGAACGGGGCTGAGCGCAGAAGATCTATTCGATAAATTGGCTGACTCCAAACTGTGGTTGATGGGACTGCACTGAGCACGACAAAGCACGTTCAGCAGATATGAGTCATGGCAAAATAAATCACATTGCTAAGTAGATGGATCACTTATTAAACAGTGATTACAGAGGTAAATGAGCAAAGTATATAAAATGCCTAATTGACAGTAAGTTTCCCATCCAGAGCAGACTGCACTGCATCGTCATGGGCTCCAGCCAATGCAGACTCACTGAGCTGCTACAGCTTCTGGGTGGAGGGGGATAGTCTACAGTGCAGATACAACTTACAAAAAAGTTTCCACAGTGCCCGCGTTGTCTTGTCATCAGCTGAATGGAGTCTGAGGGCTTAGCTGGATGCTTGAATAACCAGCTGAAGAAACTGACGTGACAGCAGCAGCGTTTCAAGTGTCGGCTTACCATGGCCGTCTGTTTGGCTTCACAACGCCACTCAGAAAGCCTTCTCTTTCTGAAATCAACAGATAAAACACCCTTTTTTTCGCATAGCTCTCTCTACAAACGCTTTGAAATGAGCGACCTATAGATTGAAGCCTACAGCAACGAGACGCGGCCCTCTTGACCTCGGCGGCAGGCTAGATGTACGTTTGCTGTGCTCGGAATTCATGACAAACGATAACACAAGTGTTTTTCTTGCTTCCTAAATGATTCCAAGAAAACACCAGAAAACTGCTCAAGGCCAGAAAAGTATACACCCGCATCTGTAAAGACACATTTACTTAACTCACCCACAGCGGACCCATTAATGTCAGCGCTGTTGTTTTTTTCTTCCGAGGACCAGTAGAGAGAGCAGGCGGCTGTCGGCCTCACAACCTAAGGCTGCAGAATCCTCTTAGTCGAGCAGACCTCTGACCTCTAGGGCCCGCCTAGGTCTCCTCCTTTCCCCCATAATCCATCAGCCACACGTCTCTCTGTCCTCATATTGTCTTTTTTTATCATGTTAATTTATACCTTATACCTATCTTTGAATGCAAAAAAATCTGCTTTTGTTCAATTGCTGCGAGCATGAAATCCGATAAAGGCGGAGCGGTTGGGTCAGTGCAAGTTCAAACAACCAGGGGAGACTAGAGCCCTGATTGGGGGCAGAACCTCCCAACTACAGGGGTCAGAGTTACACGCAACGAGAAGCGGAGGGAGCCCCTCCCCCCAAGTACACGGAGGGGAGGATGAATTCATGTTTGAGTTTGCTAACCTCCCCCCCTCAGAATCGCTTCATTGTTGGACGTGAGGCTGCGCTGGGACCCCGCGTTCAGCTCCTCCAACTGAAAATAAATAAATAAAGCCCGCCTCGCATCAGCCAGATGACTTCTGACAGGTTTGGTTAATTTTGAGGCCAAGTAGCAAAACAAAACATTACGCCAGCGCGCAGGGCCTGCGCTGCCTTTAATTGCTTTTCCGATGAGCTCATGACTCGAAGGTGTCCTGGAGCTAGCCACACAGCCCGACAGGTGTTCTGCTGGTGTGTGTGTGAGTGTGTGTGTCAATGACTCTGAGACTGTGTTTCTGTGAGAGCTGGAGCTGTTGACACCGCTGAAAAAAAGGCGCTCAGCTGTGTGTGGGTGAGTGCGGACATGCGCACGCTGCTGATCCCACTGCCACACTGTGACCCAACGGGCCTGGGGGCAATGCCGCCTCAGGAGCCCAGGGGCTCAGGAAGGACAGACTGACTGGAAACAGATCCCAGCCCTACGGAAAGCCTGCTCTCACTCCAGGGCTCAGCATTGGATGCGGGTAATGTGCGCCTGTGCATGTGTGGCTTTTAAAAAGAAGCTAAGCTTGTGTAAGTGTGTGCGTCTTTTAAACGTGGCCCAACTGCGGTAGCCTGCAGCTGTAAAAGGTGACTACTGCTGTGTGTGTGTCTACATTACATGCATGTTGAAAGAGCCACTACGTCATTCCAGATCTGTGCATGAACATGCATGTCAACACATGTTCACAGATGATTATGTATGGAGCAGTGGAGCCCACAGATAGACCTCCGTCTACATGTCCCATAAGGGACGAGCCTCCTTCCTTCCCATCTGCCCGGCTTTCCATGACTCGCGGCTGCTGCTCGAGTCCAGACAAAAGCACTGACCTCTGTGCAGCGCTGTGGTATGGAGAGCTTTGGGTGGTGCACACTGCCACAGTAGCCCTGTGTACGTATTGGTAATGTGTGCACATTGTTATTTGAACATAGACACGATAGACCCTGTCTAGAAGCAGTAATATGAAACCCGTCTCCGCCTCTTCCTTCGGCACTGTCCAACAGGGAAAATGGTCATCCATATTTTTCCTCTCTCAAAGTCTTCCTTCAAAACCGAAGTTTCTTTTTTTCTATAGAGAGCATCCACTCCAGCTTTTCTTTGACCCATCTCAAGACTTTTAGCCATAAGCTTCTGCAATACTTCTAGTTGATGCTCTCCACTCAGTCGCTCGCCTCTCCCTTGGAAGCCAGTTGACATCAAATCCATCACTTCAGGTGCGGCAGCTCCGGAAAGCCACAGACAACACAACTGTGGTACGCTGCAAAGCACACCGAAGGCACAGTCGGCTGGCAGTAGGATGCATCTGCTCCAGCTTTAAATAACAAAAAATTGAACTCACACTAAATACCTGACCATGTTAGAATGACCAAGTGCACATTGCTGGTATGTACTGTACTCCAGAAGTGAGTTGGAAGCAGCAGCTCTGTTGAGCTTACTATGTGGCCAGACACAGCAGCCAAACTTATCGGCGTTCTTGTTGATTCATAGGATTCATAAATCCTCATCACCTCTCCTGGTGTTGAAAAGACTGCCAGACTGAGCCTCTGCTGAAACCAAAGCAGCCGCGATGTGGACTATAGCAGCAGTTATCTATCTTCCTATTCCCTCTCCCCTCTCACCGCTTCTCCCATTTGCCCCCAGAAACGCTCTTTCTGTCTTCCTCACTTCCAATCACACTGCAAGAAAACGCTTAAAGTCACGACCAAATGTGACCTGGCGCTTGTCAGCAAGATAGCTGGCCTTCTTAATTGGAGACAAAACAGACTCGGCCCTGATTGCATTAATGCATCAATACCATATCCATCACAGACATACAGTGCACTGTGTGAACTCCCAAAAGAGCTCCAGCGTAAGAGAAACAGGAGAGACACTTCTGAGCTCATTAAAATAAACAGACTTCTGCTTCTGCTTTCCCACAGACACATTGGGTTGTGCATAGTTACCTTGAAAACTCCTTATCCCTGCTATCAGTCAGCTGGCTCATGGGCTTTCTCTACGGTTCAAGCGGAGTTCTCTCACTTAGTGGTGGGGAAGGGGGGGGGGGGGTCAGTTAATGTTTGTCATTAGCTGGGATTCCTTCCAAGCATTTTATATTCATTACATTGTAGCAAAGCCCAAATGAAAGCGGCAAAATTTGAGGTCCATTTGATTTGGCAATAATGTGTCATATATATTCTTGAGGGTAAAAATGTCCGTAAGGACACTACTTTGTCAAATAGAGACAAATTTTAGAACATTAGTTCTGAAATATGGGATACACCCAGTTATATTTGTAAAAAAAGATATCTGCGCAAAATATATGCGTTACCTGCACGTCCTCTCTGTCTGTCTACGCGTCTCAGCTGAGCCCAGGCCCAAAAGAGGCAGGTTTAAGAAGCAGTGTAGAAAATGACTGATTAAAGATTCAAATGAGTGACATAACATTTAGCCAATCAGCGTCCTAAAATAGATTCAGCCTTCGGCCATTGCAGTTTGGCCCCAAAGCTGCGCTCTTAACGACATGACTAGGTGAGCACAAGCAGTATTCTTAGAAGAAGACCCCAACCGAAATCAGTAAAATCTCTCCTCTTTGGCAAAGGAGTTAAAGATAAAAAAACTGGACCCAGATGAATCTGACCTCCTAGTCAGACAACGGAATGACATGGAAGGGAAGAGGCACATGCTAAACCTCTGTAGACAGCATAGGTTTGGCCAGCTTAGGGATGTCGTGCAAATGCCGTATTTTGCTACCCATGCTCGCTTTTTAAATCATTGGGGACAGAATCCAGCATGGACAGATACAGGTAAAGGACAAGCACTTGCAGTGGGGCAAAAAAGTATTTAGTCAGCCACCAATTGTGAAGGTTCTCCCACTTAAAAAGATGAGAGAGGCCTGTAATGTATAATAGGTACACTTTAACTATGAGAGACAAAATGAGAAAAATAAATCCAGAAAATCACATTGTAGGATTTTTAATGAATTGATTGGTAAATTATGATGGAAAATCAGTATTTGGTTACCTACAAACAAGCAAGATGTCTGGCTGTCACAGACCTGTAACTTCTTCTTTAAGAGGCTCCTCTGTCCTCCACTGGTTGCCTTTATTAATGGCACAATTGCTGGCTGACTAAACACCATGGCACACACGGATAACTCCATCAAGCCAGCCCTATTAGCGCAAGTTAACATTGATGACCAGCATGACGATTGACACAGGCTTGCAGTGAGGAAACACAAGGACGTCGATAAAAACAGGCACATTTGATACAAAATAATTGATTGTGTGAAGTTTTGTGGAACTTTCGAGTTGGTCTTTATTACATGTGTATTCTAGAAACTGATGCACAACATTTCAAAAGAGGCTTTGTGGGTTCAACATTTTTGCTAGACATCAATCCATTATGGCCCTTGTAAGCGACATATTGGTTATTACTTCTTTGTACACAGGATGTGTTGTTGTTGCATGACGATTAGATAGCGCTTTACTTCGTGGGTGTTTTCCTTTTCATCATTCAGGACTTTCCATAACGGTGGGGAGGGAGGATAGCAATGAAAAACTGAGTGAAAATGTGAAAGACTTGACCGGGATTTTATGTGTTGTGTGTCTACAGCTTTTATTGTGAAGGAGAAGGAGTGGATCCGGTATGTGCTCAATTAAGTTTAAAGTAGGGCTGTCAAATAATTAAAAATTGGAATCAGTGGATTAATCATGATAAATCATGACTAAACATGATGAATCCACATATGCGACGTTTCCCGGGAGAAATAACAAACCGGGAGGTGTCCGGGTGACAGGGGTAAAAAAGGGGAGCGTTGGCAGGCAAATATCCAAAAAAGTGCGCTGAGCAGGCTGCCTCTCTCTCTCTGATTTAACAGTAGGGGGGAACAATAAACATAACATTTCTGAAGAGCAATTTTTGAAGGGGACACAAATATTAACGTTAGCTAGTTGTAGTGGGGGCATATCCAACAAAGCTATTAAACAAGCTGGGTAACATTATATTACACTAGCATAGCAGACTTTTTTGTCATGACTAATTCATTAATTACTCAGCATCATTTGTATTTGAGAAAATAAAAACTTCATCCGATGTTTAATGTGAATAAAATAGCCTTAGAGCGCCTACTTATTAAGTTCCTTTCACTACCCATGTGACGAGAGTGTGCCAATCGCGCTAGATCCTAAACGTGCAGCAGGCAGTGGACCAAACCACTGTGAGGCAAGGGAAGGGGGACTCAAAATGTTTCGCAACTTAAAAAGCATTTTTGGGAGTTTGTATTGTTTTACTTCTTACACAGATAATCCAAGTATACATCATTATGATATTTACAATACACACCATTGTTTTAATGATATTTCTGGGGGGGGACAACTCTTAGATGGGGGGGTCCTGACCCCCTGGGATATACGCCCTTGTCTCTCTCCCACACACACACACGTCCACAGCGCAGCAGGCGGAAGGGGGAGAGAGCGATACAATCAGGAGAAATATGCTCTATACATGTCACTAGATTTGTCTCTAGTCGCTTTTGACACAAAAGTCGCCAGGAGGAGGATTTGTTTGTTATAATAGTCCAACCACAACCGCAACCGCATTTCGGACACATTCCTGACCTGAATAATTTGTCACACTGCGCATGCGTGAAATGCATTAAAAAATTTACGTAATTAACGACAAACATCTAATTAACGCCGTTAGTGCACCATTTTTGACAGCCCTAGTTTAAAGGCGTATCAGTATCAGTAACAAGTATTTTTGATTGGTTGTTTGGTAAATATATGGATGTACCATACATGTACGTATTTCTATTCTAAGAATCTGACCAGGCCTATGATCCAGTTGTGTTTTGCCAACATGGTGCTGGTCCAACCACGTCTCCTCCAGTCCTCCCCGCCGGTGCTCTCACAGCTGGATAGACAGCTGAGAGCGAGATCCGGTCTTCAATTACCTCCAAGTCTATGCACCTCTGTGCGAAATCTCCGCTGTCTCAGAATTTTGTCAGCTCGGTAAGCTTAGTAATGATCTCAGCGACGTATCAAAATCACTTGCTGAGACTTGGGGGTCACTCAGGAAGCTAGGACTGCTTCACAGAAGGATTTGAAGTTTGCACGGCAGCATGCAATGGATCCCGTCCTTTGGTCTGCCTATGCATGGTCTCAATCTGTCTACCGGTCTGGCTATTATCCAGAGAGCGTCTCTGTTTGGTCACCAGGCTGCTTTGTTCCAAATACTTTTTACATTTTGGCCCCGCCGTAGGCGATATGCCGTCACTGATGAGCCATTGTTGCGCTGTGCTCCTCAGGGAGCAATAAAAGAGTGTAGCCAGGTTTACAATGGTTTTCCTTGGATGTGCAGCTTGTTACGGCTCAAGTTAGCTACCAGGATCTTACGTTCGTTCCAAAGAAAACGTAGCTTCTGCTGCCAGAAACATGTCTGTGTGTTTGTTGGGGTGGTGGGAGACCCCTAGAGGATTATTTTCTTCAAAAACCTTGGAAGAGTTTAGAAAAGTTCTTGTAAAAGTCTTCAGAATCCATTGAGGGGATCCGTATGTTCATATGAGAGTGAATACAGTGTAATTGATTACAGTTTTAGAGGACTGTTTTCACAAAGGAAACAGAAAAGCATGTTTGCCAATTGTGGCAGTGAGGTAGGTCTCTATCATAGGGTGTATATTATTACTATGCATATCATATACAGTGTGAGTTTTTACTTTCTGTTAAACTGGATAACTTCTACTTTGTCGACCTATCACCTAACCGTGGATGTTTGAATGTAAAAGCTAATATCTCTTCATGTGCTATCCATCTCTATTCACCTGAGTTACAGTGCACAGTGCTTGGCTCCCCCTCACATCTCGCTTCCGCCATTTATCTCCATCTCCTCCTGCTTGCCACAGTAGATTGAAGATTACTCCTCTTAAAGACAAAGCCGTAAGTGGTTGCACATTTGAACCATTTAGCAATTTGGCCTAATGGTTGGCAGGATGAGCAGTTTTAGCTGCGACATAGGGACGGAGGGGCATTGAAGGGGTGTTAGGCGCAGTGAAACCCTCACTCTGATTGGCTTGATTTTACTTATGCAGCCAGGGGGGTCACTGCGGTGTTAACGCTGAGAGAGATGAGCTTAAACGGAGATAGGATGATAAGAACTGGACTTAGGAGACGGAAATACGCCAAGACTGGAGGCTAGAAAAATGAGAGGTGGATTGTATGAGGCTGATGTAGATTGTGACTTGTGTTCAAGTAAGGTGGGTTGGTATAGTTCGGTGGATCAAGAGCATAGTACTCTCTTTCTGCTCTGGTCAATTAACCCAGAAACTTTGTGTTCAAAATAACAACCAAAGACATCTCGTATATGTGTATGTGTGTGTGTCCTGAAACTTCAGAAGAAGAGCTCCTCTTCATTTCTGGTCTGTCATTACTACCTGTTGAATGAAGCTATGGTCTGAATACTACCCACCGACAACAGAGTAAAGGCACTCATCTCCGCACGCACACTGATGACAAAGGAAGAGGTGTTTACAGCCATCAGAGCTGTATTTCACACACAACACCATGTGCACACATGTAAAGCATTGCGGGGGCCACCTGCAAATCAGAACGTCCAGACTGCTATCAGCTGCCCTCAGCCTTAACAAACCGTGGCACAAAAGCAGCAATGAATCAGCTACTCTAAACACACTTGAAACTGCTCCCCATACTTGGCTTATTGCAGACTAACAGGGCAGATGGGGAGGAGAGGGAGATAGGGCGGGGTATAGGGATGAAAAAAAAGGACAAGGGAGGGGACAGAATGAGGGGAGGAAATGAAGAGAGGCAAGAGGGAGGGAAGGTGGGGGAGATGTACGAAGATAGGGAGGAAGAGCAGGAGGGAGGAAGGACGAGAAGCCTTTGAAGGTATAGAAGCAACAGCAGCCAGACACTGAACTTCTCCTTTTGACTGCTAATCTGAGAGTTAGCATCAGGACACAGACTACATCTAAAAGGGATGAAGACCCATTCTGTCTATCTCCATGACTAATAAAAAATGACTAGTGTGTTTGAGAGTATGCAGAGTTGTGATCTACCGTTTTTCTCTGGCACCATTACACAGCACAGTTCCTTATTCATGCAATGCTGAGACACGGCAGCAAAGAGAGCAGCAAAAGGGCCCGGCCAACCATCCATCTCCCGTTCTCTTGGAAGACTGTCGCCTCATAAGAAAAGGCTAGGACAAATCCCAAGGTGATCGGAAAAACATAAATGTTGCGGTTGAAAGTGTTGAACTTGACGAAAATGTTCTCTGTCTAGACTTTAAATTCACAAAGGAATGAGAGGTCCCCCCTCCCACCAATACCTTGAGAATAAGTGGCCCATGCCATTTATAGGAATGTAATGGGAGAGTGCTAGAAGCTAAGCTGTTCCAACGGTATTGCTTAACACAGTGAAACCTAATTGTAATCTTCAAAACACACTGTTTTGGCATGGCTTCCAAATTGGGAGAAGCATACGTGAGTACGGTGATAATGAATTGGCACCATCCACCACTCTCGATACCGGCAACCAGCAGCTAGAGCAAGAAATATCTGAACCATAGTTGGTCAATAATGTGTGCAGCGGCATTACGTAAGGCTGCACAGTGGAAGAATGTAGCCCTGCTCTTCGGTTCCAATCCACACCACGCCGTTCACTCCACGGACTCAGACTCAACATGAGAAACACGTCCAGATATCACACACCATGTTGTTGCACTCAAAGCAATCACTAACCGCTTCATACGGCCAAGCTTGTGGCGCAGCATCACTTACATGCTCATTTTATACTCACATATGCTCAGATATACATTTTTGTGTTTCATGGCTTTGGCTTGTGCTCACACAGCAGCCACTTATTTAACTATGGAACAGGGGTACAAGGGCTGATGTGGGACCAGGTCCTACTTCAAGTTCAGGAGAAGGTAGTGCATAACTCTTACTGGGGATCCAAAATGTGTATTCCTCTATTTTGTAGAAGCTCTCTGAACATGGTGGCTGAACTTTTAATTATGAGACGTAGGACGGGGGAGCTAATCTCTAGTGGCTATTAGCCTCGAGAACAGTCCTTTCATCTGCAGCTCTTGTATATGCTGCGATGGGAAGAGAGTGGTGCTAGGACTGCCTGTGTTTACTGCCTGTTTATCTAAGTGGGCATGTGGAGGGCTGGGAGGGGGGTTCAAACCACACACAGCGAGTCCAGGACCCCCAGAGGACCACTAAAAGTGATGAGATTTTACAACTACTGCTTGGACTGTGACTACTGCTGCTGCCGCGCACACACACACACCCACACACACACACTTTTGAAGTAACAGACCGACTCGGAGTGATGAAAGTTTATTACTACGGTGTTGAGACTAAGCGCCCCCGGGGGCAGGAAGACGAGTTGAGGGTTCCTGTGGACCCCAAGGCCCCTAAGGCAAAGAGAGGGAAACGTTGAGCGGGAGGCCGAGCTTGTATACATTAGATTTGTTACTTTAAGTCTGCAATGTTTACATTATATATTGAGGCCGAGTAATATTAATATGATTAATAAGGTAGCAAATTCTTGGTGGGAAATATGAAGTCAGTGCTGAACAGTAAATTGGTGATGGTACTTATGAAGCGCACTTTGATAGTCATCATTCAGTCCCATAATGCTACCTTGCCCATCAGGGTTCAAATCAATCAATGTCTTACTCAAGGACATATCAACATGGACTAGCTGAGCCGGGGATCAAACCGCCAATTCTGTGATTGAGCAAACTTGCTCTACCTCTAATCCACAGCAGCGCTGCTGAAATCCCCTCCTCTGCTCCTGTAGAAGTCTGTGAGAAAATGACTCTCTCTGGATTTATTCCCTCTGTAAACATTGTACACATGTGTCCATGATCTCAATCTCTAGTTTCAGATATTCTTCAATACAGCATGATGTTCATTTTGAGACAAAAAGACCATAAAGCAGAGGAGGCTTTAGTGTGGGGCTACTGTGATAGACAGGTTGCGATCACAGCGCTGTCCGGTCAGAGAACTGTGTTTTGGTCTTACAACTAAGTATCACTTCATAAAGCTTAATTCTAACTATACAAAACTTTTATACATCATTCTGTTGTAATACCAAAATGGCACGTCCTCTTTTTATACACACCCAATGCTAAAAATACGTTGACAGTGTAGGCCTACCTATCTACCTATTAAGATTCAGTAATCCTGTTATGGAAAAGATTGCAGAGAAGAAAATCCAAACATTTCGTAAAAATACCTTGAGAAAGCATTCATTTATCCTAAACATCAGAGAACACGCATTGCTGTTATGTTACACCTAATGTTGCATAGTAATTACATAAATCAGAGAGGGCTCCCTCATGGCAGATGGTCGTACTGCTACCACCTGTGCGATCTCCATCTCAAGTACCACAGAAGACGGCTTTGTGCCTACCCGGGGAGGGAGAGACGGAGAAAGCCACTAGCGAGCAGCAAATTAAAGGGCGACCAGTCTGGTTTGTTTTCTCATGGTACAGGGCCTGAGTGGGAAAAAAACTACCAAATCAAATAAACCTTTAATTTGACTGAAATTGGAGGCAACAAGCGCTGCTGTAAGAAAAGGCTGTGAAGTGTGATTTCTTGCGGTTTGGGTTAATCCTGATTGAGGAGCCCCTGAGTTGAAATGTCAGCAATATGAGA